>ML663560.1:6604534-7103806 GCA_007570785.1 Antilocapra americana | reverse complement strand
GACGCCTCAGACAGGAGACGGAAATGACATACTGTTTCCGTTTTAGAGGGTTCTGGTGTACACAAATTCTTGATGTGGATAACACATCCTTGCTTCTTGAATTTAAGGAATACCATGAACTAATCTATCAATTTTTCTGATATAGTCTGCCAGAGTGCTCTGTGAAGAATCTTTCCTCCATTCCTACCAGGTCCAGGTGAGAGGAGAGGAAATAGTGGGAAGGTGCCCTGTACTAACAGGCAATTCAGGTGATGCTCTGTGCTCCATTTCCTTTCTGCTGGCAGTAGCAGGCATTTCTTTTGGCAGCTGCAGCAGTTTGACAGGGGGAGGAAGAGGCAGCCCACCAATCACCTCTTCTTGAAGCCGTATTTTTTGCGTTCATAGAAGAGATCTGTCTTAGAGCTTCCCAAATTGACAATCTTTGGGCAACCATCTCTCTGGAAAACAGAAAAGTTGTTAAAAGTCTCTGAGGTTAAATTGAAAGGAAGCTAAGATAAAAAACTGGGCTTCCCTTGTGGCTCAGCTGGTAAAGAATCTGCCTGCAATGCAGGAGACCTTGGTTTGATTCCTGGGTCGGGATGATCCGCTGGAGAGCAGATAGGCTACCCACTCCAGTATTCTTGGGCTTCCCTTGTGGCTCAGCTGGTAAATAATCTGCCTACAATATGGGAGACCTGGTTTCAATCCTTGGATTGGGACGATCCTCTGGAGAAGGGCAAGGCTCCCAGTTCAATATTCTGGCCTGGAGACTTCCATGGACTGTATAGTCCATGGGGCCACAAAGAGTCAGATGAGACTGAGTGATTTTCATACTAAGATAAAAATAACTTGGATTAATGGTTTAGCCATTCATCTTACCAGTTCAGTTATCCTATTTGATCAATCAAGTATTTATTAAGCACCTAGAATTTGCCATCTATCCAGTGGCCTGCACTTAAAATTCTGGATTCTTATCCCATTTCTGTTGCTAATATGATACAGTGGAGGCAAAATCTAAAGCTCTTTAAGGTGAACTTCCCTGATGGTCCAATGGTTAAGACTCTGTGCTTCCAATCAATCGAGCATGGGTTTGATCCCTGGTTGGGGAATTAAGATCCCACATGATGTGTGGTCCAAAAAATAAATATAACTCTTTAAGGTGTTCAAAGGATTTTCTCCAAGTGAGAGGTAGGAAATGGTAATAATTATCTACAGATCAAGCTCTAGCTTTCTTTCACTATCCCAAGAAAGGAGAGAAAACCAAGGGAAAAAAACTAGAGGACTTTAGGAAATAGTACCTTATATTTTAAGTATCATAAGATAATACTGAGTTTGACGTGTCCTTATTAATTCACTTAATTTGACACATGGTCTTGGGAGAAGAGTGCTCCTGTGCTGGAGATTGCTGTTGATAGTCCATACTCTGATCTGTAATGTCAGGCTCCCCTGGCCATTTTGTGAGCTTGTGTGGTTTCAGTGAAGCCCCTGGGAAACTGTGTTTTGCAGGGATGATGGCTCCATCAGTTGATTTGGGATGATGGGAGGAAAACTGGGGGAATTGCTACTGGAAGAAGCCTTCCTAGATCTGATGATTTTATTAAACATCCATGTCAAAGGTACTTGCTTGACGCTGGGCTATGGAATGAATGAATGAATGAGTCCAGTCATCAGACATCTTATTTTTAATTCAGCTGATTTCTCTTTTGGGGGACTGATACCAACACTGTAAAAATATCTCTGAAAAGACACAAAGCCAACACTAACATTTCATTATTTCCTAGAAACCATGTATAGGTTGGCCACAAAGTTCCTTTAGGTTTTTCTGCAAAGATGTTACTGAGGGGCTTCCCTGGTGGGGAAGTGCCCACCTTGTGGTTAAAAGCCACATGGTTAAGTGGCTCTTCCAGTGGCTAAGAGCCCGCCTTGCAATGCAGCAGACACCAGTTTGATCCCTGATCTGGGAAGAACCCACATGCTGGGTGGGAACTAAGCCCCTGTACCACAACTAATGATCCCACGCACCTAGAGCCGGTGCTCTGCAACAAGAGAAGCCACTGCAATGAAAAGCCCATGCACCACAACAAAAACTAGGCCCCACTTGTTGCAACGAGAAAGCCTGTGCACAGCAGTAAAGACTCAGCACAGCCAAAAATAAACTGAAACGAAAAAAAAAGTAATGGAAAAACCCAAAGGAACTTTTTGATCAATCCAGTACCATGTATTACATTGAGAACTACCGTCTGTGGAGCTCAGTGCACTGAGAAAGCCAGGCTGTGGGGAGCCCAGCCCCACCAATGCTAGGTGCTAGGTGAACTCAAGTAAGCCACGTAATCTGTAATGGGAATCTCAGTACACGTCAGAAGAACTGCCTCTCCTAACCCAAGATAGCCTGCCATTAGACACGACAGTCCTCTAAGGCCTTTAGGGATGCTATGAAATTCTGTGGTATGATGACAGCCTGTTCAGGTTTACTATGCCTCACTGACTTGCATGACTGGGCAAGCCACTTCTGTCTGGATTCATATCCAACTATAAAACAAGATGACTGGATCGGGTCAGTGTTTACAAACTGTATTTATAGAGCCCTAGAGAGTCCTGAGAGGTGCCAGGTGACTGCAGGACTCATCCCCCAATCTGTGCGGCTCTGTTCTCACTCATATTAAGACTGTAGACTCTGGAGACAGGCCACCTGAATTCTGAGAAGTTATTATCCTCTTTGTGTCTCTTTTTAGTCATATTATTAAACTACTACAATGGTAGAACCTACCTTACAGAGTTAAGAATCAATAAATGTACTGAGAACAATACCTGGCATATAGCCAGCCTTTAATAAATTATACGAAATTGCCAAAAACAAATAGCAGCAACTTCATAATGGGCCAACCTAACACACCCACACACACGGCTTCTGCATAAGGTACTTTTTGAAGACAAGACTCCACATATTAAAAAGTTGAAAAAAACATCAGAAAACCAATGTTTTAGATTATTAGCTCTTTGGTTTTTATGGCATTTTCTCTGACTTATAAATTTCCTATTTTCTTGCCTAAACTCCTATTTTTATTTTCTACATACCCGGTGGGTCTAGTGATTGTTCCCTAATTCTAACAATACTGTGAGAAGTGAAGATGTATGCACTGGCTGGCTTTTGTGAATGTGCCTGTGAATGGAGACCATGAAAGTGAAGATGTTTAAGGAAACCTCGAAGGATGGTATAGTGAGTATTTGTGAGCTGAGCTAGGGAGTATATTAAAAACAACCTGCAAATGTCTGCCTGGTGCCAGCAGCTCTTTTAGCAACTGTATGCCTGAATACAAATTTCAGCCTTTCTCAGTCCTCCCAGAGGGTAACAGATTTCCCCATTCTGAGCATAGGGAGCTGTTATTTTAGGCAGCTACAGCTTGAATTGAATGTACATGTTGCATGGCCACTTAATTTCTAAAATTTCAAACACAAAAAAGTAGACACTAGACTGCCAAGTGCTTCTTTCCATTATACTAAATATATCCATTAAAACATCCCCGTGTGTGCATGCTAAGTCAGCTGAACTGTGACCCCATGGACTGCAGCCTGCCAGGCTCCTCTCTCCATGGGATTCTCCAGGCAAGAATACTGGAGTGGGTTGCTGGGCCCTTCTCCAGGGGATCTTTCTGACCCAAGGATTGAACTGAGTCTCTTATGTCTCCTGAATAAGTAGCAGGTTCTTTACCGTTAGGGCCACCTGGGAAGCCCCTAAAACATCCCCAGGAGAAGCACAAGGTGGGCTCCATTACCAGCCACCAAGGAGATCTCAATGCCTATGGATTTCCTTCCTGAGGAGGGCTGAACATCAAGTCCATTTCTATGGCACAAAGGCAAGCTACAAAAATTATCCTGGACCTGGTGAAAATCCAGGACTTTATAGTAATACTTAAAAAAACCAACACTGATCATGTACCAAAATATAACATACCATGGGGAAATGTGTACAGAACCAAAATGCAGGAAAAGGCAATTTACAAATTTTGAGATCAGGAAAACAGGATTACAGAGAATGGATCCACATGTCCATTTCTTATAATCAGTAGCAAAGAATTACCAACAGCAGGCAAGACCCGCTTGATTAACAGAGAAACTAGAAGGTGAAACACTGATTCTTCCAGCAACTATTTAATGAATACCTACAGTGTAAAAGCCAGACTGTACACTGGTTTGAGACCTTAACAAGGGCATCACATTTTCTATTTGAAACTTTAAGCTTGCAGTAAATGTATCCAGGAGGTAAAAGGGATTGGATTACTACTACCCTTTGTGGGCTGGGGGTCAGGGTGAGATTTCCCTAAAGCCACACACAATATCTTAGTAGCAAAGCCAAGACCTGAACCTGGGCTTTCTACCTCGTACTCTGGTGTTTTTTGTAACAGAGCTTCCTGGAGGCAAACCCCAAAACTTTCACGTTTAGGAAGTTGCAGAGAAGGGTAAACTTGTGAATTACCTTTGAAAAATATCAAGCCATCTTTTCTATATATCTAACTGCTCTGTTATTTTACTTAAATGAGGAGAAGAGAATAGTGGACATAGCATGAGACAGAGAGGCGCATCCTTAACCACCTTGAGAAGAGAAATATGATGAGTGTTTAGGGTGAGAGCTTTGAGTTTGATGGTGCAGAAGGATGAAAACATCTTTGACATTACAGTGGTTTGTGATCTGAAGCTCACCCTTACCCAACAAAATCTTATCCAACTTTAATTCCTCTTGTGGAGAAAATGTAAATAAAGTTCTTCGGCATTCGAGATCTTAGTTCCTCAATCAGGGATCAAATCTGTGTCCCCTACAGTGGAAGCACAAAGTCCTAACTACTGGACTGCCGGGGAATTCCCAAGAAAATTTAATTTGAATTTTAAACTTTCTCCTTCAGTGGAAGGGCGATAATGAAAAACCACCACCAAAAAAAAAGGCTGAGAAAGAGTTACAGAGATGTGGGTTCTAATCCCATATCTGGCATTTATTCATCATGTGACCTTGGGCCAAACCTGCCTTTAAGCCATTCATTTCCTCATCAGTATCATGTACAACTTTTAGATAAGAATGACCAGCACAGTACCTGGCATGCAGCAAGAGCTCCAAAAATACTAGTTGCTATTTTTCTTGTTATCTGGTTGGGAGAGTTCAGGAAAATGGTTAAGTAAAAGGAGTCAAGGGTGAAGGGAGATCACTAAGATGCCACATTATAAGCAATTACAAATTGGTCCTCTGGCAGCAGTGCCTACAGATATTGTCCCCGATCCCTGAGGCTTTGAAAAAACTATAGAGAACACCTAACTTAGCTTACTGGGCTAACTCCCTTATAAATTATCGAAGCTGCTGGAAGAGAATAAGAGGGGTTGCTTTGGCTGTAGGAAGATTTGTGTGTAGGAAAGTCTCGGGCACTTAATCTACATCATGATCTGTAAGGCTGAGAGGCTGGATCATGTCACTGGACTGTTTTGTGTTCCTTGGAAACTATTGCTGAGTAAACGCAAGCTAGATGCCATCTCAAATATCCTAAGAACATTCCTGTATAATGTGAAGTAAGGGAAGTGGTGACATCTAGAATGCGGCACAAGGATCCAGAGAGATCAGGTCACACGCCACATGCAGACGTATCAGACAGCAATTAACCTTTATTAAGCACTCTCTGGTTGTAAGCATATCAGATAAGAACTCTAGCCACAGTCATGGAAAATTTAAGAAAATGTTATCCTTAATAGACTCCTTGGCTAGTTTTAGTTAAAGACTTGCTTGTACTTTCTTTCACTGATGGTGTCTCACCACGGTACAGACTACAATAACCCAACACCTACCATGTACCAGACACTCTCCAGGGGGCGCTCCTACAGATGACTTACAGCAGTAGCCAACCTTACAATATATGCCGGGACTATACCAAGAGCTGGGGCTTCCCAGGTGGCTCAGGGAATCTGCCTGTCAAGCAGGAGACCTGGGTTCAATCCCTGGCTCAGGAAGATCCTCTGGAGAAGGAAATGGCAACCACCCCAGTGTTCTTGCCAGCGAAATCCTATGGACAGAGGAGCCTGGTGGTGGGGCTCCAGTCTACAGGGTTGCAAAAGAGTTAGACACAACTTAGCAAACTAAACAGCAGCATCATACCAAGAGCCAGAGAAAAAGAGAGACAAATACAAAATCCAAAGTTCTTTCTCTATAGGGAGAATAACCTAGCTAGTGGGTCAGATTGAGCAGGGTGTGATTTGACAGTCAAAGATAAATGCAAATCAGAGTTTAGGATAAGAGAATGTTCAAATCGGGGACTTCCCTGGTGGCCCAGTGTTTAAAAATCTACCTTGTAATGCAGGGGACATGAGTTTGATCCTTGGTAAGGGAACCAAGATCCCACATGCCTTGGAGCAATTAACTCTGTGCACTACAAGACCCAGAGCAGCCCCCCAAAAGAGAATGTTCAAATCACCAACTGAAATTATGTTTCTGGTACTTTATCTATGACCATTCTCATCTCCCTAAATAACAGAAGACTTTAATAGTGTAAGAAATAGGTTTATCTGCTCTAATATGTCCCACTTATTAGAGGTAGACAAAATCTAACTGTAAAGATTCTGAGGTGGCTGAATCGTTTATTTTCAACACAGGCACATCACAGACTTATGAAAGGACACCACGAGGTTTAGTCAGAAAGCTTGGACTTGCCACTTATTAACTGGGAGAGGGGCTGTAAAAATGGGGATAATAATAACCCCTAATTAACAAAGCTATTGAAGAATAAGGGAGATAACATCTATACAGAAGGGGGATCTTCCTGATCCAGGCATTGAACCTATGATGAACCTGAGTTTCTCATATATATATATATATAATTATCTACTATTTGTAAAAGGAAATACAAAGAATTTTTATTTCTTTTTTGTCTTACTTCTTATCTTAGATTAGGTAACCAGATACCTCATATTAGCCTAATGGTACTATATCACACTTTCTTTTATTGTCATAAGAATAAAAGGTGATTCATGGGTTGTCCTCCCCTCCTCCAAGAAGCCTATTTTTGGTACAGATCTATAGCTCCCTACTGTATCCTGGGAACTGGCTCAAGGCTCAAGGAGTTGAACAACTTGCCATTGCCAGCACACTTTGTTAAAGTGCAAAAATGTCACAAGCAGAATCCCAAGCAATTCTGAAAAATCAAAGCAAAAGTATTCTCTAGCTACTCAGAGCTGAAATCAACTTGAATAGTCCCAAATTCAGAAGTCAACACATCCACCATAACAGTCCTTAATGATAATAAAGAAAATTACTGAATGGCTATTATACACCAGGCACTGTGCTAGGACTTAAAAATGCAGAATATTAGGAGTTTCCTGATGGCCTAATGGTTAGGACTCTGGGTTTTCACTGAAATGGCCAGGGTTCAAGATCCTGTAAGCTACGTGGCACAGTAAAAAAAAAAAAAAAAGATATTGTTTGTGAATAAAAATGAGAAAGACATCAAAGAAACAGAGAGCTTTCCAAATTGCCAGTGTTGACCAAAATTTGCTTCTCTTGCACTTTTGTCCTTGATACAAAATAACTGCCTTTTGTTGGGCTACACCCAGTTTGGCTCACAGACGTTGAAGAAATTATAACCTAGAGGAGTAAATGAACACACTCGTCTACGGACCATACAGTTTGCTGTGGATGGCAAACTGTTACTAAACACAAGGGAAGATCAGATGAAAATCGTCCTATACATACTCACATCTTTCTCCTGGATGGTGCATTCCTTACAATAATAGGCATCTGAAACTCCAGGGCCTCCACAGATCACACAGCGTCCCTGGTAAGAGCCATAGTTACACTCGTCGCATATGCGCACCAGGGTGCAAGGACGCACATAGGAGTCACAGATCACACACTTGCCATCACCTATGAGGAGAGAATGGAGTTACACCCACGTGTGCAAGTACCTCAAGTCATTTGCCCTCCTCCTGCTATGGGGACTACACCAGTCACCTACCAGTGACTTGAGGACCCTCTACTTTGGCATCACAAAACCTGACCTACCTCGTGTCCATCTCAATCTCTACAACACACAGGAAAAGTTAATCAACTACTGGGTAAAGAGCTTAGAGAAGCACCTGGTAGATACGTCTATATAAATTAACTGACAGAACGCTGTGTATGTCAGGGATGGGGTCATGCAACTTCTGGTCCAAAGCTAAAGATTCTCTCAAAACCTAGTGTCTAAAACGTGCAAGCTGGAGTACGGGTGGTGGCCTTTAGTTGCAGCCTGGCACTGTGTTGACATTCTTCGGGTTACGTCTACTCAAAGCCCTCTTAGTGCCACCGCTGAAAACGCCCGTTTGCTTGCTCTACAGAAACTGAGTGGGCCAGGTGGGCTCTTTGGGGAGGCGTGTTCCACTCACACTTTTCACACAGTCTTCCAATGGCTGCAAGATAAAAGACAGTAAAGAGCAACATTAGGATTAAAGTTTTGACGAAAGAGGGGACAAACATCCTCGAACCTGCGGTGGGGACAGGAGCAGGGACTACAATGAGCCCTGAGGGGATCTATCCATCTTATCCCCTTAAACTTCAATCCGAACCAAATCCATAGCCTCCTGAAGCCCTTCACAGGTCTTGTGCAAACTGAGAATTTCTCCCAACCCCATTCCGGCAGTCTGCCCCCGGCTCCCAGCACGCGAGCCCCCGCCCTCTTTTCATGAAAGATCGCAAACCCGCGCGCTCCTACACTTTCAACCGAGAGGCGGGAAACGTGGCGCCTCCCGGGCAAGACCCTAAGCAAGTGACGGGAACCCCGGACCTCTCAGGTCCTAATACCATTCCCACCCAGACAGCCGGGGGCAGAAGGCTGCCTCACCAACACCAGCCTGCTTGCGGCAAAAGATCAAGTCCGGGTGATGTTTAGCCATAGCTCCTTCTCAAGCCACCGGAAGCCTAGGGAACTTCCGTCCGACCTTTAACCTCCGTTGCTCCTGCCTCTTGGTCGCCGTGATTGGTTCTCTAGACATCCATCAGCGTTTATACTGTTTGCACCAAGCCCCGCTGATTCTCGCGAGATCAAATTCCAAAGCCAAGTTTCCGTCCTAATGGGGGCCAGGTCCTGGCAGGTGCATGAAAGTTATTTTAAAAAAAATCATAACCTTTCCAGAACTTGAGTGGAAGAGGCAAACTTCAAAGTGAAAAGTGAAAATTTCACTTCGGTAAGACATCTCTGTGCCCGGCATTTACTTCCTTAAGTGTTTTTATGTAGTTTTTCCCTCTCCCCTTTCGAGTCCTCACACGGAAGCTCTGCCCAAGGCGCTCTCAGGAGTAGGCGCCTCGCCGGAGGCCCAGCCTTCAGGAGGTCGCGTTTCTCTTCAGGCCACGCCCTCAGCCCGAAGGCTTTAAATACTCTGAGTGACACGTCACTTTCAAGCGACCTCATCTTTGTCAGTGCACAAAATGGCGCCTTACAGCCTACTGGTGTCCCGACTGCAGGTGAGCGAACTGAGGGCCCTCTGGGTTCTCGGGGGCGGGGTGCCTCCTCCTGTGCTTGCGGCTGTGGGCGAGGCAAGACGAGGCAGGCCCGACCTCCGGCTGGCTTTTCGTGTACCTGTCCCTGTCGCGGGCCCAGCACCCACGCTCGCTCCTCCGGCGCCCGAGGTCAAGGCGTCCCTGCCTCTGTCAGCTCTCTCTGCCCTGTCCCCGCCCAGCTACAAGCTTGGGTCTAAGAAGCGGAGGCCAGGTGAAGAGTGGAGGCACCTCTTTCTCGTTTTCGTGGACTTCACTTTCTCCCCCATAGGGTTTCGTTTTCTGTTCCTCAAGGTGAGGACAAGGTGACTGGGGGGGCGCGGCGGTTGTTAAGCCCGCTAGGCCCAGAACCCGAAGGCCTCACTTGTCATCTCTCAGCAGCTGAGACTTGCTAGCCAAGTGCATCAATCGTTGTCAAACCCGAAGTCTGAAGAAAAAAACTATAATCTATTTCATCTTAAGGGGATCCTGCAGAACATACAGGCAAGAGTTCGAGGAGACCTTCCGTCCCCAGCCGTAGTAATTAGTAATGATAACAGTAGTCTCTCACCTTTGCGCAGATTGCAAGACAGTTTCTTATCACTTAATTTCCTGTGATCATTTGGTAGGATGATTTTTCTCATTTGATAGGTGATGGAACTGCTAGGTAAAAGTTCCTGCTCTCTCTGAATGTTACCCAAGTGCTGTGGCCTTAGCATCTGCCCTAGTACCACGCTGTTCTCTTTGTTCATGTCAGCCGGGCCTCAGAACTTTTTGAGCCAGAATGTGATCCTGGAGCTGACATTTGTTTTTGTGAGAGTGCCAGAATGGAGTATTTTGAGCTCATATTCGTTGCTTTTCAGTTACTAGATGGGAAGGTAAAAGAATCAACAGTTTGACCTTGACAGTCCTGTTATGAACCGTCTAGAAAATTGGCTGTGACTGCCAGATGGCTTTTTCACTTCTAACTTGACAATCCTAGGGTGTTGTTATACACAAAGGTTCAATGTCAAGCGTGTATTTTAATAAAAATAAAGTAAGCAAGCATTTGTGGACATTCTGTGCAACTTTATTAAGTCACATTGCTTAAATTTAAACCATTTAAAGTGAAGTCATCATTTATCTTATTTATACTTATGGTCTCTCAGTTCTGGGCAGAAACAGGGGATTTGGCCTAATTGTCTCTTTAGATGGGTTGATTCTCCAGGTTAACAATGTGAAATAGTTGTTTCTTCTTGATCCTGCTATCACATGATCTAGTGAAGTTATGCAAGGTTATTTGATAAGGTAAATTATTACAGATATATTGAGCTTGGAAGAGAGAACCGATATCATAGTATTTTTTAACTGAAAAAGAATCTTGGAAAGCATGAGAATTAGACAACGCATAGGAAGAGAGCTGAACTCTTCCATATTAACCCATATGCTAACCTATCCAAGTGACCTTGAACTTGGAAACTGAATCCCAGTTTATTTGTCATTTGGAGATTATGTTCATTGGCAAACATTTATTGAGTACTTGGTGATCAGCTTCCATTCATATTGTTATAATGATTGTTACAAAGCGATGAGAAAGAATATATTTGTTTATGATCATCATGTCATCCAACTTCCTCTTTTACAGATAAACACTCCAAGACCTTGAGAGCCTGAGTCTCCTTGTTTCTGCATTTAGCTAAGATGAATGAACAGCATTATACCACACTGTCTGCTAATAGCCAGGCTGTCTTAAGTAATGGCCAGCTTCCACTGTCGTCTAAAAACTGTAAATTTACCTCTTTCATGTTTAGCTACACTTGAGAAGTGATTGTACTACCTTAGTTGTGTATACAGAACCCTGTCCGTGTATTCAGTTTATTTACCACATATTAACTGAGTACCTTCTGCTTCCTCCCAATACAATGAGAAGCAGAAAGAGCAGACAAGTCTTGTTCTCATGGAACTTCCACTATATTCTAACATACTCTACTGCAGAGGATCTTGGAGCTGTTTCTCAGCTGAAGTATTCTGGGCAGACCTTGATTGAACCTTGACTAGACCAAAGGTGATGTCAATTACTACTACCACTAAGAGCAGCTAACATTTAACTTAACTGTGTGCCAGTAGCCTCACATGACCCTGTGAGATATCGCAGATTTATTAGCCCTGTCTTATAGATGAAGAAATAGGAGTAGAGCAGAAACACAGTGTAATGGCTGAGAGCATAGATTCGAGCATCCCACTGTCTTACTTGAGTGCTGACTCTCATACTCACTAGCTGTGGCTTTGGGCAAGTTACTTCCCCTCTCTGCCTGTTTCCTCACCCATAAGATATGGATAATAGTATATCTGATTTATCTAATAATCATAGTTGCAAAGTACTTAGAACCCTGCTTGCATCTAAAAGAGCTATATAAGTGTTTGTTCATAAAATTAAAATAAACTTGTCTAGGGCCTTATCACTAGTTTTTAGTGGATGTTGTTTGAATCTGGTGCTTTCTGACTCGCAAGCCTGAGGTCCCAGGACCTGCACCTTACCACTGCTTCCCTTTGGCATCAAGACTCAGCCTGTCAACTAGGGTACCATTAATGGTCCATAACCAGAGAACAGTGCTCCATAAAGTGTTGTATTGTTTGGTACCTGCTACCAGGGAGAAAGATAGAAATAAAGTGAAGAAAATGGAGGTGAAATTTTTGAAAAGCCATGTTTACTCTCCAGTTTTTAAAATTAACTTTTGTGTAAATGACCATGGTTAGAAAATAAAGAGGTTGGGCAATTCCAGATACATTTTAGGTCTTTGGTTTCGCCGTGAGATACTGGGATGGTGAGTTCTCACCATGTGACCTTGCGGAAGTCATGTAACTTCTTGCATGTAAATCTGAAGAGTCTGTCAACTACAAAGAAGTCTGACACATTTGCAGATGTTAAAAGTGCCACGTTGAAAACAATCGCTTTGAATTGGGAAGTATATCATTCTGGTTCCATATTCACTGTGGTACCTTCTCAGGTGACCTGTAGTTGTTGATTAGAACTGAGTGAATGAATGAATGAATGGATGAGTAAATAAACTTCCAATCTGAAATTTGGGCAGAGGGAGTAGAATCACCATCTTGAGGGAGAGGGAAGCACACCAGTGCCTTTTGAACCGCCTGTTCCTAAAATGTTTATTGAATGCTTACTATGTGCTTTTCTCTATTCTAGACAATGAGAGAGTAATAATGAACAGGAATGGTGGAGCTTGTATTGTAGCTCTAGGGAGACAAACAAGTGGACAAGAGAATTTAGCTGTGAAGCAAGGCAGTGAAGATACAGGACAGTGTGGTTGAGAGAGTGAGGATGTGGTGTAGCTTTTGACTGGAGTGATTGGGGAAGGCTTCTCAGAAGAGGTAGCATTTGAGCTGATACTTAAATGATAAGAAGACAGCCCTTCATCAGCATTTGGGGAAGGGCCCAAAGTAGGAGGGGAGGGAGCAGTGTGTGCAAAGCACCTGAGGTGGGTCTGAGGATAAGAAATAAGGCCAGTGTGGCTGAGGTGACGCGAGGAACGTCTGAGCAAGTGGCAGGAGCCAGTGTCCTGTTGGATCTGGTAAGGAAATTGGGTTTTACTCCAAGTGTAATGAAAATCCACTGGAAGATTTTAAATGGTGAAGTGACAGGATTTGATTTATAATCGAGAAGGATCATTCAGGCTGTATGAGTACTGCTGCTTGAGCAGTCTTGTCTTCATCGGCCCTGGTGTTCTTCGACACCCCTGTTTTCCACCTCATGGTCTGGAAGGCAGTGGTGGGCTCTGGGCCCCTCAGCATGAAGAAGGGGAGGGGCTGCAGGGAGGCTGCGTTGGGGGAGGGGGCAGGGGGGAATTGGATGAAATTTGTCAAAAGGTACAAAGTTTTATAGTTAACTAAGTACTAGGTATAATGTACATGGTAAGTCTAATTATTACTGCTGTATGTTGTATATGAAAGTTGCTAAGAATTCTCATCACAAGGAAAAAAGACATTTTTCCATTTATTTAATTTTGTATCTAAATGAGATAGATATTCACTAAACTTAATGTGGTAATTATTTCATTGTGTAAGTAAAGTCATTATGCTGTACACCTTAAAACCTACACAGCTATGTCAATTATGTCAGTAAAATCAGAAGAAAAAATTTTTTTAGTAGAAACAAATCAAAATGAAAAAAGGCAGCACATAGAATATCAGGAACCTTAGGAGACTTCCTCTAACACACTCTTACCATGTGGCTTCAAGCAAGGTCTCAACCCTCTGTAGCTCTCCGGTTACACATCTGCAGAATGGGACAGTTCATAGCTACCCTCCAATTGAGAAGGCTCCTGGAAACCTGGTAGTGTTTGAAAAGCTCTTTAAACACTTGGTCTTCCCTGGTGGTTCAGATGGTTAAGAATCCACCTGCAATGCAAGAGACCCAGGTTCACATCTTTGGGTCAAGATGATCCCCGGGAGAAGGAAATGGCAACCCACTCCAGTATTCTTGCCTGGAGAATTCTATGGACAGAGGAGCCAGGTGGACTACAGTCCATTTTTAGAATGGTCCCAAAGACCTGGTAGTATTTGGAAGGTTGTTTAAACTCAAATGCACTACAGAAATTTGTGAGTAGTTTCTAATGTTATTTTAGAAATAGGCTTTTTATAATATTGAGACAAAGGGCAGATTTTTTTTTTCCTTTAGATTGTTCCAGAATGAATGTTTGGAAGCTCTTCTTTACTTAGTGGATCTGAAAAGGCAGGGAAAATGATTTTTTCTTGGGTTCATTGTGCAAAGCTTGGGTCAAAGGAAAAGGCAGCAACGTTGCTGTGTGGCCCTGGAAAAAATTGTTAAGTTCAGGAGCCTTAGTTTCTTCATCTCTAAAATGGACACTGTACCTTCTGTCTCTCTGGGTGATCATGAGTATTAAGTAGGACTGTGTGTGTAAAGTACTTGGGGAAATCTGATGCAGAGTATATGGGCCCTTGGTGAGAGTTAGTCTATGTCTTCACTCCTCGAGATGATCTGCAGCTTCCATTGCCCAACATTTATATTCAGCTCATATGTTTAAAAAGAGTCTTAGAATTTCTCTGGCAGTCCAGTGGTTAAGACTCTTTTCTTTTACTGTTGTGGGCCCGTATTCCATCCCTGGTCCGGGAACTAAGATCCTGTGCGCTGTGTGGTACAGCCTAAAAAATAAAAGAGACTCTAGTGAAACTGCTTGTCCCTCCTGTAATGGCCATGCAGATTGGGTGTGTAGTACTTGAGAAGGGAAACCTTTTGGGTACGGCTCTAAGAGAGCTGGGAGAGAAGGAGCAAATGAACCCGCTGGCTTCCTGTTTGTTAATTTTCTAAGTTGAAGGCAGCATTGAGAAGGCGAGCTCTAGAATAACATTTGCAGTGTTTCCATCAATAAATATGAAGTTCTTTGGGGGATTCAGGCCCAGTTAGGAGCATTTCTGCTTTCACCCTGCAGAAGTTGAGACAGTTTGTGAGTGGGAGCCTTAATTCTGTGGCCAGTTGTGGGGGGTACCAGAGAGGTCTCAGGAGTTCCTTCAGTCTGTGCACTCCAGTGCTCTGCTGCTGGGCTCCTTCACCTCAGCTGGACATTTGTGTCATTGTTGTGCTACCGTTGCTCACTGAGAGAACTACAGAACTCTTAAAAGGGCCCGGCCTGTGAAAGAACTGCTGTGCTGGTGAGGAGGAAACCATATCTTAGTAACTGGAATACACTGCACTGAAGTGAGGCGGGGAGGGGGCGTGCTGGGGGGCGCTGAGTCCAGGCCAGACCGTCCTGCTTGCATGAGTGGTGGCACGTTCGGTCTGCCTGCGCCCTCCCCCCGCACCCTTGGCATTTAGAAGGCACTGACACTGAGTTGTCAGCCCTGCTGTACTCGTCACCGAACTAGGTCTTGTTGGACAAACACTGCCTCACTTGACCTTCACAACAACCTAAGATGTAGGTGTCATTAGCCTTTCAGAGTTCCAGAAATTAACTAGTGTTGAATCTTTGTATGTGGCCAAGGAAAGGAGGGCTGGAGAAGTGAAACGGTTAAACAGACGCCAGTTGGTAAAATGGCCTGCCCAAGGTCACAGCTAGTATGCAGCTGAGCCAGATTTGACTGCAGGCTTGTTTGACTGCAATACTCAGGCTTTTTACCCTTCAGTCAAACTTTCCCCAGAGAACTCCTCTGAGTATAGCAAGTAGAAACTGGATCTCTGCAGAGTAGACTAGATGGAGGGGACCCAGTTCAGTTGGCTTTGTGCCCTGTTGGGATGTGGAGATGTTTGAGGCCGTGATTGCCTCCTGCCCCAAATACCAGCAGAGCTTGAGAGGGGAGCCCAGAGCTGTGGGTCAGCCTCACAGGCTGCCTGTCGAGCTTTCAGAGAAAGCTCCCCAGGATGGGCAGTGGGGGCCAGACCAGGGCTCAGAATTTATATGCAGTTCATGGTTTGCCTGGAGTCTCTGCTTCAGACGCCAGCAAAGGAGAATTAGGCAGATGAGTGAATCTATCAGCTGACTTCTTAAAGGAACCCCTACTGCCTTGGAGCCCATTCAGAGGCTGTGTCTTGGATAGACATGGCTCCCTGCCCCTTTCCAAGCCTCTGAAAAGGACTGCATCACTTGAGCCTGCCTGTTGCATAGCAACCAAGCTCAGTGACTGCCTAGGGACAGGAGAGAGTTGTTTAGTTTTGGAGTCTTAGGAGGGTTGCCAGACATTCTCCTACCAGGAGTGGGAGACAGTTGTTAGAAGCAGCAGAGATGTGGAGATGACACTTCTTAAGGAAGGTGCTGGCTGACATGCATCCCTGCATTGCTCACCTAGACAGAGCCTCACCTGAGGCTTCCCTGCCAGGAAGAGCTGGTTGCTAAGAGCTCTGAGGCTCCAGGCAATTGAGGGTCATGGTCAGAGGAACCAAGAGTCTTTCCCTTCCTGAGACCTTGAGGTCATCTTGCTGGTGAAATGGGTGGCCTTGTGTGGTAGTGCGTTCCCCACTGCCAGAAAGGGTGTCTCAGGCATTCGGGGCAGAGTGAGTGGATAGATGAGACCCTTTCAGTTCTGAGATGTGCTATCCTGGTGCTTGAGACCTGCTCTGGGGCTGGGAGGGACCTGCTTTGACAGCTGGGAGCGGGGCAGAGGGCATGGTCGGGAACAGCAGCTCATGGTTCTTTCTCTTAACACGTAAGCAGGAGGTATGTGAGTGGTAGCATCTCCTCCCAGGAGAAATGAGGAACAGCAGCTTACATTTATTGAATGCTTGCCAGGAACCCAGCTGCCGAGCTCTGTGTTTTTCATATATTTTTTCCTTAAAGAAGATTATGTTTATAAAAGCTCTCTTTCCTTCTCCCAGTTTCAGTTCCCAGAGGCAGCCACTGATAGGAATTTTGTATTTATTATTCCACACTTTTTTTTCCTCTACATTTACAAATAATACATTGTTTCTGGGCTTCCCAGGTGGTGCTAGTGGTAAAGCCTCCACCTGTCAATGCAGGAGATGTGAGAGATGTGGGTTTGATTCCTGGGTCAGGAAGATCCCCTGGAGGAGGGCATGGCAACCCACTCTAGTATTCTTTCCTGGAGATTCCCGTGGACAGTGGAGCCTGGTGGGCTACAGTCCGTATGGTTGCAGAGTCGGACATGAGTGAAGGACTTAGCACATACATTGTTTCTAATCCTCACAAAATCTCTGCTCTTTTACACCAGTTTTACAGAAAAGGAAATGGAGGCTCATAGAAGTGAAGACTCTGGTCTGAGGTCCCACAGCTAGGGGAGCTGAGGTTCTGAGCCAGAAACCCTCCAGCTCTAGAGTGGATGCCTTTCCTGTGTCTAGACACTGGGGTTGCAGTGTTTCTGCAGTGACACTGGACAGGTCAGAATTGGGCCAGTGACTTCTCTGTCTCTTGCTGAAGCGGCTCCTTTCAGAGACCAGGCTCCTCCAGGATCCCGGCCTATTTGGACAGCTCAGCCACCTTCTCCTCCACTTTGCTCTGAGCTATAGCGCCCTCTGACACGTGGTTCCCTGAGGCAGTGCTGGCGTATGGCGTGCTTCACAGTGTGGACAGAGGTCAGCCTGGCCCATCCAGCCTCCCCCATGCTTTGGCTCTGTGAACAGGCGCTGAGGCTCAGCACAGCCTCTGCCAGAGGCGCTCACAACCTAGATTTGAAAGCAAGATGAAGAGCCTTGTGTTCCAATCATGGTTCTGCCTCATCCATCTCATCATCAGGCATTGGTGTCCTGGACTCTCTGTGTCCTAAACTCTGAGTCTGTTGTGGTGACCATATGAGACAAGTCTTCTGCCCTCGTAGTGCTTGCATTTTAGTGCAGTTTACCTTCTCACCTGTCGGAGTCCATTTTCTCCTTAAAACAGAAGACAAAATTACCTATAACACTCCCACTTGGCACAGTTGGGAAGGTGACATACGATAACCTTTGTGGTCCTGCCTAACACAATTTTGTTGGTTTCTTTTCATTTCATTTCTTACCTGACTCCCTGGCCGATCCACTTTGGTTATAGTCCTTCCTTCAGAGTTTGTTCTATGTCAGTTAAGCGCAAGATCAAGAGAGCCTCCCTTACCCCTGGGAGCCCTGGAGATTCATATCCCAGCCAGCAAAGGAGAGGGCATGGTCAGACCAAGAAGCCAGATCCCACCAGAGACGCTGAGCCCACGTGGCTGCCGGGCCTGGGCAGAGGTTGGGAGACACTGTCTGTAGCATAGTGAGAAGGACACGGCTCAGCAGGTCCCCAGCCTTGTGAGCGTGGGCAGGCCACTTGCTGTCGCTGAACCTCTGCATCTTCAGGGCAGCTAGGGAGGCTGAGCTCTGTCCAGCGAGGGTTGTAAGAAGCACTGCCATGGAGCAGTGGGTCAGCTGTTGCTGTTTACTCCAAAACAGATCTGAGGGCTTTCTGGTCACCCTGAGGGGAGACTCCCACCCCAGTGGTTGGAGTTTTGTGGCAAGGAAATAGTACAGGAGTGCCTAGAATGGAGAAGACCCAGTCATGGTTTTCAGTGATTTGAAGGGCTGAAGCGTGGAGGAGTGACTAAGCTCATTTGATCTCGTTCCAAAGGACAGGACTAGGAAGTGTGTGCTGGGCTGGCTGCTTTCACATGGGTGCTCTCCTTTAAAGCCCCACAGCTTTAGAGGGGTTCAACAAAACCACACAGCGTTGCACAGCCTGTTGGGGACAGAGCTGGGATATGAGCCCCGGGTTCCATTGCCTGATAGGAAGGAGGTGGGTTTCAGTTCAGCGTGAGACGCATTGGTTGTTAAGTGTTAGAACTGTCTAGTAGTGGAGTAGGCTTTCTGGAAGCATATGAGCTCCCTAGAATAATCATGTTGAATCCAGGCCCTGTAGAGGTTGCTGAAGAGAGGTTTTCTGCCTTGAGGCTGCCCTCGACTTCCTAGTTCCTGAGAAAATGGAGGGTGAGGGCTTAGTGGAAATATCTGTTCTAGATAAGGGCCTGGTACTTAACTCATGAGAATTTCACAAGGCCTGGGACTTGGGCTCCAAGTATGGGGAAAAAATTTCCCATTTCCTAGTTGTGACATCTGAGTGGATGGCCAGTGGATGATCTCTGGAATGACCCTGAGGCCAGGTTGAACCAAGCATTATGCTTTACTTTTGGATTGAGAGAATAAAATCAAAACCCCAACAAGTTTTGTTTTTTTTTTTAAATATGCCCAAGTCATCTTCCTTCTTCAATGATACGGACTATTGATACTCCAACCACAGCGGTCAAATGTTACCAGACTCAGTAATAGCTATTTTTAATGTAGAATTAATTTCTTACCTTTTTTTTTTCTTATTTATAGAGATAACCTATTTAGGAAGCTTGGAAAATACAGAAGTATAAAGAATACCATAAAAATTACCTATAATTATTCACAATACCCAGAGATAACCCACCCCACACAGAGATAACTACTGTTAACATTTTGATATATCTCCTTCTAAAGTTTCTAAAATTTTGTAATCAAAATTAAAAATGTTAAGTAATAATGTGTTTACAGTTTATATTCAGATTTTCTTCTGATCCTAAAATCTATGTACAGTGTTAAAGGTTCAGATTACATAAATACAAAAAACTGTCCATAATTTCACCCTCCAGGGACAGCTACTGTTCACAGTTTGGCATCTCTTCCATTTTGAAGTTATTTGATTTCTTTAATTCATTTGTGTCCAACTCAGTGCTTGAAGTTGCCCGGATTCAGTTGGCACTTGGTTTCAGTGTTTAGGCTTAGAGCCAGGCTGTCTTTGAATGCTGGCGTATCTGCAAGACCTTGGGTGAGTTACTGTCCTCCTCCAGCCCTCAAGTTCCTCATCTGTTAAATGGGGCTCATATACGTTAGGGCTGTTCATCCACATAACCCTTACTGCTGCTACTAGTAATTATTATTGTTACTATTGTTTTTGCTTAGACACCTCAGCTCTGACATCTGTTCACTTTGGGTTCATTGGGTACCCTGGTGCTGGGGGCTGTGAGGAGATGTGGATTCAGCATGGACTGGTGTTTAGTGCCCTTCTTGGAATCACCGAGTATTGAATTCCACAAGGTACCTGGCATGAGGCCAGGGAGTCTGGTGGAGGGGTGGTGGTGATAGGTATTTCTGGATGAGCTTCAAGGAGTTATAAAATTTTGTGTTTTCTAAGTTTTCTCCAAGAAACATGTCCTACTTTTTTAAATGAGAGGAAGAACTCTAGTAAAAGCTATTTAATAAATAGCCTTCAGTCTCTCCCAGTGTCAGGTCTTTTCCAGTGAGTCAGCTCATCACATCAGGTGGCCAAGTATTGGAGCTTCAGAAGCCGACCTTCCAATGAGTATTCAGAGTTGATTTCCTTTAGGATTGACTAGCTTGATCTCTTGTCCAAAGGACTCTCCTAAGAGTCTTCTCCAGCCCTACAATTCGAAAGCATCAATTCTTCAGCGCTCAGTCTTTTTTATGGCCCAACTCTCATGTCTGTACATGACTGCTACCCCAATGAAAACATGGAAAAAGAAAACTCAGTTCAAAGGTGAACCCTTGGCTTGACAGCACATAGCTAGTAAGTGGAGCTGGACCTATGAGCTGTATCTAAGTTCTTTTCACTGGGTAAATCAACCACAGGTCTTAATTCAGCCTCTTTGGCCCTGCTAGGTGTCTGGCCTGACCCTCCACCACTTCCTGCTTTGTCTTCTACCTCCCACCATTTTGAGTGATTTCTAGCTCCTGCTCGCTTCGCTTGAGGAGTCTGTATCGTCTCACATACTGACTGTCCTCCAAGTGCCTTGCAGACCCTTCTTTATCCTCTATAGCCCCACTCAGTGAAGGCTTGCGGAGCAGAGTTCATTGTTCCCTCTGCTGTACTCCTGCCCCTTGTGTGTGTTTCCTTCTTCCTGCAGGTCACAGTTGGTGCATTGACATGCTCATTGTTGCCAGATCATATATAAGTGTGGGGACTGTTTTACTCTTCTTGGTATCTGTGTCCTACTGACTGGCATAGGGTAGGTGCTCGAGTGTGAAAATATGAATATGCTCATGGGAAGTAAGTTGGTTACGTGAAAAGCCACTGTCACCCTGTTGTGCTTTGACCCCCCTTGAGTACATTATCTACATGGCAGCCACAATGACTTTATTTTTTTAATGGAGATATAATCCTGCTTCAGTGGCTTCCCATTACTTTTAGGGTCAAGTTAAACGTTTAACATGTCCTACTATAAAGCTCATACATACTTATAAGAAGAGATTAAGGCCTGACTGCCTGATCAGTAAAGGTGCAGTGAACCCCTTTCGTATTCAGACAGTTCATTACTTAGATACAGAATGCGAACAAGCTGAAGAAGCCAGCTCTCTGGGTTCTAGTCGCCTACACCGAACAGGGCTACACCAGGACCAGGGAACCGAAGACTGAGCCGAAAGTGGTGGCGGCTCTGGGACCACTGAACAGGTTTGTATTCTGCAGTTCTAGTCTAAAGAGTCCAGGGCAGAAAGCTCTATACCTCATCACATCCTGAGAGGCGAGGAGAAACTGTCTTGTGACTGCCTCCCAGGGAGGTAAGGAGTCAAGTGGGAGATGACTTCACAGCTCCTTTAGAAGCCTTCTGTGCTCTGGTGTTTGGAGATGTTTCACCAGGTATTCCACCAAGACGCAGATAAGCTTTAGTTCAGGGTTGCGGGGGGGCTTTTATAGATCTGCAGGGTCTTTTACAATACCTGGCTCTAGTTTACCTCTTAGCTTTATTTTCTGCCATTTCTACTGCCCTTTGCTCACTTTGCTCCAGCCAGGCTGGTTCTCTCTCTCTTTTCAACGACCAAGTGCTTCCCTGCCAAGGGGAATTTGCACCTGCTGTTCTCGCTGCCTGCCAGGTTCCCCAAATTCCTTCTCCTAAACCACACTTTATTTGCTTGACTAGCTCCTAGTCATGTGTCTGTTCTCAGATGAAAGATCACTTTCTTGGAAAAAGCCTTTCCCCCGCCTAGATTGGGTTCTCCAGCTTTACGCTGTTAGAGTGTTGTAGCTGCGTCACCTTTTTTTCACAGCACTTATTGCTTCCATGGTTTCACGAGTGATATCTGACTTGATATCTGTCTTCTCCACCAAACTGTAAGCTCACCAGTGGGAGAGACTGTGTCCTTATTAGTTCAAGCACCATAGCACAAAGTCTTGCTGTGCTTGTGCTTAGTCGCTTCAGTCATGTCTGACTCTGCGATGCCATGGACTGTAGCCCACCAGGCTCCTCTGTCCTTGGGATTCTCCAGGCAAGAATACTGGCGTGGGTTGCCATGCCCTTTTTCAGGGGATCTTCCCAACCCAGGGATCAAATTCAGGTCTCCTGCATTGCAGGCATCTTCTTTACTGTCTGAGCCACCAGGGAAGCCCAGCACAAAGTCTGAGGCTGGATAAATATGTGTTTAATGAATTAGTACTACTTCAGTTTTAATTAGGTAGTATGGTGGAAAAAGTATTGACTTGCGAATTAAGTG
The DNA here is from genome assembly GCA_007570785.1 of Antilocapra americana. Lineage (NCBI taxonomy): Eukaryota > Metazoa > Chordata > Mammalia > Artiodactyla > Antilocapridae > Antilocapra > Antilocapra americana. Next base: position 7,081,415 of record ML663560.1, on the reverse strand, counting down.
ACTTACGTACTCAAGTGACTTACTTGAGTTCTGCTTCAAACTGCTGGATTTTTTTGTTTGTTTATTTTGCTGTGCTATGCAGTACGTAGGATCTTAATTCCCCGACCAGGGATCAAACTTGCACCTCCTACATTAGAAGTGGAAGTCTTAACTACTGGACTGCCAGGGAAATCCCCAAACTGCCATTAACTAGCTATGTGTGACCTGGGACACTCTTCATCTGTCAAGTGAATAAAAGATCCTTGGTGATCTGGGTCACCTTGGGTTCTGAGAATCTGTGCGTCCAGATGGACCATTTATTAGCCTGCTTCTAGAGGGAAGGGACCTAAAATGAGAATCCAGCTGCCTACTTGACCTCTCCACTTGGTGGTCAGACAGGCAGACTCCCAGGCTCACCCCAGGCCAGCTCTTCCTGTTACCTTCCTGATTTCAGTGTATAGCAGCTCCCAAATCCTCAGTGGTAGTCGTGCCTTTCCTCTCATGCTTTCTTGGCCAGTTTGTGAGCAGATCCTATCATTAGAATGTCACCTTCTCACTGAACCCTTCCTAACGATCCTATTTGAGTTGCACCTCTCCCCACTTCCCTGGTTCACTCTCCCATTGCTTCCGCTTCCTTCTCTCTCATGACACTTATTAATATCTGACTGAGATTTTACTTGTTTCTCTACTTGATTGTCTCCCGTCCCCCCTTAACCTCCCGGAATGTCAGTCCCAAGAGGGCAGGGAGTACTGAGACGTTTTATTTATTGTTGTATCCTCAGTGCCTGGAACAGTGCCTGGCACCCGTAGTTACTATAAACTAGTTGATAGATGGACAGAATAAACAGATGGTAAGGTTTGGGGGTAGGAGGGAGGGCAGACAGGGAGAATGACAGTGAAGATAGATGTTTTTCCCCAGAGTCAACCCTGCTTATCATTTTCAAATTTCTGGCTGCTGCTGAGATAATAGGGGTAAAATTAAAACCTGGTTTCTTCCTCCTCCTTGTATCTTACTTCTCCAGTGTCCCCTGAAGACAGTTTTGTTCTGGAAAGTTGCATGATAGAGGGCACTGGAGTGTACACACAGAATTGAGGGGATCAACCTGAGGTTACAGGTTTTAAATTTTTTAAAATAAGGACACCAAAACAACAGCAAACCAAACCAAAAAGCCCACCAAATCACCCTCTACTGTCACCATTATTTCTTTAAAGGACCTTTTTAACATCAAAGATACAGGAAGGCTCAACAAGGGATGTGTTTTAAGTGTAATAAATTTGACTTGGAAAAAAAAAAAAACCTGCTACATCGTCTTTATTTATCCCATTTTCCTGGTGGATATTTGTGTGTGTACAGGCACCAAGTGGGTGGGCTGAGGTGGGGGCCCCTGGTGCAGGAGGTAGAATGCTGCAGAGAGCCTGGGGATGCAAATGCCTGCGGTGATGGTCCCTCGTTGTTGTCTGGCTTTGATGTTTGTAGGTAACATTTTAAAAATTTGAGTTACAGTTGACATACAGCTTTCCAATAGTTTCATGTATGCAACATGATTATAGATATGTACATATTGCAAAACAGTGACCACAGTAAGTCTGTTAACATCCATCGGCATATGTTATGTAACTGATATTTTTAATTGAAAGGGGTCCCCAACCTCAGGGATCTAATGCCTACTGATCTGAGGTGGAGCTGATGTAATAATAATAGAAATAAAGTTCACAATAAATGTAATGCGCTTGAATCATCCCTAAACTATCCTGTGGAAAAATTGTATTCCACAAAACCTGTCTCTGGTGCCAAAAAGGCTGCATCAGGGAAGTGTTTTCAAAGTGCCTATATTGACGTGTTGTTGGATCATGAAGTTTAATGGGGTGCAAGTTACTTTCAAAAAAAAAGAAATACAGAGAGCTAAATGGAAAAAGCCTGAGCCAGAAGGCCACCTATTGTGTGATTTCATTTATATGAAATATCTGTGATAGACAAATCCTTAAGAGACAGCAGATCAGTAACTGCCAGCTGCTGGGACAGGGAGGGTGGAGAGAGGAGCAGCTGCTCGCCTTGGGTGGTGGAGAAGTTCTGGAATGAGACCGCGGTGATGGTCGCACACTGAATTGTACATTTTAACTGGTGAATTTTATGTGTCCATGTGCATTTTACCACAGTGAAAATAATTAGAGAAGAAAAGCTGTCAGCATACATTGTGCATGTCAGGTGTGAAACTTGAGTCACCCACACTGTCAAGTGCCTGCTGCTGGGTCACTCCACGAAGTGGATCTTGCGCCTGTGTGTTTTCAGCCAAAACTCTGGAAGGTCCTCTCTGCAAGGGTCCATGTAGCCCAGAGCATCTTGTGGCCAGTATTTGGATGTTGCGAGGATACTACCACAGACTTTGAGTGATTTTTTCCTTCCCTGATGACTCTCCACAAATGGCATGTGATTTGGAGCAAATCACTCATTCTCTCTGTTTGGCTTTTGCATCTGTAGCCAGTGTTTTTGATTTAAAAACAAACATGATCTTGTTCGAGCCCCGAGGAGGTCTCAGCATCCTTTTCACTTCCCCGCTCATATTTTCCTGACTTCACTGACCTCCGTACCTGACGTATCCAATAGCTACTCTAACACACTACCGCACTGTCTGTTTCCATGTCTGTCGTATCCCACCGACTTCTGCTCTTGAGGGAGAGCTTTGTGGTGGCCTAGAGTCCAGTGTGGTACAACTAAGCTCTCTTCAGGTGTTTGTAGCAAACAGCACCCAGGTGTGCAGAGATAGTGACTCTACCCCACCCCACCCCCAGCAACCGAGGCTGCCAGTTGCCTCCTAGCAACAGCCTGGTGTGAATTTTGTTCGAGGGCCTTGAAGTTTGGAAGCCACTAGTTTTTGGCATCTAGGAACATGTTCATTGTTAGTTAAATGACAGGGATTATTCTCCCTATTTAATAATTATTTTATTTTATTTTTTTTGATGGACAAGTTATTTAATTAGGTTCTTTGCAACAAGTTCAGAATACTACTTTGTGAGGATAAATTCCATTTGTGAGAGAAAACACAGAGCGGAGGTAGCCCTGGAGCTGAGGGACAGCTTTGATTCTTCGCAGAATTTGTGAGTCCACAGCTTTCTGATCAACCTTGCGCTGCTCTGTGATCTCATATTTCTCTCTCTCTGTGTCGAAGATCTCACCCTCCTGGTGTCTGGGCTTACGCAGCTTCTTCTTCTTGAAGTAAGCGTCAGTGAGATGTTCCGGGATTTTCACACCACTGATATCGATTTTGGTGGAAGTGGCAATGACAAATTTCTGGTGTGTTCTACGCAGAGGAACTCGATTGAGGGTCAGAGGCCCAGTCACAAGTAGCAAGCCACTGCCCAGCTGCTTCAGGAATACGACCCTCTTGCCTCTGTGGCGCCCGGTGAGGATGATCAGAATGGTCCCAGGGGTGATGCTGGCACGCAGCTTCCTCACATGCTTACTGAAGGGTTTTTTGCCGTGACTCAACAGTTTCCGAGGCACATCTTCAGTAGGGTAATACCTAGGCATTTTGCGAAGTTTGACCACTCGGGTACCACCATTCTTGTCACCACCAACTGGTTTTGTGACAGTAGCAAGAACCCGAACCTTCTTTTTCTTTTCGACCTTGGATTTAGCTGCTGAATACTTTCTCTGTACAGAGCCTTTCTGGAGTACATGGCTGATCGGGAGTACCTGCCAATTCCTCTGACCAGGACAGGGTTTCGGCTGCAGTGAGGCTTCCCCTTCTTAACTTTCTTCACCTTTTCCACGTTTTTAGCCTTGTTGCCAGCATCAGCCTTCTTGGCTTCAGGTTTTTTCTCCTTAGCATCTGGCTTCTCGGCCTTTTCACCCGCCATCTTGCAAGATGGGAAAGAGTAATAATTATTTTAAAGTAGTTTGACCAGGCAGGGAGCTAGTCATCAGTGGAGTGTTCTGAATTTGGCTTGCTTCCTGTGACACTGTGCTGGGTTGCGTTTGATGTGTGCACGCGTGAGTGCTGTTACCTCCATGCCTGTGAACGAAGGGTGAAGGCTGTGGCTGCTCCAGAAAGACCTGAGCCCTCGGGGTTATCCTCCTTGATGCAGATAAATCTGTTGCTATGCTTTCCCGTAGGCCTTTGGGGAATTAGTGGGTTTATCTGAGGGCCCGCTTGCTGGGGAGAACTATTTATACAATCTCTGAGCTGGAATGCACTCTAGAGAGCCTCTAGTCCAGTGGTTCCCAGACCTAGCTGTGCCAAAGTAACCTATGCTCTTACTGATGCTTAGGTTCCACCTCCAGTGACTATGATTGAGAGGTCTGGGAGCCCGTGGGGGCTAGACACCATGGCTATGAAATCTCCCAGGTGACTTTGAAGCATGGAGAATAATTTGCTTCTTCCATTTTATAGAAATGAAAAAAAGAAGGCACAGAAAGTCTAGGTTTTTTGTACAAGGGTACATTGTGACCCAACTCTGAGGCCAGATCTCTGGATTCCCACCCCTTGAATGTTCCTTCTTGGCCCCCACCGCCTCCTGTCACCTGGGGGATCGCACTGGCCACCAGACCACACACAGGAAAGTGACCCATGGGGTGGGCACTCTGAGCTTGGTACCTTCCCCAAGTGTTGGATTTTGGAATTGAGGTTCAAGGACAAAAATATAATACTAGGGAACTTTGGTTTTTTCTACACCATCTGAAAACAGTATGACCTTGATACAAGTTTGAGGAATTATAGAAGAAAATATTCCATCTTAACCCAAACAGTTTTTTATCATGTTCATTGCCTTTACATTTTTAGAATTATTTCTTGAGGATAGAGTCTCAGATATAGAATTGTTGGGTCAAACGTGTGGATGAGCCCGTGAGTGTCTTATTGACACACTGCTTTATGAAAAGATTGAATTATCAATAGTTTGCTTGCAAGCAGTCTGTAAGAATATTTCTTTGGTTCTGATTTAATTAAAAACTAATGCTGGCTACATTCTTTCTAATTATAAGTGTTATGAATTTTTTGTAGAAAATTTGGAAAATACAGAAAAATCAAGAAGGAAATTTAGGCCATTATATCTAGCACATGGATTTAACTGTACTTGATGCCTTAAAATTTTTTTTTTGTCATGACTTTTTACATGTAAGGAAATATAGAAAATAGTACAAAGAATACCCGTATATCTACTGTCCAGAATCAAAAGTTATCAACATTTTGCCTTATTTGCTTTCTTCACTTCTCCCAAAAATGTCTTTGGTTTCTTTTTCTTTCCACATCAAAATCTAAAAAAAAAAAAATTGCACACTGCATCGACGTGGCTTTTGTAGTCTCTCTCAACCTAGAACAATCCCTCCCCTCTCCTGCCCCCCCCCACACCATTTTCCTTTATGACATTGACTTTGGGAGGAGACCAGGCCAGTTTCTTGTAGACTGTCCACACTCTGGATGTAACTGATATTTCTTTTATTCCCTGCATTTCCCTTAAACTGGAAGTCAGGTCCCAAAGCATTCTTAGGTTCAGTTAAATATTTTTTGACAGGAATTCCTCACAGGTGATGCTGTCTGATCAGGAGGCACAGATGTGAGGTACTCTTGCTGTTGGTGATGCTCTTTGAACTCTGGGTTAAGGTGGTGGTACCCAGGTCCCTGTAGTGTGAAGGTACATTTTTTTCCCCCTTTTCCTTAGTAATGATAAATTTCTGTAAGTTAACTTGCTGAAACAAAGGGTTTGCACATTTTTTAAAACTAGAATACTTTTGATTGTTGTCCAGATGCTCCTCACTGATCTTGCTGTGTATGCTATACTACAGTAAACGTGCTATTTTTGCATTGATTTGTCTTGTCCATTTTCCCCCGATTACAAAAGGAGCTCACATATGTAGCATTTGAAAATACTTAGCCTAGAACATAAAAGTGCCCATAATTCTAATCTCTACAGATAATTGCTGTGAACAGTGTAAGCATATCTTATCAGGGTTTTTTTTCTGAGCATATTTACATTTGTTAATTACTATTATTATACAGATATGGGCCCATACCATAGTACTATTTTGCCACTTATTTTTGCCGAATGTCATGGAATTTTTTTTCCTGCCAATAAAGGTAGATCTATTTCCTTTTTAAAATTATGGTAAAACACATATAAAATCTGACATTTTAAAACATTTTCAAGTGTCCAGTGGCATTAACTCCATTCACAATGTGGTAAGGCCACCACCATGACCTTCTTCTTTTTAAACAGCTGTAGAATGGCTTTCCTTCATGGGTAGACCAGAATTTATTCAATCAGTGCCCTGTTTTTGTACAATTAGGTTCCTTTAGAAACAGTGATGTAGAGAATGTTCCTGCCAGTCTCTTTTAAATGAGTGTTTTTATGAGATAGCTTCCTGGAGGAAGAAAAGTTAGTCATAAGATAGAAACATTTCACATTTTAATAGGTAGTGCCTAATTGTCTTTCAGAAATGTTCAACCTGTTTACAATCTAACCAAAAGCATCTGAGACTGGTAAATTATTAATTTGTCTTGTTAACTGTTTGCTGTTACAAGGTTAACTGAACTTGCTCTGTATTCAACCTTGTTCAATAAGGAAGAACTGGTTGGTAAATTTAAAAAAAAATCCAGTGGTTTAATTAACCAATGTTTATGTAACATCTCCTGTGTATCAGACCTGGTGTTCAGTCATATGGGGAATTTTATTATGAAGACACAGAGACAGTCTCTCCCTTGGTGGATCTTACAGAGTAGTGGAGACAGATAGCATCTCACAAATGAATGTTAGAAAGTAGTAAATGAGCATAAATGAGAGGAGGCTCTGCTTGGACTGAGAGTTCAAGAAGTTGAAGAAAAGTGAAGTTAGAAAGTGAAGAGAGTGAAGTTAGTTTGGAACTTGAAGGATGAATGGGAATTACCTACATGAAGGGCAGATTGGGAAGGGATGGACAGAGAGCATTCTAAGCAGAAGAAACAGCACGTGCAAAAGCCCAGTGGCAGATCCCTTTAGGCTTTGTACTGGATAAGGAAGTTCAGTGTGTTTAGCGCCCTGGAGGAAAGCAAATTCTGAGTTACTCAGAGACCAAATAGATGAGGTCTCACTGCCAGGACCCCTTAAGCAGAAGGGATTTCAGAAGGATGGGAGACTTCCCAAGGCAAATTCTAACAAACTGCAAGTTGTCTGAAGGAGAGACAGAAGAGTTGTACCTATAGACTTCAGCTTAGATTTTCAGAATGTCTTGGCCAGAATTGGAAGGAGGGCAAATAAGGAGAGATACTTAGACAGCTGGAATACATCAGAAGAGGGTCAGGAATGGCAAAGGCCCACATGAGCTAAGGCTTCTGAAAAATGCTGATCAACCAAAAGCTGTGTTTGCAGTAAGCAAAATAAGAGGCATGCCTCTTCCTCCAGAATCCAGAAAAGGAACACAGCCTTATCTAATTTTGTGTTTGCCTCCTCAGTGAAGGAAGAGAATACAATGAGCACATATTCTATGAACACAGTCTGCCAAGCACTTGGATTATTTCATTTAATGTTAATGCCAGCATTTATCTCCCATCTTCTCTATGGGGAAGCTAAAGCTTGGCGAGGCCGAATAACTTGTCCAGGTCACAGCAAGTTGGTGGTGCTTCAGGCGGTCTGACTGTGGTCTTTGACCTGAACCATCACAGCAGGCTGCCTTCAGATGGGAAAAGATAGTTCTGTGGGGCAAGAGGGCAGCAGAATCCAGGGGGATTGGCTCATTTTACAGGCCCGTGCTTGCATCCTGGATTCACTGCTTACGTGTAGGACTTGTGGCTTAACGTCTTCGATCTTCAGTTTCCACACGTAAGATGGGAGTAACAATCATCTTGCACAGAATTAGACACAGAAAATGCCTGGTGGCGTAGAGCAGGTACTAAATAAGTAATGACTGTTTTTTTTTCATTTATTTTTATATTATTAATATAAAATAATATTATATTTTAAATATAATATTATATATTTCAATATATTTTTATATTTTATATTTTGGCTGTGTTGAGTCTTCATTGCTGCACGTGGGATCTTTGATCTTCCTTGTGGCAAGGGAGATCTCATTTCCTGACCAGGGATCAAACTCAGGTCTCCTGCATTGGGAGCTACGAGTCTTAGCCACTGGACCACCAGTAATGTTCCTGTTCTTATTTTTATTCTAAGATCACCCATAGCCTAGTGTTCATTTTGTATGTGAGATACATGTAGTCTTGAATGTCTGGTACATGGTGTCTTTGCCCTTGAAGTCAGCCTCTTCACACACTTGAAACCTCTCAGTTCAGCTCCGAAGCAGGGAGCACAGCTGAGGTTTCACCCTTTGAAAACCTAAGGCCTGGAGGAACAGAGGAGATTGCTTACAGTCTTACATCCAAGCTAATAACATCCTTTTACTTTTTGGTTGCAGTTAGATTAACAGTGAGTGTGAGTGTTGATTTCTGTAGGACAATCGACAGGTCAGTCAGTCTGTCCCTAACCACAAAACATAAGTGATGGCTTAGTGACATTTCAGTCAGGTGGTTATTACTATTGTGGGTTGAAAACCTGGGGAGTGTCACTAAATAGGTTGGCCTGACCAAACGTCCATCTTGGGGAGCCTGACCTGGAATGGGTCACGTTTGTACCGAGATTTCAGTGAACAGCCTGAGAGTTATGCCTACTGTGTGTGTGGCTGACATCCTCTGGGAAGGCCAGCCTATCAGACCTGGCATGACTGACCCGGACTCCTGTAGACCACAAGGGGCTGGAGGTGGGCAGAAACTGGTGCTGAAATAAAGTCAAGGTTGAGGTATGTTTACAAGACACTGAATAGGAATCTGGATTATTGTGACAAGGGGCATGAAATTTGTGACCTTCCTGTGAACAAACACCCGCCACGTGTCCCCCTGTACCTCCACGTGGCTGCTGGCAGGACCCATGGGACAAGGCTCGGTGTTGCTAAAAACCTACAGTGATTGGGGGTGGGGTGGGCGGGTTGCTGTCTAGAGTCTGTCTGGTCCATGTGTGGTTTGAACCTCCCTTTTCAAGGTAGAGAAGAAAAATAGATGCCAACTATATGCTATTCTGGAAGAGGCAAAACTATGGAGGCAATGAAAAGGTCAGTGGTTGCTAGGAATTTGAGGGGAGAGGGGAGATGAATACACAGTGAAAAAGTTTTTATGAGCAGTGAAAATACTTTGTGTGACAGTGTGGTGGTGGATGTAAATACTTTGTATGACAATGTAATGGTGGATGGATGTCCTCATATTTTTGTCCAGACCCACAGAATGTACAGCACTGTTCACTTCGTTAAAGTGGGCCCTCAGATGAGCTGGGGACTTGATGCGTTAGTACAGTTCATGGTTAGCTGTATCTCACATGGTTGAAAAGGAAAAAACTTAAATGACTTAGGATAGACGTTTTGTCAAAACTTTAGTTTCACTGTTATATACGTATATGTATTATATATGTTTGTGTGTTTTTTGGACGGTGATATGTACTTTTTAGATTGAAAAAGTTGGCAGGCTGCTGTAGTTAAGTTGTATTGGCAGATAAAGGCACAGATGAATCTCAAGGAAAAAAGATCAAGGTAAACAATCTCAGGAGATCCTGTTGCATCTGAGGCCTGGGAAGCAATGTCCTGAGGAAGAGGGGTTGGATTTATTTCATGTGGCCTGAGAGGGCAGACCCCCAACTGAAAAAGTAGATTGTGCAAGGAAATGAGTTTGGCTGAATGTTTTGGGAGAATATTTTGAAAAATTTCAACAATGGATTGGTGGTTGTGTGGGATGATAATTTCCTGGTGTTGGAAGGTCCAGATTTTAAAATATATAGATATCTTTTTAGAAGAAATGATTTAATAAACAGGCTTCCTAAAAACTCTTTCCACCCTTATTAATATATATCCCTGAGTCATCTGACGTGGTAATTTAAGTTAATTAAAGTTGATAAAATACACTGGGCACACTTCACAGTCACATGTGGTTGGCAGCTCCCGTGTTTGACAGTGAGGATCTGGAACATGCCCATCAGAGCAGAAGGTCCTTGGGCAGCGCTGGCTGTTGGGAACAGATGTTTGCTCATGGTTGGTAAGCAGAGCGTATCATGATTAAGGACGGAGCATGTAGGTGATTCATTGTTATTAACAGTGTAGAGTTTATCCCCATTTTAGGGGCAGAGCTTAGGGGTAGGGCCTGGGGCATTAGCGGAAAGTGGGTCAGTCAGGCTGGATTGGGTCCTGGTGGCTGCCCTGTGGCCTCGGTCACTCCTTGAGGGCCTCAGTCGCCTCACTTTGAGAACAGGCTCATCGTCGGCACCAGTTCACCTGGTGGCCGTGACGACTCGATGGACGTAATGCCCTCGGAGTGCTTAGCATGGTGCTCATCTCACTAAGACCCCCTTTTTTTAATCCCAGAGTTATATTCTACATGAACAGACTGTTTGGTCCTTTTTTCCAATCAGCGTTATTACCTGCCCATAGTCCTCCTCTGCAGACTGTTGAAATTCCTTTGGTCTTCCCTGGCTGTCCAGTAGTTAGGACTCCACGCTTCCACTGCAGGGGACATGGTTCGCTCCACGGTCAAGGGACAAAGATCCGACATGATGTACTGCACCCCCAAAAAATGTCCTTTGATCAGATAGAAGAAGAAGGGCAGTAGAGGCCCTGGTGGATTTTGAGGTGGGGGCAAGTGGACCTGAAGTCTGCATTGGGAGGTCCCTCCTGCTGTGCTGGGTTGGGGGGTGTGCTGTTTCCTAGTGGGGTCTGCTCTCCTCACTGGGTGACCTGAGCAGGGAGTGGCCGCTCCGCACTCCTATTGGTTCAGGTGCTGAGGTCAGCAGGGTTGGGTGTCAAACATCCAGGTGAGGTACAGGAGTCTGGGGTGGTGGCCTGAGATTTGCCTCTTTACCTGCCCAAGGTGTGAGCTGCTAGACCCGGAGCCCCGCTGATCTTTCCCTCTATCGTTTCATTGGGTTCACTTATTCTTCCTTGGTCCCAGGTCACCCTGTGAAGTTTGTCACCCACAGTTTAAAATGAACTAATACAGACCTGACAAATAAACAGTCATTCATCTGCTGCTGCATTAATCAGTTGTTTCTCCCAAACTTGGAGGATTAAAACAATAATAAACATTTCTTGCTCCTAGTTCCTGTGGGCCAGGAATTTGGGAGCATCTTGGCCGGCTTGTTCTGGCTCTGATTCACTTAGTAAATTGCAGTCCAGATTGTTGGCCAGGCCACTGGTTATCTGAGGCTTATGCTTTGGCTGGAGCACTTGATTACAAGATGGCATGCTTACCTGCCTAGCAAGGTCGTGCTGGTTTTTGGCAAGAGGTATAGCTCCTCTCTAGGCAGGCCTCTCTCAGAACTGCCTAAACGTTTTCACAGCAGTGATGTCTTGCCCCAAAGCTCTCAAAGAAAGAGAGCTGGGTGGAAGTTATCCTTTTACAGGTCTCAGAGGCCCTGTAGCATCATTGTGCCACATTCTGGCCAGCTGTTAAGTCTGCTGCACGTCCCAGGGGAGCGGGATTAGCCACCACCATTTCAAGGGATGAGGAGACATCCAAAGCTCATGTGCAGGTTTTCCTCACTAATTTTTCCATTTATTCAGCTGTTATTCAATCTCTAATGTACCAGGTAGTCCAGATACAGATAAATAAGACAGAGTCCCTCAAGGGACTTACAGAGCAGCTAGGACAGCAGCTACCATTTGGGTGGTGCTTTCGAGCTTAATGAGGGCCTCCACACATGTTCCCGTTCTGCCTTCCCAGTAGCAGCTGTGTGATCACTACAGCTGGGTGTGTAGTGGCCCATCTCTTCTGGCCCTCAGGTGGCTAGAACTTGCCTTTGTGACTGTAAATCCCTTGCACTTTCTCCTCCCGCAGGCTGTGCTCCTGGTGGCTGCTGTATCATTCCTGGGCTCAGGCGAGGAAACTGAGGCTGCAGTCACTGAACAGCTCTTGACACTTTAATTCCTTGCTTTTTTTCACCATTCTGCACCATCCCTTGGGGTGCAGTGCCCTAAATACTCCGCTGACACTCGCTGTTGTCTTTCTTCTTGCAGAAAGCCCTGGGTGTGCGGCAGTACCATGTGGCCTCAGTCCTGTGCCAACGGGCCAAGGTGGCCATGAGCCACTTTGAACCCAACGAGTATATCCGCTATGACCTGCTCGAGAAGAACATTAACATTGTCCGCAAACGGTAAGGCTGCAGGGCAGGCTGTGGAGACCATGAGGGGGGTTGGTGTTTCTGGTGTTCCCTGCCCCCTCAGACATTGTAGGAGGTGCTTGGCGGAGGAGGGTGGTGGCAGGATCTAGGCATTTAGGGCACAGGGGTCCCTGTTGCAGAAGGGTGTTCCGGATCACTGGTGGGCCTTCTGCCCTCTCGTCAAGGAGAAGCCTGGACATGTGGGCCCTAGGGAAGATCAGCCCTCTTTGGTGCTGTGGCCTGAACATCCCAGCTGCCCTTTCCAGGACGGACGACTGGCCCCGGGCCGTTCCTCCAGGACCTGCCAGGCCCAGGGACTTCAGAATTACTGTATTTCCTCTTTGGTCCCTCAGCCCAGGGGAGAGCTCAGCCTTGAGACTCAGAAGGAAGCTCAGATGGGAACCTGAGCATCCCTTTTTCTGGACCTCTCTGCCCATGTGGTGAAGTGGCAGCCGTCTTGCTCCGCTGTTCTAAGTGCCAGGTTCTGGGCTGGATGCTGGCTCAGGAGAGGGGATGGACGAGATCCCACAAGAGGATGGGGGGTGGGTGGTGCTCCTGCATACCGGGCAGCATTGCTCCTCGAGCTTGAACTACTGCAGACAGAGCCCCATGCCCGCCTGTCAGTGACGTGGCCCTGGCAGCCTGGGAGAACCAGTGAGTGCACACAATATCCCCACTCAGAGCCGACACACAGGCTCAGATGGGCAAGGCCACGCGGTGCATGAGGGACTGACCTTGTCCAGTGCTCTGGCCACTGCGCCACACGTACTGCCCGTTGCCACTTTGCTCCTGCCTTACTGGTATCCTCACCTCAGTTTTAAGGGTCAGGGACTCAGTCTTTTTCTCCAACAGCCTCCAGGATGGCATCACCTAGTTACAACAAGGACCTCTTCATGTCCATCAGGGGTGTCCATCTGATTCAAGTGGGATGAAGTTTACTACTCAAAATGCAGCTCGTGGATCAGCAAGCAGCCCTGGGGGCTTGTGAGACTAGAGAGCCTCAGGCCCTGCCCCAGATCCCCTGAGTCAGACTCTGCAGTTTTCACAGGAGCCCCGGGTGACTGAGTGGACGTCGGCCTGTGAGGAGCGCGGCCACTTTCCCAGTTGGTTCTGACATGCAGTCAGGGTTGAAACCACTGTCCTCATCACTCTGTGACTTTGTACAAATACTTTTTCCCCAGAAAATACCATTTTATTTATTCTTCGAGCTCTCAGATCACAGCTCAGTGGAAAAAGAATGGATTTTCCTTTAGTCTGCAAAAACACCTCCCCCTGCTTGGGAGAAGTTACACAGAAGCTTGCTTTCATATAACTTGACAAAAGAGTCTTCACCATTTTGTCTTTGCTTCAAAAACTTAATCAAAAAAATGCCCTTTGGTTTAAAGTTTTTTGGTTTTATTTTTTATCAGCGAAATTAACCCTCTGCTTAAAATTATTCCTTTGCCTTTTTATTCCAATCCCACACCAACCAGAAAAGTCCAATCAATAACTTTGGGCATTTTCCAGATTAATACAGATTAGGGATGTTCCATTTTCTTTGTTGTCGTAGAGAAGTGGTTCTCATTGAGGGTGGGGGTGAGGGTTGATTTTTGTCCCCCAGGGAAATGTAGCAATGTTTGGAGACTTCGTAGGTTGTCCTAACCTGGGGTAGGGTGGTGGTTGACTGTTATCTAGTGGGTAGAGGCCAAGAATACTGTCAGATACCCTGCAGTATGGAAGACAGCCCCACAATAAAGAATCATCTGGCCCCAACTGTCAGTGGTGCCACAGCTGAGAAACCTTTCCGCAGAAAAAAGAAGGCAGAAGTGGGGCCATTCTAAAAAGCTGCTATAGGATTAGGATAGATGTCAGGATGTTTTAGAGGGCCGGGGGGCATGCATGGGGATGATTCCTCCACCCTGTGACAGAGGGGCCTGATCCTGTTCCTGGGGGCAGAGTCTCTGTCATTCAGTGAAGTGGGGCGACAGGTGGACATTGAGGATCCATTTTGCCATCCTCGCTTAGTCACCACAGAAATGTGGGGATGAATTTGTCCTTAGGTGTTCTATACAGCTTCAGGCATTTGCTGTCAAGGTCTTTGGGTTGAAAGCCCATGTGCTATTTTTCACCGCCCCTGGGACGCAGGAAGAGGGGCTGCGCTCCGTGCAGGGAGTCAGTGCCTGCTCACCAGCCCAGGAGAGGCCCCACTAGAGGGGGCAGGCTGTACTCCAGGCCAGGGCTATTTTTATTCAAGTTCTCATGACAGCAGAGCTGAGAGGCTTTCAGAATTGCCAGTTGCTCTGCCGTTGCCCACAAAACCAGCAGCCTAGGGAACTCTTGCTCTCAAGGGGTGAAGTCAACTTGGGGGTGAGGGGCTGGAACCCAGGCCAGCAGAAGCACCTGTCTTTGCTTCCCCGAAGAGTCGTATTGGAAACAGCGATAGCAGTGATGCTAGTAACTGAGCACTGACCACAGGCGGGGCTGGACTCTGAGTTTCCAGGTGTTAATGAGAAGACAGTGTAGGCCCACAGTGGCACCTTGCCTTCCAGCTCGTCCACTCGCTACCTCGTGACAGGGTCGAGGTTCTTCAACCTCACTGGGCTTCGGCCTGCTCCTCTGTGTTGTGAGAATAAAGTGACTTGTATACATCCAAGTACAGATGGATATAGTGCTTAGGGCACTATATAGTGCTGGTCTAAAAGCGCCAGGGTACAACTATGACAGAAAGCAGATCAGTGGTTGCCAGGGATGGGGGCAGGAGGGAAGGATCATATAGGGAAACGAGGAGACTGGGGTGGTGGGTGTGCCCGTTGTCTCGCCATGGTGACGACTTCATGGGTCCGTCCGGTTGTCAGAGTTGGTCAGTTGTGCGCTGTAAAGATGTGCAGTCTGTTGCACACCAGTCACACCTCAGTGAAGCTGTTTAAGAACGTGTGCTCAGTAAGCACTGCTGTCTCTTTCCAGTACCAGCCCTGGACTTCAGAGACGGACTGGTGAGCTCCCCGGCTTGTCTGGTTACACAGTGGCTTTAGTAATACGGGCCGGTCTGAACCCAGAGCCTCTGACTCTGAGTCCAATTTTTTTATTTTTGTGGTTCGTTGGGTATGAGTAGAACTCTGCCCTTTTGAGGAGGCCTCTTGTTTGGCTTAAGCTTTGTGAATGGCGGAAGGCAGAGTGTGAGGTCCAGGCAGACTGATGGTGAGGGCGTGGTAAGAGGTGGCCCCCACGGAGGGAGCTCAGTGTGCAGTGGGCAGGCTGTGATGAGGAGGCAGCTGCACCTCCCCAGGGGTCCAGACAGGAAGGGAGGGGTGGGCCCCAGGGAAACAGGGTCTAGGAACAGGGTCTTGTGAGGCCAGCCTCTGTTCCTGTTCTGAGAGCTGACAGCCTCACCCGTCTTAGTGGGGTGAGACCAAGCGGGGCTGATGAGGAAGGCTTTTGCATAATAGGGTGATGAGGCCTCCAGCACCTAAGGTGGAGGGTTGTGGGTGCAGGGTGGGGAGGATGGGGTAAGGGCATTGCCAGGGCGGATTCTCAGTGTCCCAGTGGGCCGACTACACAGGGGAGGTGGCCGTGGCCTGAGAGACGTAGAGGATCCACGGTGAGACTCCACCTGCAAACTTGAGCTTTGAACATCACTCCACTGAGTCTCTGTTACCACTTGGTCATTTTACTAAATGACGAGGATACAGTAAGGATTAAATGATGAGACATAGATGAAAAAAGTGCTCATCAGATAATAGGGCTTTAATATGCTGGGAAAGTAAATACCCTTTAGGGAAAAAAGAAAACCCTCCCCATCCTGTGGTGTTGTCATTTCTCAAGTGATTTTGGACCCAGTGCGGTGCCAGGCGCTGTGCTATGCGCTAGGGGTACTGATTCGTCTCCACCTCGGGCGCAGGGTCCCCTCCCTGGCCCCTGTCAAGCTTGCCTTGTACTTGAGAGGGCATGGCTGTGGGTAGACAGGATTGTGCAGCCAGTACCAGGCAAGCCCTCCCTTCTCCTGCCAGACTGAACCGGCCTCTGACCCTCTCAGAGAAGATCGTGTATGGACACCTGGATGACCCGGCCAACCAGGAGATCGAGCGGGGCAAGACGTACCTGCGGCTGCGGCCTGACCGCGTGGCCATGCAGGATGCCACGGCCCAGATGGCCATGCTGCAGTTCATCAGCAGCGGCCTGCCCAAGGTGGCTGTGCCATCCACCATCCACTGTGACCATTTGATCGAGGCCCAGCTTGGCGGGGAGAAGGACCTGCGTCGGGCCAAGGTGAGCCAAAGGTGGTGGGGAGGGGGACAGAACGTGTGACGCGGGATGAGAGGCAGTGCCCTTGAGCGAGGGCGTTGCACCCCAGTTCCAAGGGACTCTGCTTTAGTCTTGTTGTTGTTCTCTTCTGCCTCTAAAAAAAATACCACTTGCTCTTTGTGAAGACGTTAGAAAATACTGAGAAAACCTAGAGAAAACAAAAATCATCCCCAGTCCTAACCATACTAAAGGTGCTCTTTTCAGGTCCTTTTTCTATAGTAACACAAAGTATGAGGTAAATGGTGGAGGAAGCATGTTTTGATCCATGTCTCCAGTTGCTCAGGAGAGGCATCACTCGTGTTCTTGCCAGGCCCCTGGAGACCTCGGGAGGGAGGTGGGTGAACAGTGTCACTGTTGGTAAACTTGAGGGATCTGAGTTGTGTGCAGTCCCACAGCTGCACGGGGGTAAGGCTAGGGCCAGACCCTTCTCCCAGCTCCCACTTGCTGATAACCCCTTGTGGGCTTTCTTCTTCTTTGAGTTTTGCTTAACAAGGTGGAAGGGGCTGGCTGCCACACTGAACACCTTGGATTACCCTCTCTCTTCCTTAGACAGCCGAATTCCTGCACCTTCCTCCAGGCTCTGCTGTGGTACCTTTGTGTGTGCCTGCTCTTGGCAACATGTGGTCTCTCCCAGCTCTGGGCCTCCACCCTCTCCATCCAGTCATGGAAGTGGGCCCCGCTCTTGGGGGCCATTGGCAGGAGCTGAATGCTGGCTGGGCTGCAGCCTGGCCGGGCACAGAGTGGGGCATGCAGTTGAAAGTGCTTCAGCTCCCAGGGTCGGCATAGTTCAGCAAGCCTCTCAGCCCCTAGGGAAAGGCACAGGGCAGCTTTCCCACTCAAGCCCCTCTGCCCACCTGCTCACTGTGTCCTGGAGCCATGGTGTCTCGCCTCAGAGGACAGAGTCCAGCCAGCCGACCCATGGTTTCCACCCACGTTAGCAGCAGCCGTGGTACCTGGTCACATGACGGGGTCCTGCAGTGCTGGGGACAGGGTCCTCTTCAGCCCAAGAGATGCATGACCCCCCCAAGCAGGGCCACCCCTCTCAGAAGTCAGCCCTCCCCTGACTTAATGGATTAAAATCTACCTTCTGGAGATGAGATTCACTGAGTCGTGGGGTCTCAGAACCCAATTCCTGCCTTATTTCACCCTTATTTATTGAACATAAATTTTAAGCCAGGCACTGTGCTGGGATTCAGTATGAATGTGGATCTTAGAGGCCAGTAGAGAGACAGCAGCTAAGCAGTCACACAGACTGGTAACTGCCAGTCTGTATATGTATGCTGAAGGAGGAGCGTGGGACCCTGGAAGATGTGTGTGGAGTTGGGGAGGATATAACATGTAAGCTGAGACCAGAACAGATGAGGAAGAACCTTCTAGACAGAGCAGAGTTCCTAAAGGCCTTGAGCCTGGAGGAAACCTGATGCCTTTGTGGAGCTGGAAGGGGCCTGTGTTCCTGGAGCTCTGAGGTGGGCGGGGCAGGAGCAGGCAGGGCCTTGAGGACTCTGGGCAGGAGAGTGGTCAGATTTCCCTATATTTGTGAAGGCTCCTTCTGGAGCTCAGAGAGGCAGAGTGACCTGTCCAGGGTCACACGACCACCAGAGAGGTGTCTAGGCTGAGTCAGGTGCAGACCGCTGCACGCTCTGCCCACCTTGCTGTCTCCTCCCGTCCTCGCCCTGCCACCCACATAGATGCAGGAAGAAGTGCAGCCACAGCCCCCTGCCTCCTGCCCTCGGCACCAGTTATATTAGTGACTGATTTGTAAATGAGGAAGCCAGTGGGCTAATTATTAGTCAGAAAGAGACTGCTGTGGGCACCCAAGCTCTCTGTCTGCCAGTCTTTCACTTGGGAGACACACACGTGCCCTCAGAAGGATGTGTGGTTGGTCTGAGGTTTATTTTATTATTACTTCTAATCTTTATTTATTTGGCTGCGCCAAGTCTTATGTGCAGTATGTGGGATCTAATTCCCTGACCAGGGGTCGAACCCAGGCCCCCTGCATTGGTAGTGTGGAGTCCTAGCCACACTGGACTACTGGGAAAGTCCAGTTGGTCTGAAGTTTAAATGAAGGGGACTGTGTGCTTTGAGGGTGCTTCTTGGAGGGCCTAGTGGAGCCCACAGTGAGTCCCTCCTCTGCCTGTGGTCCCATCGCTGTTGGCCCTGAGGTCTCACCTGTCCAGGGACATGCTTGGGCGTCCAGTTAAACTTTGGCCTCACATTCATGTGCTGGGGGAGCCTTCTCTTCCCTCTCCGGAAGTCGCCTTTGAATTAAAGGCGTATTGGGCACTCTTCTGCTGTCTGTTCGGCTGTTGAGGACATGGTCTGTCCCACAGTCTCTCATTCGGGGCCCATGACACACATTACCAAGTGTTGAGCACCTACCACACGCAGGCGGTGGTCAAGGTGTTCTGAGATGTAGTCTCTGAGTGGGCAGTAGCTTTGTTCTTATTGCAGTGTAGTGATGGGCCTGGATTCAAACTCTGACTTGTCTGTTTAACCCTAGGGTCTTGAGCAAGACCTCTGAGTTTCTGTTTTGCATCTATAAAATGGGCTTGGCGACAGTACCTCCTTCCCTGTGGGATGGATGTTTGTTTTGGCGTGGTACCATTTCCATGTTGGGCATTCAGTAAACTTCAGCCAGGATTACAGACAAGGCATCCGAGGCTCCGAAGGAGAAACAACACCCAACACGAGATGTGGTGGAACCGGGTGGTCCACTCCGTCCCACTGCTTCCCTTTGACAGTTCCCCACCCCCCCCACCATGTCCCAGTTAGTCCTGTGGTGTCTTGCCGCCCCCTCACTGCTGGCCTTGACCAAGGACTTGAGTGCCAGAGGGACCCTTCTACAAATAAGGAAGCTGAGGCCCAGGGCGGGGAAGGGATTTGTTCTGGACGTACTCCTTGGCCATGTGTCACAGAACTGGGCTCCGTCTCTGTTCCCCGGTCCTTCTCCTGGTCTTTCTTGGCCTGCCGGCCGAGACCTGGGGGCCGGCATCCAAGCCCTATAAGAATGATTTGTAGAAGGCCCGCAGGAGAGGGCCTGTCTTTCCAGTGCCAGCACTTCAGTCAGGGGAGAGAAGGCGGAGGGAGGGGGGCATGAGCAAATTGTTTCTAATGCCCTGGTTATTGATCTCTCTCAACAGGACATAAACCAGGAAGTGTATAATTTCCTGGCCACTGCAGGTGCCAAGTACGGCGTGGGCTTCTGGAGGCCTGGCTCTGGAATCATTCACCAGGTAAAGCAGGGCCTGGCTGTGGCCAGCCTTTGGGGGTGGGCAGAGGAGCAGGCTGGCCTTCGGACCTGGGCAGCACCTCCAGGTCTGTACAAGCAGGGGCCTCAGCAGGCAATTGGATGACGTTTTCAACAACCCTTAGACTTGACTTTCATTTTAAAATTAATTTTCATTGTGTCAAGTTACACATTCTCACTCTCCACGTGAGAGTTTAAAATAGTCCCTTCTGACCAGCATTTTAAGGTCCGCGTGTTCTGGGCTATACCCTCTGAACATCCGCATGTGGTGGAGTGCTTTTTGTTTTACTCTTCTCCACAAGCATCATACCTTGCTGTGTGGATTGCTAACACTTGATGAGACAGGCACTCTGCAGATAGTAACTTAGGCAGTGCTCGTCATGACCTGGTGAGTCTGCTGGTTTTATTGTCCACACCTTAGAGATGAGGAAGCTAAGGAATGGAGATTTAATCTCCTTGCCCAGGGACTCCCGGCCGGCCTATGGTGGAGTCTGGCTCCCGCAAACATCTGGGCAGCCTGGTCCTGGGGCCCATGCTCTGCCTGCTCTGCCGCTGTGTGGTCTCCTGTCACACCGGGGGCTCATCCCCTCTCAGTGCAGGGGACATGCCTGCTGGTGTTCTGGAGGGTGGAGGTCCCACAGGTCATGTGGCCACATCAGCCAGGAGCTCTTCTGGGTCTCCCCAGGGGTGAATATTCTCTTGATAGGCAGTTCTATCAAGTGTGTGTGTGTGTTTCTGGGGAGATAATTGATTAGCTTTCATCAGCAGTGTCTGCTCAGGACTGCTGAATGGCGTGTGGGGTGTGCGCTGGTGTGTGTTCATCTGCCCTCCATCCTGTGTGTGAAACCTGCCTGTTTGTACCTTCCCAAGGTGACCCTTCTCCCCACCTCTAGCCTAGGCCTCGCTTCCAGATGCGCTGAGTCAGGCTGTAACCCAACCCTGCCGGGCTCCCACACTGCCCCACTCTGAAACCAGAGCCCACAGATCACCGCTCTGCCCTTTCAAACCCTCTCCCTTGCCAGGAAGGGGCTCCCCACTAACGGCAGGTCACATTGGTCTGCAGGGGCGAGAAGGCCTCTCTCAGCGGTAAGGTGAGGGAGTCAGGTAGACCCAATCTTGGCTTTTTGTCACCAAGGGGACCCCAATCCAAGCGTCCCCCATCCCTGAGTACAGATGCTCAGGCCTTTTTGGCTGCTTTTGGGCTAAGGTTTTTTAAAAGAAAGTTCCTAGGGACCGTGTGATCTCTGTGCAGCTTTCCGCTTCTTCCCCCGCCAGCCCAATGTTAGGCAGCTTCTATCCGCCATGTCCACAACAAACCTTAGTCCCTTTCCCTCTGCCTCGAATTCCCTGGCAGATCCCTCCTCCACCGTGCTGCTTCCTGGTTCCTTCTGTGAAGCCCTGGCCCTCCGGTGCCCAGCGCTGGGGATCGCCTGTGATCCTCTGCAGGACCCTTCACATTATGACCACAGAGAGTGCTGTGTGCCCTGTGGGCACCGGGACTGTGGCTTGTTTACTCCGCTCAGCTCTGGGCCTGCTGCCAGGTCAGTACAGAATAGGTCCTCAGTGCGCGTGGCTCATGCAGATAGATGCTGAATTTCCAGTTTTATGTTCTCAGTATTAGTCCAGCCTAAAAATACACTTCTTCTCCACCACACCCCCACCTGCCTAACCAAATGCAGCTGACCGCTGAGGTCGCTGTCACAACCAGCGTCTTTGTGATGCTTTCTCCAGTCCTCTGGTCTGCGCCAACCACTCCTTTCTGGATGTGGACCATGCTTACGCTCTACACTGTGCGATCCTAATGAATTCTGTGTCTCTGGTCTTCACGGAGCAGGCTTTTTCAACCTTGAGGAGTTTTGGAAGTTAACTAGTTTTAAATCTTTGTATGTGCCCAAGGATAGGAGGGCTGGAGAGGTGAACCAGGTAAACAGTGTCCTCTGCGACTGTTGGTTTTGTTAGAGAGTCCCTCCTTGTTGGCCTCTTGTCCCAGCCAGCTGGCTCGTTTCTGGGGAGGGAACCAGGTCTTCTAACTTCCCACATTCCCAAGGGGTGAGACCCCCTCCAACCTTGCTCAGTCTACTGAGCAAATGCCTTGCCCGAGGCAGAGGCCCTGGGATTTCTGTAATATTCCAGGGAACCTGCCCACCTCTCAGGTGGTCTTGACAGTTCATAAGAGCCTTTCACTTCCCTGATCTCATTTAGCGTCCCCGACATCCATATACGTGTGTGTTGGGGCATAAATCCATCTGACAGTGAGCCACAGAACCTCAGGTGAAGGCTCTTGGCTGCAAAATAAGAAGAATAATGCCTCTTCCAGGCGTAATTGCAGCTTGTGGGACATGCTTCCATCACGACCTCGCAGAGATCCAGTGAGGCGAGCTCTGTTGTCAGCTGCTCTTTACAGATGGGAAGCGGAGGCTTGGAGAGAAGTGCATTGCCT
The DNA here is from genome assembly GCA_007570785.1 of Antilocapra americana. Lineage (NCBI taxonomy): Eukaryota > Metazoa > Chordata > Mammalia > Artiodactyla > Antilocapridae > Antilocapra > Antilocapra americana. The sequence goes on along the minus strand of ML663560.1, from coordinate 7,059,309 downwards.
GGGGCCCACAGCTGGGTGGTGGGGCCAGAACTCAGACCCGGGCCGGTTCCCTTTGGCCACAGCTCTCCTTGAGCAGCCCCGCAGCCTCAGCGTGTCCAGCGCCTCAGGTCATGGGCGAGGCTGCTCTGGGAGTGCTGCCCCTGTGCCTCCATCAGGTATCTCGGGGGGAAATGCTCACTGCCAGCTCCTCCCTTCCCTGTGCTGGAGCCAGGCCATGGAAGATTGTCTGCTCTCTGGAGAAGCCAGATAAGCACACTCCACACATCTACCACATGAGGCAGTATTATCGGAAGCACCTTTCAGCAGTCAGCATTGTCCCCAGGCCGGTCACAGGACACACTCTGGTATCCCAGGTCCTCTGGTTGTCACCACCATCCTGGGGTTGGGATGGGGCAGCCATTCTTAATGCTGTGCAAACAGATGAGGAGACAGGTCCAGGGAGGCACTTACTAGTTCAGGTCACACCGTCAGGAACTGTCAGAGCTGTTCCTGAGCCCAGGCTACCAGTCACCCAGGTCTCTGGTTCATCTAGGCCACACTGGAGAGGCCCCGTACTGGAGGCGTGCCTAGGACTAGCTCAGTGGCCCAGTGCCGGCAGGGGGCAGTCTTGCAGACCCCATTGGAGCCCTAAAAGCTCCTTTCTCTGCTAAGGACCTTGGAATTTTTTTAGGCATAAAACCTTGGATTCTTTTTCAGATCATTCTGGAAAACTATGCGTACCCTGGGGTTCTTCTGATTGGCACTGACTCCCACACCCCCAATGGCGGTGGCCTGGGGGGCATCTGCATTGGAGTCGGGGGTGCTGATGCCGTGGACGTCATGGCTGGGATCCCCTGGGAGCTGAAGTGCCCCAAGGTGAGAAGTCGGAAGGGGCTTATGTTGGGGTGGCAGCAGAGGGGTGGTTGGTGGGGCGAGTAGGAGATGTAGGACCTATAGGAGCTGAGAGCATAGGTCAGGCTCAGCTCTCTCTGGGAAGGAGGCATGGGAATTCCAGCAGGTAAATTCCTGGTGGGAATGTGGCGCGTGACACATGGGCCTGTACCTGCTTTCTTGCCCCACCTATTCAGGTGATTGGCGTGAAGCTGACAGGCTCCCTCTCCGGCTGGACCTCACCTAAAGATGTGATCCTGAAGGTGGCGGGTATCCTCACAGTGAAAGGTGGCACGGGTGCCATCGTGGAGTACCACGGGCCTGGAGTAGACTCTATCTCCTGCACTGGTGAGGACAGCGGCCTCAGGGTGTGCTCCCAGCCTTTGCGGGCTGATGGGCCTGTGGTTGAGCTGTAGAAGCAGCGGCTGGCCTGATGATGAGACTCTGGCCAGTCAGTTTGGGAACTTGTGATGGACTCAGAGGTAGAGGAGAGGTTGTCTAGTACAGGCCCTTCATTTAATGGGACGCTGGGGCCCCTCGAGGATGGCAGGTCACTTCCCTGTGGCCACACAGAGTTAGGGGCTGAGCCAGTGTGGCTACCTGAAGTGATCCAGAAGAAGCCACAGAAGGTGGAGGTGGTGGGTGGGGACTCAGAGCCAGGGCTTCAGTCACACAGCAGTCCCATTCTCACACCCTCCCTTGCCTGGAGTCAGAGCCTTACTCTCTTGTTTTGAGTTAGAGGCCATCACCTGTTAGTCTTTCAGACCAAGTGGGAGCCAGCCCCCTCTCTACTCATCACTCCTGGTGATCTGGCCTCAATGCCTGAGCCCTCAGAAATCCAAGCAGAGTTGGAATGAGCCTTAGAGATGGTTCAGTCCAGACTTCCCTGCCTGCCTCAGCTCCACAGCACCCCCCCAGAGCTGGAGTTCAGCTGGCCCTTGTCTCCCTCCACCGATGTGGGGCTCGCTTCTGAAAGTAGCCCTTACTGCTGGTGGACGCTCAGTTAGGAAGTCGGCAACAAGCACAGACCCGTGTCCCAGCAGCCTCGTGGGGCTGGAGTGCTGGTTGCAGTCAGGACGTCTATAACCTCTCCAGTTCTGTGGGCGGCTCTGTGGTCCAGGCCAGGCCCAGAAACATTTCCACCATGTTGTGGCTGAAAGCACGCAGGCCTGCCCATCAGACAGGCAGACCAGGTCCTGAAGGCCACCCTGGCATTCTCTTTATGGCACGGCCATGGACCTCTCTGAGTCAGTCCCCTCACCTGCAAATGGACACAGCAGCAGCTGGGCGGTCTGGCCAGGTCAGCTCTCATCACATGGCGGCCGTCTAGTCTGCCGAGCAGGCCAGCCAGGCCCGGAATTGGAACTCTGCTCACAGGGCCAGAGTCCTCTGCTCTCCCTGTATCCAGCAGCCACCCTGACAGCTGGGACACTGGGCTCAAGCCCCATGGCCTCTCTTCCCTGGCCCTCCTTTAACCCTGGACCACAAGGTCGGTGAGCGTGAGGGAGGAAGTGGTGCCGGCTCCCTGGTGCAAAGACGTATGTGCACCTCCAGCAGGTGTGGGGGCCTTGCCCAGCTGCTCAGCCTGCCCTGTGTGTTCTCTCTGCAGGCATGGCGACCATCTGCAACATGGGCGCAGAAATCGGGGCCACCACTTCAGTGTTCCCTTATAACCACAGGATGAAGAAATACCTGAGCAAGACAGGCCGGGCAGGTGAGTTGGTGGGGGTCCTAATCCCTTCATCTCTGAACTGACCAGGGCTCTGAGAAGCCCCTGGAAGTCTGTGAGAAGGTATGTGTGTGACTGCTCCTAAGTGGGCTTCTGTAGCTCTCATCAGCTTCTCGGAGGCTCTGGCCTCTCAGCGTGAAACATCATGGCTCAGGGATTTAGTTCCTCTGAAAGGGCATCCTTGGGATATAGTTTCCCCCAAAGGGCGTCTGAATTCGGTTCTTCTTGGCCTGGTCCCTCGCGCCCTCTATGGGAAGCTCTGGAAATGACATAGATTTGCTTCAGTTTGTAATTCCTACTCTAGCAGGGGAGGAGTCCCCATGTTCCGTGGTAACTTCCGGTTCACTGATAGCTGGACTGTGAATTCCTTGAGAGCAGGGACTGTGTCCTCTGCTATTGTTTTGTTCCTTTGTTTGCCCAGTCAGTGCCTGGGGCCTGGTGGGTGTGGCAGGTGCTGGGTAACTGGTTCTGATGGATGTATGGATGGATGGATGGAGTCTTGTGGCCAGTTTCTGACTTACATGCTTCAGTCTCGCTCCCTTGTTGATTTCAGACATTGCCAACCTTGCTGATGAATTCAAGGATCACTTGGTACCTGACTCTGGCTGCCATTATGACCAACTGATTGAAATCAACCTCAGTGAGGTGAGGCCAGGAATCAGTTCCGGGGAGTTTCTGAGGGTGGGGGTGGCTCAGGCACCATCTGGAGACTTCTGGTGGGCCTCGGGGAGAGCTTGGGCAGGTCCCTGGCTGCACACTCATCAAGGCTTTTGAACTTTTTGCTTCTCTGGCTGGTCATTAAGAAACATTCAGTTTGCCCCTACCCCAGCTCTCGGAGAAGCCAAGATTTTATCCTTGAGCTTGCTTTGTTGTGAGAATTCAGAGGGCAGGACCCAAGATTCCAAGCCCAACCCCGGTGCCCTGAGACCTGTAGATTAGGGTAGCATTTGGAAGGCCAGAGGAAGGGTGGGCTGGAGGAACCAAAGTAGCAGGACAGAACAGCTGAGAGTTTAGGCCCTGAAGCCAACCTGCACAAGTTCAAATCCTGGCTCTGCCACTTAAGCCCGTGACCTTGCTTAAGGCCACTCTGGGCCTCACTTCATCATATGTAAAACCCGAGGCAGTCATGGGAACTGAATGAGCTAATTCATGTGATGACTGTTGCTGATACTTATGGAGGGCTAATTGGGTGCCAGGCACGTCATTCAGTGCTTCCTGTTGGTGATAACTGGCATCACATATAAAAAGCCTGGCCTCCAGATTCCAGAAGCACCACTGCATGGGAGATAACGGGCTGAGGGAGCCAGCAGCCTTGATTCATCCCATGCCTCTGCTGTCGCCAAGCTTGTGACCTCGGGCAAGGCAGGCAGCTCTGCCATCTGCAGGCAGGAGATAATGACCTTGGGGGTTAGAGGGCTCCAGGAGCGGGTGAATGGACATTGCCCGCTGCTCGGGCCCTTCCTGGGATGAGCTTTGGGCCGTAACAACGGGAGCTGGCCTCCCAGGCCCACCATGACTGGGCAAGCAGGAGCTAGGCCACCTCTGAAGGAGAGAGGTGTCCACACACCGAACTGAGTTATGCCCCCTGCCCCCGCAACTGCCTCTTTCACTTTAGCTGAAGCCGCACATCAATGGGCCCTTCACCCCAGACCTGGCTCACCCTGTGGCAGAAGTGGGCAGTGTGGCAGAGAAGGAGGGGTGGCCCTTGGACATCCGTGTGGGTGAGTACCCCCACCCCTAACCCCAGAGCCAGCAGGTCCGCTCAGGGCTGTGGACCATCGCCCGTTCTTACCATGAGGCCCTTCCTGAATGGTGCAGGCACTTTCTGAAATAGTTTTTTTTTTTCCCTTCACGGTTTCTTAAAGAAATTACTTTTTCTTGGTATAAAAGAAATACATATCAGTGTAGAGACTATTGACAAAACAGAATTTTAAAACACCCCTAATTTCCACCCTCAGCCAGAACCAGCTCTTTGTACATGCCCACACTGATGTGTGTAAATTTTCTGTTTTATGAACATTTCTTCTTACCAGCCACCATGCCTGATTTTACTTTACACGCTTTACACATACACACCAGCATGCTGGTATCGCTCTTGTCATCATTCAGTGAAGCACGTGAACCGGGTGGCCTGGGAGTGAATCTGACTCTGCTACTTCATAGCTGGGTGACCGTGAGCTCATTGCTTCACCCCCTGTGCCTCGGTTCCCCAGCTGTGAAATGGGGGTGATACCGTTGACATTGCTGGGAGGAAGGACATGTTGAGGGGTGGTGAGAGCTTTTGATGGTGCCTAGCATGAAGTCCTGTACAGTGTGTGCAGCCTTATTAGTTGAAGTAAATAAAAAGAAATCTTTGGTAGCTTAATAATTAGAAAATAAATCACTGAACTGGTAAGACAGACTGCCTCTCCCTGTAGACAGTGTGATGCCATCCAGTCTTTATTGGCTTTCTGAATAACTGTGATAGGCTTTTTTAAAAGAATTCTTTTCTTCCTGATTATAAAACCGAGTAGAAAGCCAGAGAATGCTACAAAGTATTAAAAAAAGTGGGCCTCTAGGGCCTCGGCCAGCAGTGGTCACCGTCAGTATTTCAGTGGGGGCCCTCCAGTGGGTGTCCACACAGACTCTGTCCGCCCTAAGACTGTGGGTTCCACGCCGCCGTGTGTGCTCAGCGTCATGCTCAGTGGCCACGGTTTCTCTTAAGTGTCTGGGTTGAGAGGGTAGACAGCGAGGTAGGTTGCTTCCAGCTTCTCTGTTGGGAGCAGAGTTGGTGAACCCTTAACCAGGTCTGGATTGTTTGCGGTCAGGTAGAGCGCTCTGGTCACTCTCCTCCTGATGGTCTGTCCCCCCACCCACGATGCACCAGGTCTGATCGGCAGCTGTACCAACTCCAGCTACGAAGACATGGGCCGCTCTGCAGCCGTGGCCAAGCAGGCACTGGCTCACGGACTCAAGTGCAAGTCCCAGTTCACCATCACTCCAGGCTCGGAGCAGATCCGCGCCACCATTGAGCGGGATGGCTACGTGAGTGCCCACACGCCGTGCCCCGGCTCTCCTACCACCCCTCTGCCGAGGGACGTGCCTGCAGGGCAGAACCGGCCACAGCCTTGTACATAGAGGCCGGTGCCCCAGGGTTCCTGCCAGCCAGCCCCTGACCCCTCCCCGTCCCCTCTCCCCGCTGCAGGCACAGATCCTGAGGGATGTGGGTGGCATCGTCCTAGCGAATGCCTGTGGCCCCTGCATTGGCCAGTGGGACAGGTGAGAAGCACAGTTTTTTTCTAATCTAGTTTTTTAAATTAATTTATTTTTTAATCGAAGGATAATTGCTTTACAGAATTTTGTTGTTTTCTGCCAAAGAAGCACAGTTTTATAGAACGGCCTCTTGTATCCTGGTGTACAGAGCCCCAGATGTTGAGGGGAGATGCCCTTGGGGTGGAGCTTCCAGGGCTGTAGGATATTAGAAGACTTTTCTGGGAAGGACTACAAAGTTGGGCTTGAGGTAAAGAGGAAGAGTCCCCACACTGCCAAGTGGCTGCCTGGCCGAAGCCTGGGGAGTGGGAAGAAGCCAGGGAGGCCTCATCCTAACACACACAGCGGGGGACTCAGATGGACCCTCCTGAAAGGACGCCGTGGCCTTGGTCCGGCCTCTTGTCTTACGTGTGGCTTCTAATGAACCTCAGTGATGCCTGAGGTTCCCTCCTGCTCTGTGGGTGTGAGTTGAGTGCCTGGAGGAGGTGACCATTTCCAAGTCTGTCCATATCCCCCTTCTTTGCCATGAGCTTGGCAGGTCAGGCCAGGTGACAAGGCCACATGTCCCTGTTTCCCCTCCGACCTGGCAGGAAGGACATCAAGAAGGGGGAAAAGAACACCATCGTCACCTCCTACAACAGGAACTTCACAGGCCGCAACGATGCAAACCCGGAGACCCACGCCTTTGTCACATCCCCGGAGGTGAGGCTCCGCCCTAACCCAAGATGGCCTCTCCAGCCCTGCCCTGGCCAACTAGGGGAAGGGTGACTGACCCTGCAGGGCCACTGACCTTGCCGGCCCTGGGCACTGCACTCCCTGGGTGCATTCTGCCTGGTTCCCCTCAGCCCTAGGAGCGTGAGGTTTTGTTAGAGTCCCCAGCAGGGACAGAAGGCAGTCCTGCCTCCACCCGGCCACGTGGGCCGGATCCTCAGTGTCCTGGGGTCCCGCTGGTGACCCATGAACAATGCAGGAGGCGCCTGCGCTGCCCTAGCCAGGAGGGAGGCCATGCTGTCACGATGCAGAGTCAGTGGGCCGTGTGCTCTGGGCACATAGCGGTGTCCACACGCAGCCAGTCTTCTGTGACTTTTTTTTCTGCGCTGGGTCTTTGTTGCGGTACGCAGGCTTTCCTCTAGTTGCAGCAGACAGGGGTCACTCTTGTTGCTTGTTGGGTTTCTTACTGTGGTGACTTTTCTTTCTGCAGAGGATGGGCTCCAGGGTGCAAGGGCTCAGTAACTGGTGCACGGACTGAGCTGCCGTACGGCATATGGAATGTTCTCGGACCAGGGATCAAACCCATGTCCCCTCCTTTGGCAGGGGGATTCTTAACTTCTGAACCACCAGGGAAATCCATGATTTGTTTTTTTTAAAAGAGCATTCTAGAAATAATTCAGTGAAGAAACGGCCCCTTCCGTGTTTTCAGTGCCCATTAAGGAACATACTCATCACGGGAGCATTTCTGTGCCAGGGCCTCTCGGGGTCCAGCACTGGCCCTGCCCAAGGAGGAGCTGAGGTCCAGGCCCTGGGTGGCGGTAGAGGTGGGTACATGAGGGCTCTGCAGGCCCTGGTCCCAGAGACATTGCCACAGCTCCCTCCTGCGAGGGGAAGAGCGGTCGTGGAGAATCTGGAAATTTCCCAGCTCCACCTCAGTTTCGGCCTAGGCTTCTGCTGAGGTGAAGGGATGGGAGGAGAGTTGGTGAGAACAACAAACTGGCCGCCTCCATTCCAGATAGTCACAGCCCTGGCCATTGCTGGCACCCTCAAGTTCAACCCAGAGACTGACTTCCTGACGGGCAAGGACGGCAAGAAGTTCAAGCTGGAGGCTCCAGACGCGGATGAGCTTCCCCGAGCGGTGAGCAGGCACAGCCTCTGCCACCCGTCCTGTGGGCCCGCCCGGCCCGGGGCTTAGGGCCACTGAGGCGCTTCCAGCCCAGGAGTGGTGCTTGCTGGGAGGGAGAGCTTGGCGCCCGGGGAGCTTGCCTGCCGTGGGAGCCTGTCCATGTGGGACTGAGGGCTTGGTACCCAATGTGTCCTGTCGCCTGCTGCAGGAGTTCGACCCCGGACAGGACACCTACCAGCATCCCCCCAAGGACAGCAGTGGGCAGCAGGTGGACGTGAGTCCCACCAGCCAGCGCCTGCAGCTCCTGGAGCCTTTCGACAAGTGGGACGGCCGAGACCTGGAGGACCTGCAGATCCTCATTAAGGTCAGTGGCTCGGGGACGCGAGAACAGCCCTGCTGCCAGGGCACCCTCCCCTGATGGGCAGGAGGGCCAGGAAACCACACAGGCTCCCACGGGCGTCAGTGGAGGACATGGTCAAGATTCAGGTGGGGGCAGGAAGGGAGGCTTGGCTGTGGAGGAGTGAGGGGATCTGTGTCCCCCTTTCTAGGGCCCTGTGCCAGGCCAGCCACTCGGGGGCCTCCAGGGATGTGGGCAGTGAATGCAGCGTTAGGAGGGCAGGTGGGCCCCGTGACCCGCACAGTGGGTCTGCATCCACTGGGCTTGGACAGACAGGCTCTGCCGCTGTCGATTCCTATTCCCGTGGTTGAGCATCGAGGGTAGGGCCTGTGTCTGGGAGCTGAGCAGGCTGGCCAGAGGCCTCTGAGCCGTGTCACACAGGCACTGTGCTGTTTCCTGTGGGGTCTGCAGCCAGTGACACAGCCATTGTTAAGCCCACACGGTAGACGAAATGATCAGTCACCAGCCAGAACCCAGCCACATCCCTGGGCTCGTCTGTCTCTGGCATGAACCTGCAGGTGGTCTTCCAAGGTGGGCGTCTCCTACCTGGGGTGCTGAAGGGCGCGTGAGCAAACAGGTCCTCCATTCCTGGCTCTGCCCCCTTGAGGGGCGGGAGACAGCCTTGCCTGACCCGCTTCTCCTGTCCCCACTGCCTGCCTCCAGAAGGCCTCTCCTCCACCCACCACTCAGAGCCCACACCCGACCTGTTTTCTCTGCTCACCCACCCAAGGTCAAAGGGAAGTGTACCACCGACCACATCTCAGCTGCCGGCCCCTGGCTCAAGTTCCGTGGGCACCTAGACAACATCTCCAACAACCTGCTCATTGGCGCCATCAACGTGGAAAATGGCAAGGCCAACTCCGTGCGCAACGCGGTCACCCAGGAGTTTGGTCCTGTCCCTGACACCGCCCGCTACTACAAGGTGGGGCAGAGCTGGAGGGTAGGGATGGGGTTCTCTGGAGCTTCCTGGTGGCCAGGTTGGGCATCCCAATCGGGGCGGGGGGTCCACACCTGCAGCTTTGCAGTGGAATGGTGTCCCAGTGCCACCGAAGCAGCCCTGTGTCTGTCACCCCGCTACCCTGGGCTCTGGGTCACAGAAGGGTGGGTCACACCTTCCTAGGCCCTGTCTCATCCTGTCTTCTGAGGGCCTGGCTGGGGCAGGATTCAGCTCTAACTTCACCTGTCCTTGGGGTGCAGGTGAGGCAGGGGCTCACCTTGACCAAGGTCTCACCCTTGACCTGTGAGCCTTAGGAAGCCTGAGGGCTGAGCAAGAGGTGGGCCAGTGGCCTCCTCTCCCTCATAAAATCACTCCTTACTCACCCCCGACAGAAACACGGCATCCGGTGGGTGGTGATCGGAGATGAAAACTATGGCGAGGGCTCGAGCCGGGAGCACGCGGCCCTGGAGCCTCGCCACCTCGGGGGCCGGGCCATCATCACCAAGAGCTTTGCCAGGATCCACGGTGAGCAGGAGCCCACTCCCAGCCCTGCCCACCTCCCCTCACTGGCAGCCCAGGGTCATCTGGCCCACAGTGCCTGGCGGGGCCAGAGCCACGTGGCTGGTTTTCAGGGTATGTCCACGGCTCGTTTCCCACCACAGCCCGCCGGCCTCCAGCCTCGGCCCCTTCGGATCTGTCGGTTCTGACACCACAGCTCCCCATCCCTGGCATATACCAGTTTCGCTTCCACACTTGGAGCAGTTGAGATCCAGGGCATGTGGTCAGAGGCCTCAGGGAAACACGGGCACCCAAGCACACTTGCCTAGGGCCCCACGTCACTGGGAGAGCGGCCAAGCTGGTCCTCGTGGTCAGTGACCCAGGTTTGTCCCCACGTGGCAAGACCCTCCTAGAGCCCTGACTGACTTGGTTGGTGAGGTTCCTCACAGAGAAGGGAGGGATGGGGCCTGCCCAGTATGGACTATTGCCTTCTGCCTTCTAGAAACCAACCTGAAGAAGCAGGGCCTGCTGCCCCTCACTTTCGCTGACCCAGCTGACTACAATAAGATTCACCCTGTGGACAAGCTGACCATCCAGGGCCTGAAGGACTTTGCCCCTGGCAAGGTCAGGGGGCAGGGAAGGAGGGTGGGCCAGCCAAGCCCGTTTCTCCCAGGGCCCTCCTGAGGGGAGGGGAGGGTTGCCCTCTACACCTGGCCCTACCTGTACCTCCTTCCAAGAGCCTTTGTTCCAGCTGGAAGGGCCCCTGAATTCTCCAGGTAACCCCGGAGAGGGAAGGAAGTGCCTTCCCAGAGGTGAAGGTAAAGCCAGCTCAGGCCCCCATTCCATCCAGTCACTGGCCCAGGCCTGGCACTCCACGCCCGCAGCCCACACGCCACAGGACCCTGTGGCCCCGGGAGTCAGGGCGTCCGGGTCTTCCTGTGGCCAGCCGCAGAGGCCCAGACCTGGCCTGGCTCGGCTTGCGGCCCCGGGGCCCAGGGCGGTGGCCCACCCTCCGGAGCCTCTAGCAGAACCGAAGGCCGTGTCCCCAAGGGCCTGCCGCCCACACGAGTCCCTCCTCACAGCCGCTGACGTGCATCATCAAGCACCCCAACGGGACCCAGGAGACCATCCTCCTGAACCACACCTTCAATGAGACCCAGATCGAGTGGTTCCGCGCTGGGAGTGCACTCAACAGGATGAAGGAACTGCAGAAGTGAGGTCCTGCTCAGCCGCCATTGCCCGCCGACCCGTTCCTCGGACCTGGCTCCGGCATCACAAGTGTGGTTCCACGTCACCAGAACCGGACGGATCCGATCCGATCCAGCCGTGGCTCCGCTCCAAGATGTGGCGGCCGGGCTTCCTGCCCTCCTCCCGTCGGCCCCGGGAGTGCCCCGGAGCCAGGGGTGGGGAGGCTCTTAACAGCGTGTCAACCCCGTCTTCCTGTTTTTAGTCCGATTCAAATCTTGAGCAGCTTCATGCAACTGTATTTATTTTTGATGACAGATGCCCATCTAAAGTTTTTCTCCTGCCTGTTCATTTCACTGGTGGCTGAAGGATTTGAAAAAAATCCTTTTGCTCTTACAAGGAAAATAAGAATTCACATTCAGTGACTGTTGCCGTGAGTGGTGGTGTCTGCTGTTATCAGCTCCAGCAAGGGGCAGGGGGGTTCCTTCACAGCCTGAGTCAGTGCTTGCCCCTGAGAGCCATGTCACAGCGTTTGGTTTTCAGCCCCACTACCTGCGGGGCAGCCTCCCCTTGCCATCCCCACACTCCTGTGGCTTCCCTGATGGGCTGTGGTGGGGGGCCCAATGTGGAGCCTCCCCTTTCCCCTGGGCTTTGAGATGCCCTTCAGACACACAGAATGTATGTCTGTCGTACAGACCGGCCACCACGTCCAAGGTCACAGCTAGTCCACATGTGCCTGCCCCCACCCCCTGGCACAAGGCGGCAGCAGGCATAGCTCCTCTCCCTGGAGCGCTGTCCACTGGCACCACCCACAGTTCCAGACCCATGTGTCCACGTGAGCTGAAAGGCGGGGGCAGGAGGAGGCTCCACGGCGACCCCTTCATCAGGACAAGATTTGCCTGATGGAAACATGGTGTCCGGTGGGGGCTACAAAACCATGTTCTGGGCCCAAGAGAGGTTTCTGGCAGAAATGAGTGGAGGAGCAGGAGGAATCTGGCAAAGCCATTCTGTTGAGTAAACGATGAGGCGTTTCCCCACCTCCAGGATCTCAAATCACAAGCTGACAAGACCACAGCGTGTTCACAGTGTGGCTGAGGTCTCAAAGTGACAGCCGGCCCAAGGCGCCCTGCTGTACTGCTGGTGGAAAAACAACAACAACAGTGGGTCACCAGCCCTCACCCCCCGGCTCAGGAAAGCCCACTGCCACCACTTCCTGATGAAATTGCTTGGCTGGGTACAGGCCCCCACCTTCCACACGCCGGTGGGAAGGAAGGTGGTTTTCCCTTGAAGGTCAGGCTGATGAGCACCTGGCAGCTGCCGCAGACCAGCCTCTTGCTCTCTGGGTTACTTGTGGAGCAGCCAAGCTCAGCTGGCCCAGAGCTTGGCCTGAGGCGGCCTGGACCTCTCACCCCCAATCCAGCCTCTGGGTCATCTCTAGATGTGATCTGGGGTCAGAAAGGATGTGCTGTCCCAGCCGTGGCAACTTGGTGACCGTAGATCACTGAGACAAGGGCGGCTCTCCCGGGTGATGCTGTCTTCATTTATTAAATGTCTTCGCTGTTGCCAATGGGCAGAAGTCCCTGGGGACTGTGGCACTCGGGTAGCTGTGGGAGGGGCAGAGGAGGGAACAACCTGGCAGGGCGCAGGCCACTCCTCGTCTGCACAAGCGGCGGTTGTCTTCAAGGCCAGCTGCGCCTCCTTCCCGAGGGCCGGGCAGGGTCCGTGGTCACAGCACAGGGCTAGCTGCTTGTCCACCAGGAGAGGAGGCCCAGGCCCGGCTCGCTGATGGATCCCTGCCAGGGGTGGAGAGAGAACCGGTGAGCTTCATCTACCGTTCAGCCTGGAGCCAATTCAGACAGGAGTCAAAGGGGGACATTCTAGGTGCCCAGCAGAGGCCCCAGCCAGCCAGGAGGCTCTGGGAACACCCAGGAGCCCCACCAGCACCCCAGAGGGACCGTGGACTCCCCGCTCGCCCCAGCCTCTCCTGGGGCCTGTAAGGAAAGTGCTGGTAAAGCGAGGACACGGCCCCTGGCCCCTCACCTGTATGCCTGCCCACAAGGGCACCAGCCAATCCTAGGCCTGCCCTCCTGAGCCGCTGGTGGTCTAGTCCTACCAGAAAAGCCTAGTGACCTTGAGCCCCAGCCTCCGAGTCACGCAGAGGAGACAAAATAAACCACTCCTCTCCCTGACAAAGACAGCTGCCCTGAAGTGAAACACCTGGGCCCCATGTTGTACTAGAAAACCCTGCCTGCAGCCCCGAAATCCACGTGGGTCACGTGTCACTGTCTGGCTTCAAGAGGGAAAAAGACAAGGGACCCCAGTCGGTCAGATCCCGTGGGTTTCAGCTTCCCCGGCCCCTCAGGCCACACGGGTCTGTAGTGGGAGCAGCCTTGAGGGTCCTGTACCCCCACCCCCGGTTTCTTCCTTACGCAGCCGGCTCATCAGCAGCCTTGTCCAGCTGGTGCTGTCCTCGTGGGCAGGGGCCTGACTCACCTGCCCTCCCCAACAGCGTGGCAGCTTTATGACACCGCTGCAAGGACCACTGCTGCCCTGGCCCGCAGAAACTGGGCTCCCAAGGGTCTACCCAAGACGCCACAGCAGGGACTGCACCCCGACCTGCTGGGTCCTCCCGCCTCCGGGTCTCATCAGGACAGCTCACCATGAGCGTGTACGGAGCCTCCTTCTTGGGCAGCTCCTCGCTGGAAGAGGCAGCCTCGGCCGAGCTGGGACCCGTGGGGGACGTGTCCACGAAGCTCTCATCCACCACCCGAAAGCGGACCTCTTCGCCGATGTCCATGTACAGATCGTGGGCGCCCTCCTCCGTCTCATACTCCCATACCCACACTTGCTCTGCCTCGTCGCTGGGTGGGGCACACGGTCAAGGCAACAACCAGCCCAGAGGGGAAACCTTAAGATTGGGGGGGCTCCTCCCATAGCACCCACCCCCAGGAAGAGCCAATCGCAGGCTGAAACGTTTTGTCCGGAAACTTAAAGGAAGAGAGGGCTCATCCCCACATATAAGAGGCGAGGTCAGGCCAGCCCAGAGCCCATGGAGTAACAGAGAGCCAGGACCAGGCAACACAGACATCAGAGTGGAAGGAGCTTGGAGCAGAGCGCAAGCTGCACCCCCACCCGGGAATGACCACGGCCCCTCGGTGCCCAGGGTCAGAGTCCTCCTGTGTTCCCTCTCAGAGGCCAGCTGCCAAGTTCAAACCTCAGCCCACCACCCACCAGGGGCCAGGCCCAACCTCTGTGCCTCAGAGTCCCTGTCAGTATACCAGGGGCGGTAGGGAGGCCTGCCCTCCAGGGCTGTGGTGGGGAGGTTAATGAAACTGCACACGTGGAGAGCGCCCTCCACAGGCCCCACGGTTGACCCGCGCGCAGGCCGAAGCTGGCCGTGTGTTCTGCACGGTGGGACCCCACACGCCTCCGCACATCTCACGGTGCTCTCTGCCAGCAGGCAGCCCAGACACGTTCCCGGTTTCCAACAGGACGTGGCAGGTTTTGACAAGTTCCAGAGTCATACACAGACCCTGCCCCAGACCCTGTGCATACGTACACACCCCCACACACGCACACCACCCATGTGGGCCCCTCCCTCAGCAGATCCCACACTGAAGGGACATACTGCCCTCCAGTGGCAGCCCCGCAGGTAGGTCCTGCCTCTCCTGGGTGCCAGGTCCCTTGCTGGGCACTTTGAGCACAGACAGGACAAGATGGGGTCTCTCCCGATGAGCAGTCTTAGGGAGCACCGACAGTCACCCCAGTGCAGCAGGGCAAGGGCCAGGACGGAGACAATGGGGGAGCCAGCAAAGAGACTCCTCAACCAGCCCTGGACCCGCAGCGCCAAGCCCTCAGACGCGAGCCGAGGAGGGGCGGCGGGCCGGTCGGGGCCTCAGCGAGGGGTGACCTGAGACGCTTCCTCAGGGGATAACCTGAGTGAGGTGAGCTGGAGCCAGGCCTGGCAGCCCCGACGCAGGGACGCATAGGCAGGTCCGTGCTTCGGGAGCAAACAAAATGCAGGCTGGCGGGGTGGGCAGAGGCCAGCAGCATCAGGTCACAGGACCCAGGGCCACCCCAAGGAGTGGGGACCTTCTTGGGGAGGGGCGCGAGCTCTCACCCTGGGAGGATACAACTTGGCCGGCTGCTGCAGCGACTCCGGAGGAATGAGAATGTCGTCGAAGAACCCCAGGGAGACTGGAGGACAGGCAGTGACAACGGTGACTAGACAGGCCAGCCCTGCGTCTCTGCTGCCCCTCCACCCCTCCTCCACCTCGGAGCCCCACGCCTCTGCCCGGCCCGAGCAGCCAGCCAAACCCGAGGTGGACCTTGCACTACTGGGGCCAGCGGGTGCCCGCGGCCCGGGTCACCTCCGCCAGCTCCAGTGCCTCCCTCAGGGTGTCTCAGCCTCCTGGCCAGGGCCCCGAGCTGGCTGGGGTCCGCACTGTTACAGGATGGACGGCTGAGCACCCCCTCAGGAAGGTTCTGCTCGTCTAGGTGACTGCTCCCCTGACCACCTGGAGAGAATACGGGGCCCGTCCGCCTGCCCCCGGCGTGCTCCGAGGTCTCGCGTGAGGACACAGGGCCTCCGTTACCATGCACTCCCTCCGGGCTGCAGCCTTTGATCTTTCCGATCAGAATCTCGTCCAGGAATGGATGGAACACCACGTAGCGAAAGTGAACTGGAAATGGAGACGGCGGTGAGGAGCAGGCCGTGAGCAAGGGCTGCTCCAGCTGGGCGCGGCCTACGCTGTCCGGTGTCCACCTCCACTCACCGGCACGCCGACCCCCAAGGCGGTCCAGGAGTCCACCCAGCAGTCCGTGACAGGCCTCCCTGTGGGCCTAGACCTGTGAACTGAGCCGGAGGGACCCTCACCCCGTCTCCTGCACGGCCACTGCTTGGCCCCCACAAGAGGCCAGCAGCACTGGCCCTGAAACACAGGCCCGCGCCCAATCCGTCAGTCACACCTGAGCCCAGATCCTGGCCATCAACGATGCCAAAATCAATCTCAACCTTCCTCCGGGCTCTCTCCTTGGAATTCTAACAAGGGCAGAAGCAACTGGCAGAGAGAACCAGGTTTGGAAACAAGTTCCCCATCTCCCACTGACTGGCAAAGTTTGCCCCAGGCACAGCTCTGACCTGGAACAGGATGCTAAAAATGCCCTGAAATTTTGGGGGGCAGGGAGGTTGGGGGGAGCCAATAAACCAGCAACAATGCCTCTGTGGGTTCTCAGGTTCTGCCCCAGGTAGTCCCTACTTACATGAGCCCAAGGAAAACATCAGGTAAGGTGTGTGCCCACATCACAGACTCCACGGCCTGGCAGAAGCTGTCCCTCCATCACTGCTGCCCCTTGCAGAGCACCTCAAAGGGGGTGCCCACTGAGCCCCAAAGGCATACGGTGTCTTGGGCCTGAACTCTGCCAGGGTTAGAGAATAACCATGAGGCTGCCCCTGCCTAGCCGTCCAGTGCCCATCTCAATCCACCCGTGTCGATGTCATGCTTCCCCACTGGAAGCAAGTGGCTCAGGGGGTCAAGTAACCTGCCCACAGCCACACAGCTGTTCTGCCAGAGGGAGACTCCAAGTCTTTCTGAATCACCACCCAGAGCCACAAGGTTGATCTGCCTCCCTCGTTTAACCCCCAAACACAGGCTTCTGAAGCTTTCAGCGCCCTCAGCTGCCTGGTCTGCCGGCTCACCCCAAGGACAGCAGAATCCACCTGCCCCCCACCCCAGCTCCCAGCAGGCTGCTTCCCCATGACTCCACCAGGCAGGAAAGCGTGGGGAAAGGACAGCGGGTAGCTAGTGCACCTCCCTCCCCGTGAGGGGACAAGCACGACCGCCCGAGCCTTGAGACGGGAGAGCCACACGCGGACCTCGAAGAGAGCAGCTGAGGGCCGATGTTCCTGACGCACAGAACAGAAAAATCCCTCTGCCCGTGTGGCCCAGTTCCATCAGCTCAGTTTAGTAAGTCCCCACGGAGCCTCTGCCAGGGCTGTGCCAGGCCGGGCTTGGGCACGGGGCTCGCTGGGGCAAGACAACACGTGATCCCGCACCCAGGGAGCTTGAGTCTGGAACGACCACAACCAACGCACACGGTGAGCAACCCAGGGGTCTGTGGACAGACGGATGGACAGACATGATGCGACACAGCCACGCAGCGGAAGACCGCTCAGTCTCAGGAAGGAATGAAGGACCGACCCAGGGAAGCACACTGACCAACCTCGAGGATACCATGCCGCGGGGGGACGAGCCAACCGCAAAGGGCCAGCACCGCAGGATTCCATTCGCAGGAAACGTCCAGAAGAGGCAAGTTCAGAGACAGATAGTCGACGAACGGCTGTCAGGGGCTGGTGGCGGAGGTGGGGGATGGGCAGCAACGGCTAATGGGTGTGGTGTTTCTTTAGAGGGCAAGGAAAACTATATTCTAGAGTTAAGACAATGGTGACAGTCACACAGCTCCGTGAATATACAATGCTGAAGGCCCCTGATGTGTATGCCTTAAAATAAGGGTGAATTTCACGGTATGTGAATTATATCTCACTTCAAAAACCAAAAGGAGGCCACAGACCAGGTGGAGGGCCAGCTGGGGTAGTGCTGTGTGGGGGCCACCTCCCAAGAGCCCCCCTGAAGTTCTAGGGATGTTCAGCCTGAGGTAGGACGCCTGAAAAGTCAAAGAGGATGCGTCTGAAAAACCGGTAAGAAGAAGAAGACCTGTTCTTAGCTGTAGGCCAAGGATAAGCAGGGTTGCCTTAGGACGCAGTGGGTGTCTACAAAAGACAGATGCCTTGATTCCACTCAAGAGGTGCCTGGAGGAGCCAAATTCACAGAGACAGAAAGTAGAGTGGCGGTGGGCCGGGGCCGGTTGGGGGGGACTGGTGTTTAGTGGGGACAGAGGTCTAGTCCTGGAAGATAAGAAAGTGCCGCAGATGGGTGGTGCCGATGGCCACACACCATGTAAACGTTCTGAATGCCACGGCGCTGTACTCTAAACATGGTAAATTTTACATTCTATCAGAGCTTAAAAAAGAAATGATACAAGGGAAAAGAACAAAGCCTGCTCTGGGGCCATGAGTGGGGCCCTAACTCAGCCAGAGGTGGAGGCAGCGGGCAGGTCAGGAGGGGCTTCCTAGGGGGTGGGTCTACCCAGCTTGGAGGGCATGGGGCACACAGGGCTGGAGCCAGGTAAAAGTACCCTAGGTGACACGGGATGAGGCTGGCCAGTCAGGGACGTGTCACAAATCAAAAGGCTGACATCTCGTGAGCACTTACTATGTGCCAGGCACCAGGCCAAAGGCTTCCTGTGGGTTTTCTCATTTACTCCTTGTAATCTCTATGTGAGGCAGGAACTATGAGTATCATACTGTTTTCCCAGAAGTGAGTCTCAGAGAGATGGGTAAAGTAACCTGGCCTGGGTAGAAGTAAAAATAGAAAGAAGTAGAAGGCAACTGGTGAACGAATAACCCTCTAAGCAAAGGCGGTGGCCGAGTGCTGAGCACCCCTCAGCACACCCTTGGCCACAGCCCTGGGGAGGCAGTGGGGGAAGGAGGCCCGGGCTCGGGGTCAGCCTCGAGGCCTGGCCACCGACCCCACCACAGATCGACAGCTCGCCCTGCACGGTGCTCCATGGGCCCCGAGGAGTCTGACGGCCACAAGTGTTACCCCATTTTACAGATGAGCAAAGTGAGGCTGAGCCAGGCAGTCACCTGCCGGGGGTCCCCCTGCAGGCAGTCAGAGCCAGAATTCAACCCCAGGTCCACATAGGCTCTACCCCTGCACCTTGTCCCCAGGAATACCGGGGACCCAGGTACACGGGGTCGGTCAGAAAACCAGCAATGACGCCAAGCAGCAGAAACAACCCAATAAACAGACAGAATCCCCTCATATTTAACTTTTCTCTCCAGTCTTTCTTGAAGTTATAGTCCCCATACCACTTGTCTCCTGGACAGCAAGGGCCCTGTTCCCCGGCAGAGACTGGGCTCAGCTGGACAGCGTCCTTCTCTGTAAACAGGGCCCGCGTGGCCTTGTCTCCGCATCACCATCTGACCTTTCTGCTCATGAGACCATCCCAGTCCACACACAACTCAGAGCTCCACGGCATCCTCATGAATGAATTAAATCTCTGGATTCCTGGACACACACACCAGGCAACCTCGTGGCATGTTCTGGAATGCTTAGACATCCCTGTGCCGAGGCTGACGCCCCCAGTGGGGGTCAGGGCAGGGTGGGAATCACTGTGGGGCCCTCCCCAGAGATTCTGACTCAGAGGGTCTGGGGCAGACGGGCGAGCGCCCAGCTGATGGTGAGTGGTATGTCTACACCCTGACTGGCCACAAACCATCTCAACAGTCTCCTGGCCCTCTGCTTCTGACTTGGTTTGTCCCGGCAGGAGAGAGACCAATGCCCCACTTCCTCCCTGAAAGCTCTCCTCCCTTGGGGTGCACATCCCTTTGCAAAGTGACTGCAGCTCCTCCCATTGGGGGAGTCCTTCTCCTGCCCTTGACGCTGGCCTTGGCCACGTGACCTGCCCTGACCAATGGGATCTGAGCAGAGGCTTGGCCAGAGGTGCTTTGGTACCCAGTCTGCCTCCCAAAAGAAGAAACCACACAGAGCAGAGATGAGCAGCCCAGCTGAGGGCCCTCACCCACCCAGTGTGCCAACCACCAGACATGTGAGACCGCCCTACAGCATCCAGCCCTGGTCTAGGCAGCCCAGAAGACCACCACCAAGCTGACTGACAGAGTCAGAGGAACAGTTCAAATCAGTGAGCTATCAGGACTCGCTATGGGCCAAGGTCCTGTCCTGAGAGCTTTGCATGTATTAACTCAGTAACCCTCAACAGCCCTGTAACTTAGTCTACTGTTAACTGCATTTTACGCAGAGGAAACAGAGGCTGCATATTTTGCTTATGACATACAGCAAATAAGCAGCAGAGCTGGTATTTGAACCCAGAGGCCACGTGTTTAACCAATATGCCCTGGTGTCCCTCAAGGTCTCCCACCCTCAACCAGCCTCCTGTGCCCCTCCTCACTCTCCCCACTTTTACTCACTATCTGTCCACTCCGCCTACCTGGGCACGCTGAGAGCCAGGCAGAGCAGGGCTCAAACAACACACAGGACCCCAGGGGGCATGTACACAGACAGAGCCACAGTCTCAGAGCTGGAGAGGCCTCAAGAACCACCTCATCCACCTTCCCTTTTTACTGGTCATGCTGCCCTGCACGTGGGATCTTAGTTCCCCGACCAGGGATTGAACCTGTGCCCCTTGCAGTGGAAGCGCCAAGTCTCAACCACTGGACCATCAGAGAAGTCCCCGTCTCTTTTTTTTTCCCCTGCCTCTTTTTTTATAGACGGGAAACCAAGGCCCAGAAATGGGAAGATTCTACCCATACCACCCGGGAAATTCCTAGCAGAGCAGTCAGGACTAGACCCCAGGTCTCCCAACCCCAGAACAGGACCCCTCACCGAAAACTGAGCCCCAAGAAACCCGAAGCCCAGGTACCCACCTTTTGTGTGCGACGCACCATCCCCTGGGAACACGTATGCGTCCTCCAGCTTGGTGATGTCAAACAGACAGATGCAGAGTCCCACGTTGTACACGACCTGTGTGCATCCATGTACACGCCCAGTGACCCCGAGGCCCAGCTCCCTGGGCAGTCTCTCCTGAGATCCGCTCCCCCACCCTCCACGGGGCAGGTATTCCCATTTTAAATGCACTGGGGCACTGCCTGAGGTAAGGAACTCCAGTAGGAGATGAGCTCTAAAAAGAACAAAGCCTTTGGTGACAAGACAGATTCAAGTCACAATACCAGCTCCACCACTCCGTGTGGCCTGCAAGGTTACTTCTCTGAGCCTCGGTTTCCCCATCTGCAAAAATGGACGTACCAGACTGTGGGCTTGTTAAATCCATAGAGAACAGATGTGAAGCGCCTAGCTCAGTAGCCGGCTCACCTGCTAGAAGGAACCCTCTCCAATCAAGGATTATTACTATTACTAGCAAGGACTAGGGTGGGGAACCCCAGGTTAAAACAACACTTTTCCAAGGTCCCAAGTCCATCCTGGAGCTCACAGTTCAGAGCGTCAGAACCACTGCTAGTTGCTGTTCTGCTCACAAAGTCTCAGACACACCGATGTGTCCACAGGGACTGAGGCTGGCAGAGTGACACACAGGAGGCCCTGAGACTGGGCAAAACAGGCCAAGGACGTCCAAACCCTGTTTCCACCCCGTGATGCTCCCAAGAATTAGCTGCTTGGTGCCTGCTTATCTGATACCAGCATCATCACATCCCAAACAGAGACCTTGCAAGACTGTTCAAGGATTAGCAAGAAGCTCAGAGAAGTGCGTCTTGGCCAGACCTCACCGTAGTGAGGCCCAGAGTCTGGCTGGTTTTGGAAGCACAAGGAGACATGAGCCCTTGCCTGGGCCTTGGACCTCTTGTGTGAGGTCTCCTCTCAAATGACTCGGTAATTCAAATGCAGAAATACTTGTCTGGGAATTCCCTGGCAGTCCAGTGGTTAGGACTCTGCACTTTCACTGCTGAGGGCCTGGGTTCAACCCCTAGTCAGGGAACCAAGATCCCACAAGACTCAAGGAGCAACCAAAAAAAAAAAAAAAAGAAATACTTGTCTGAACAGGTCATAGAAGGCCCTGTGCCACAAAAGGACATTCTGTTCTTGGACTTTTCACATCTTCTCTTTGTCCCCTTGGAGGCCCCCTCTCCTTGTACCTTACAAAGTAACCAGACACCATCCACCAAGGACTCTGTGAGTTCTCGCCAAGAACTCCCCAGGTCTGTACACCCCACCTTCTGTGACTTCAGCCTCTATGGAAGGGACCTGCCTCCAGTCTTCAGCCAGCCAGTCTTCTTCCTACTGGCTCTTTCTCAGCCTACTACAGATGAGGAGCATCGCTCCAGCGAAGTCCTGCGGGCTCTGTGTGGGCTGGCTCCCACCACTCTCCAGCCTGTCCTTCCCTCTCTACCTCTGCCCTGGCCACACCAGCCTCCTCCAAGCTATTGCAGGTTTGATACTCCTTCCTGCTACAGGGCCTTTGAACATGCTCTTTCTGCTTCCTGCATAGTTCTACTCTGCCCGGAATCCCCTGTGTGAGTTCTTCCTCACCACCAGATCTCAGCTCAAGTATCACCCCCTAGCAAAGCGTCTTGTCTCCCTCACTGTAGGCAAAGTTCCCTCATTCCACAGGCTTGTGAACACCTGTTCTCATAATAGCTACCTCAATTTGTCATCGCACACTCAACTGGGGGAGTCTCTTGTTCATATCTGCTGTCCCCACCACAACACAGAGCAGAAGTGTGTTTTCTTCATTCAACAAACAATTACGGAACACGTGCTCTGTGCCAGACTCTATGGGGGTTACTGCAGAGAAGAAAAAGGTCACTGTCCTCATATTGAGGAAAAGAGAAAAACAGTAACCAAGTAAACAAGCAAGGAAAGAGTGTGGTGAGTGCTAAGAAGGAAAGGGTGATTTGGGCACAGAATAACTGCTTCAGAAAAGACAGAGAGAAGGCCTCCGACCGGCACTAAGGCATGCTGGCCTGGCACATAAAAGGTGCACAAACATTTCTTCTGAAGGAATGAACAGGTAAACCTCCTGACAGCTGAACTACCGTCCATCTTCACAGCAACAATGCATGGTTGGACAACAATGATTATTTCCATTTTACAAATGGAAACAGGCCAGTGGGGGGGGGGGTGGCGGCAAATAACTTGATTTAGATTGCAAATTATCAATAACTTGGAAGTGGGGACGCTAGTATTTCCCAGTAACAAGAGCCTGTTTCAAACCCAATTTTTTAATCTCTCCAACATCCTAGTGAGGTAAAGGATGAATTCATCCCACGCACAGGCGAAGAAACCGAGTTCCAAGACGTTAAGCTCCTTGCCCAAACGCCAAGGTTTGGCGTGGCCAGGCCGGCAGCGGGCGGGGTACGCAGTGTTGGCCCTTCCCGTGCTGCAGGCTTGCCTGCGACCCCGCGGACCCAGTACCTTGTTGGCCAACTTCTTGTTCAACTCTTCGGCGATGGAATCGTTGAGCTTCCTCTCAAACTGCCACGGGGGGATCCGCACGGTGTCCACCATCTCCACGAGGACAAACATCCCGGCCTGCGCAGCGGGCTCTGGAAGCCGGAGGGTCGGTCACGCACCGGGGCCTGGGGCGGTGGGGATCCCAGAGCCCGCTCGGGGGCGCCCAACAGGCTAACCCGGTCCCCGGGCCGGTAAGGCGGGCTGCGCCGGAGGGCCCGGGGTGTCCGGTGCGGGGCGCGCTGCGACTCGACAGAGAAAGAAACCCGGCTCAGCGGCGGCGGGGAGGTCTCCTGGCTGGGCCGGAGCGGTGCGCGGCCCGCCACCCTCAGCCCCTCGCCACGCGCCGCCGCCACACACCGCGCGCCCAGACGCAGCCCGCCGCAGCAAGACCTGCGGCGAGAATCCGAATCCGGCAGCTTCCGGAGGGCCGACCAATAAGAAGCGTCGGCCCGCCCCCCGACGCGGGGCGGGGCTGCCTACCGGCTCGCGCGAGGGGCGGGGCGGGCGGGGGCGGAGCCTCCCCTTCCGCCTGCGCGGAGCTGTCAAATCCCTCAGACGACGCTTCCAGGTTGCTAGGCGACCTCGGTGCCACCCAGCCTGTACGACCAGCCTGTACGACCTCTCCTTGCTGGTGTCAGGCAGTCCTCTGCACGACTGCCCGAGTGATCTTTTCCAAACGCAAACACAATCTGCTTGGACCCGACCGGACTCTGGAAACTGGGAGAATTAACCGGAACCGGGCAGGCGGGACCTTTTTCAGATAATACAAATGTTCCGTGTCTCCTTTTAGCATTAATTCTTCTGCGCTCAGCTTTCTTTATAGTCCAACTCTCACATCCATACATGACTACTGGAAAAACCATAGCTTTGACTAGATGGACCTTTGTTGGCAAAGTAATGTCTCTGCTTTTTAATACGCTGTCTAGGTTTATCAGAGCTTTTCTTTCAAGGAGCAACCATCTTTTAATTTCAAGGATGCAGTCACCATCTGCAGTGATTTTGGAGCCCCCCAGAAATAAACTCTGTCATTGTTTCCATTGTTTCCCCATCTATTCGCCATGAAGTGATGGGACCGGATGCTATGATCTTAGTTTTCTGAATGATGAAGATTATGGCTTCCCATTGAACTAATAATAAAATCCAAAACCTTTCTGGTAGCTCACAAAGCTTTGCAGGAACTTGACACTACCCACAGGCCTCCAGCCCCACTTTATTCTCTTCCGGCATTCCAGTCTCATTCATCTTCCTATGGAAGCTAAAATGGGCTTGGGCCAATGGAAGTTAGTAACTTACGATCGTGGGTTTCTAAATGGCAGAAGTGAGCCCTACCAGAATCTCTATACTACACAGTCTCTAAAAGTTGGTGGGTCATGGAAATACACTGCAGGGTGTTGAGGGTTTTTTTTAATATTTATTAATTTGGCTACATTGGATCTTACTTGCAGCACTCAGGATCTCTGTTGCGTCGTGGGGAATCTTCCACTGTGGTGCACAGACTCTCCAGTTGTAGCCTGTGGGTTCTGGAGTACTAGGGCCCAGTAGTTGCCGCCTGCAGGCTTAGCTGCTCTGAGGTCTCTGGGATCTTAGTTCCCCAACCAGGGACTGAAGCTGCATCCCCTGCACTGGAAGGCAAACTCTTAACCCCTGGACCACCAGGGAAGTCCCTGCAGTATGTTTTAAACAAATAAAAAGAGACTTGGAGTACATGACAGAGGCACTCAGAAATGCATAGTCCTTCAATTTGCTGAATTTATACAAACAGGGATATCTCTAAGTCTGGCTGCAGTGACCAAATTTGGCTTTCCCTGCATCTATATTATTTATTGGTCTGTCTGCCTTTCCTAGGATTTGAGCTTCTTGAAGTTGGGAGGAAATGTGATTTTAGCTCTTTATTCCCACAGTTGCCCAACATCATTTCTAAGAGGCCTTCAGTAAAAGTGTTTAGGAGATCATGTTAATTCTTTCTCTCAAATCTCGACGTTTTCCTTCTTCATTCCATTCCCACAGCTTACTGCCCTAAAGGGCTTTTCATTGCTCCCCCAGAGCTTAGCCACCACACATCCAAGCTTCTGGCTTCAGTCTTTCTTGCAAGTGACGGATCCGCTGTCACAAAAGCCTTCCCTTCATGGATATCTTTTGTCCACACAGAAAGTTCTGGACTAAGCCCAACCTTCCTCTTCAGCCTAACCTCTCTTCTGTCCTCCAGTCACTGGGAGCTTCCAGCTCCAAAGACGGAGAAAGTCCTTTTATAGGCCAGTCTTGAACACTTCTTTACCTGAAAAACTCCTACTCATCCATCAGAACCCAAATGTAATACTTTTCTCATTCATTCATTCAACCACTATTGACAGCTGTTAGAGATCCAGTGGGGAAGAAGAACTGGTTTCTAGGCCCAGCTTAAGCTCAGAGGGGTTGGAAGAAGGAGAGGGAGGGCAGGGCAAGAGGCTTTGAGGAAACCAAAAAATGTTTCAGTGGGTTTATAGAGGAGATTATTATAGGGGACTGGAATGCAAAAGTAGGAAGTCAGGGAACACCTGGAGTAACAGGCAAATTTGGCCTTGGAGTACAGAATGAAGCAGGGCAAAGGCTAATAGAGTTTGAAGAGAACGCACTGGTCATAGCAAACACCCTTTTCCAACAACACAAGAGAAAACTCCACACATGGACATCACTAGATGGTCAATATCAAAATCGGATTGATTATGCTTTTTGCAGCCCGAGATGAAGAAGCTCTATACAGTCAGAAAAAATAAGACTGGGAGCTGACTGTGGCCCAGATCATGAACTCCTTATTGCAAAATTCAGACTTAAATTGAAGAAAGTAGGGAAAACCATGAGACCATTCAGTATGACCTAAATCAAATCCTTATGATTATACCGTGGAAGTGAGAAATAGATTTAAGGGACTAGATCTGATAGAATGCCTGATGAACTATGGACGGAGGTTCGTGACATTGTACAGGAGACAGGGATTAAGACCATCCCCAAGAAAAAGAAATGCAAAAAAGCAAAGTGGCTGTCTGAGGAGGCCTTACAAATAACTGTGAAAAGAAGAGAATCAAAAAGCAAAGGAGAATAGGAGAGATATTCCCATCTGAATGCAGAGTTCCAAAGAATAGCAAGGAGAGATAAGAAAGCTTTCTTTAGCGATCAATGTAAAGAAATAGAGGAAAACAACAGTATGAGAAAGACTAGAGATCTCTTCAAGAAAATTAGAGATACCAAGGGAACTTTTCATGCAAAGATGGGCTCAATAAAGGACAGAAATGGTATGGACCTAACAGAAGCAGAAGATATTAAAAAGAGGTTGCAAGAATACTCAGAAGAACTGTACAAAAAATGATCTTCACAACTCAGATAATCACGATGGTGTGATTACTCACTTAGAGCCAGATATCCTGGAATGTGAAGTCAAATGGGCTTTAGAAAGCATCACTACAAACAAAGCTAGTGGAGGTGATGGAATTCCAGTTGAGCTATTTCAAATCCTAAAAGATGATGCTTAAATAAAATAAAAATAATAAGATTTTCTTTTAAAAGATGATGCTGTGAAAGTGCTGCACTCAATATGCCAGCAAATTTGGAAAACTCAGCAATGGCCACAGGACTGGAAAAGGTCAGTTTTCATTCCTATCCCAAAGAAAGGCAATTCCAAAGAATGCTCAAACTACCACATAATTTCACTCATCTCACACGCTAGTAAAGTAATGCTCAAAATTCTCCAAGCCAGGCTTCAGCAATACATGAACCATGAACTTCCAGATATTCAAGTTGGTTTTAGAAAAGGCAGAGGAACCAGAGATCAAATTTCCAACATCCGCTGGATTATCGAAAAAGACTATGCCAAAGCCTTTGACTGTGTGGATCACAATAAACTGTGGAAAATTCTGAAAGAGATGGGAATACCAGACCACTTGACCTGTATCTTGAGAAACCTGTATGCTGGTCAGGAAGCAACAGTTAGAACTGTACCTGGAACAACATACTGGTTCCAAATAGGAAAAGGAGTATGTCAAGGCTGTATATTGTCACCCTGCTTATTTAACTTATATGCAGAGTACATCATGAGAAACGCTGGGCTGCAAGAAGCACAAGCTGGAATCAAGATTGCCGGAAGAAATATGAATAACCTCAGATATGCAGATGACACCACCCTTATGGCAGAAAGTGAAGAGGAGAGTAAAAAAGTTGGCTTAAGGCTCAACATTCAGAAAACTAAGATCATGGCATCTAGTCCCATCACTTCATGGGAAATAGATGGGGAAACAGGGGAAACAGCGTCAGACTTTATTTTGGGGGGCTCCAAAATCACTGTAGATGGTGATTGCAGCCATGAAATCAAAAGATTTCCTTACTCCTTGGAAGGAAAGTTATGGCCAACCTAGATAGCATATTGAAAAGCAGAGACATTACTTTGCCAACAAAGGTCGGTCTAGTCAAGGCTATGGTTTTTCCAGTGGTCGAAGCTGAAACTCCAATACTTTGGGTAACTCATGCGAAGAGTTGACTCATTGGAAAAGACCCTAATGCTGGGAAGGATTGGGGGCAGGAGGAGAAGGAGACGACAGAGGATGAGATGGCTGGATGGCATCACCAACTCAATGGACATGGGTTTGAGTGGACTCCGGGAGTTGGTGATGGACAGGGAGGCCTGGCATGCTGCAGTTCATGGAGTCGCAAAGAGTTGGACACGACTGAGTGACTGAACTGAACTGATAGAGGAGATGAAAACTGATAAGACTGAAGACCCCTAGGCAGGGTCCAGATCACAAAGGCCTTATTATTATATTCAGTAACTTTTTGGCCACACCCCACTGCATGTGGGAATCTCAGTTCCCAGACCAGGGATGGAAACTACATCCCCTGCATTGCAAGGAGATTTCTTAACCACTGGACCACCAGGTCCATTAACTTTTAATTCTTACACAAGCTGTATAAGGTAGGGATCATCATCATCATCATTATCTAATTTATCTCACTATCATTTATCTCATCTCAGTTTGCCTTATCTGAGGCAAAGGGCTTCTCATGTGGCAACAGTGGTAAAGAACCCACCTGCCAATGCAGGAGACAGAGGAGACACTGGGTTTGATCCCTGAGTCCGGAAGGTCCCTTGGAGGAGGGAGGGCATGGCAACCCACTCCAGAATTCCTGCCTGGAGAATCCCATGGACAGAGGAGCCTGGCGGGCTACAGTCTGTAGGATCGCAAAGAGTCGGGTACGACTGAAGCGACATAGCACGCACTCGCGCACAAGGCAAAGAGTAGTTAAGTACGTCATTCAAGGTCACACAGCTGTCATTCAAGGTCACACAGCTAATAAGTGGCACAGCTGGAATTCAGACTCCAGAGCCCATGACCCCAACCATGGGGCTTATGCCACCACCTCATTAGCCCAAGGGCAGCAAAGGGAAGCCTTGGAAGGTTAGAACCAGGAAGTGACACCAAGACATATGAGCTGGGGGAACAGGGGGTGGGAGGAGGCTGGTGGAGAAAAGAACCCCAGGGAGAAAATTACTGGGTGGCCCCTGTAAGAGGAAGCCCGAGCAAGTTGGTAGCCATGGAGAGCAAAGTTGGGCTGAGTCCAGAGGTCTTTAGGGGGTGGTCCCAGATGGGGTGCAGGACCTGGGGATGGAAGTGGGAGGAGCCCAGGCCTGAGGCCTTTCACTGAGATGGGAAACTGGAGGAGGGCCAGGTTGGGGCGAAGAGGCCAGCGCTACCGAGTTCGATGTTTTGGGTTCCCAGGCTTCTTTTATGGTGTTCAGCTCATGGTGTTGTAACAGTGATTTGTTGGCACGATTGGTTTCCTCATTAGTGAAAACAGGGACCAGGCCTCCTTATTAATTCTCTGTGTCGCTCCATGGACGCTTTGAGGTGGCTGACAGAAACGCACAAAGACTTAGTCTGCGAGCTCCTTGCCGGCAGGGACTCTTCTGTCGTGTCCCTCTCCACCCTCCCGGCCTAGCCCTGCGCCTGGCACAAGGTCAGGGCTTGTAAATACGTGCTGTTTGAAGGAACAAAAGGGTACCAAAATAATTGCTAAGAATGGGGGAGTGAGGGAGAAATTGAGTTGGAAACTAATCCAGGAAGAGGAGAGTCCAGTGGGTGGCTAAGGGCATGGGGTTCCCACGCCGCAGCACACTAGCTGAGTAATGGCGGCCGGCGAGCCTCTCGGCAGCTCGTGGCCTCCCTGTAAAGCGGAGATAATAATAGAACCCATCTCGGATGACTGTCCATCCGTGGAGAGCTGGATGAAAAAAGACACATGGAGTACCAATGAGTGAATAACACAAGGCCATGCGAAAGGGTGAGGATGCACTCTGTGTACAGACAGAGGGTGATATTGGGAATATATTATGAAGTATGAAAATGCAAGGCACAGAGCAGTCTATATGGGATGCTACTATTCATGTCCAAAGGAGAAAAACAGTACTGTGTGTGTGTCTGTGTGTGTCTGTGTGTCTGTATGTGTCTGTGTGTCTCTGTGTGTCTGTGTATCTGTGTGTATTTGTGTGTCTCTGTGTGTCTGTGTGTGTCTCTGTGTGTCTGTGTGTGTGTCTGTGTATGTCTGTATGTGTCAGTGTGTCTCTGTGTGTGTATGTGTGTATCTGTGTGTGTCTCTGTATGTCTCTGTGTGTGTGTCTGTGTGTCTCTGTGTGTTTGTGTGTCTGTATGTGTGTGTCTCTGTGTTTGTGTGTCTGTGTGTGTCTTTGTGTGTTTGTGTATCTGTCTGTGTGTGTGTGTCTGTGTTTGTGTCTATGTCTGTGTGTCTGTGTGTGTCTGTGTGTCTATGTGTGTGTGTGTCTGTGTCTGTGTGTGGGTCTGTGTGTGTGGGTCTGTGTCTATGTGTGTCTCTGTGTGTCTGTATGTTTATCTGTGTATGTTTGTGTGTGAGTGTCTCTGTGTGTATGTATGTGTGTGTCTCTATGTTTGTGTCTGTGTATGTCTCTGTCTGTGTGTGTCTGTGTGTGTCTCTGTTTGAGTATCTGTGTGTGTGTCTGTGTCTGTGTGTTCGCGCAGGTATGTGTGCACTGATCATGCTGGCTGTCTCCAGGGCAAGGAACTGAGTGACTGAGGGATATGAGAGAGGGACCAGGTAGGAGGGAGAATATTTTAAATGCCCTTCCGAGTCTGTGATGTGTGGGGTCACGGGGCACAGTGTCCACGGGCTTTGACCCATTAGAGCCACCAGTCAGAATCTCTGGTTGGGAGATGGGGACACCCGAAAGCCAGACGCTTGGAATTCCCGTCACTAGGCGTGTCCTGAAACGCTCAGTTGTGTCTGACTCTTTGTGACCCCATGAACTATAGCCCGCCAGCCTCCTCTGTCGAGGGAGTTTCCAGGCAAGAATACTGGAGTGGTAGCCATTCCCTTCTCAGGGGATCTTCCTGACCTAGGGATCAAAAGCCCAGGTCTTCTGCATTGCAGGCAGATTCTTTGCTGCCTAAGCCACCAAAGAAGGGCAATGCAGGAGACCCGGATTCGATCCCTGGATCAGGAAGATTCCCCTGGAGAAGGGAATGGCTACCACTCCAGTATTCTTACCTGGAGAAGTCCATGGACAGAAGAGCCCGGCGGGCTACAGTCCATGGGGCTGCAAAGAGTCAGACGTGACTGAGCAATGAACGTAGTTTAGTTTTGTATTCTCATGCGAAACGTGCAGTTATTGTTTTAACCTTATTATAATTTGTATCATGGGAACATATTACCTATTCAAATTCAAAACTAAATAAAATTAAAATTTAAAAAAGCAATTAAGATTTTTTTCCGTCTTAAAATAAACCCTCTTGGCCCCCTTTCCCTCTAGCTACTGCCCCATTTTCTGTTCCCTTTACCAGCAAAACTGCTTGAAGGAGTCATCTGCATTTACTGTTTCCAAATCCTCTCTTCTCATCTGTCTTCAACCTGCTCCGGTCAGGGTTTTGGCCCTACCTCTCAACCCATGCTGCTTTCTCAAGGTCAACAATGGCATCTACACTGGCAAATCCAGTGGCTATTCTCAGTCCTCAAGGACAGCGTTTATCCCATCTGATCACTCCCTCCTACCCCCCCACACCTGGGTCCTCCTCCTGCCTCCTCTCCCCACTTCTAGACACGGGCAGCCTCAGGACTCCACTGAGCAGGCTGCACACCTGTCTGCTCACATCTCCATTCGGAGACTCAAATTCAACCTGGGCCAAAATGGTCCTCTCTTCCCCAACAAACCTGCTCCTATTAGACTTCCCATCTTCCAAAAGGACTTCATCAGGGACTTCCCTGGTGGTCCAGTGGCTAAGAGTCCGTGCTCCCAACACAGGGGGCCCAGATTCAATCCCTGGCTGGGGAATTAGATTCCCACGTGCTTCAGCTAAGTTTGCAGGCTGCGACTAAGGTCACACATGTCACAACTAAGACCCGGCGCAGCCAAATAAGTCAACCAATTTTTTAAAATAAATTAAATGTCAGTCAGAGATTCTCAGTCCTCCTTTCCCGACCTGGCAACGCTCCATCTCACTGGAGGAAGAGTCAGTCCTTGGGATGGCCTTCTTAGCCCTGAGGGGCCCACCTGTGATCCCTATGACGGCGTGCACCCATGCCTCTGCCTACTGGCTGTTTCTCAAACTCTGGGCGTTCTCCCCACTCGTGGCCTCTGCCTGATGCTGTTTCATCTCTCTAGAGTATACTCCCTCTCAGCACCTCCATGTCTTCCCCCGTCACCTCCTCCAGGCCCTCGCTTTAATGTCATCTCAATGATGCTTTCTCTGGCACCATCCCTCCCATTTTAAATCGCAAACCACCCAGCACCACCCCCCAGTCCCTCCCTCACCTCCCTGCTTAATAGCTTTCTATAGCATTTACTGTCTCCTGACATGTGACAGAGTTATTTATTAGGTTGTTTTACTGCCCCTCTCCTTCTTCCTGACTGTAAGCGCCACAAAGACAGGGGTTTGTGTCTGTTTTGTTCACTGTTGATTTCCCACTACAGTACCTAGAAAAGTGTCACATGCACAATAAGCCCAGGACAAATATTTATTGGATGATTAAATCAGAGGAGGAAAAGAAAACATTGACCCTGAGATATGCATGGTCCTGTAAATAAACTTGCTATTGACAAGGGAAGGAGTCATAAAATGGAAACTGTTGGTGGTTTAGTCGCTTAGTCGTGTCCAACTCTTGGGACCCCCATGGACTATAGCCTGCCAGGCTCCTCTGTCCATGGGATTCTCCAGGCAAGAATACTGGAGTGGGTAGTCATTGCCTTCTCCAGGGGATCTTCCTCACTCAGGGATCGAACCCAGGTCTCCTTTATTGCAGGCAGATTCTGTACCAACTGAGCTATGAGAGAAGCCCAAAATAGAAACTAACCAATTTTAATTGGTTAGAAATGTTTCAATTATAAAGTATAAACTAACTGGGTATCTGGATTTTCTTGATTCCGAGCTCTCAGAGGGCCTTCTCCAGGTTCTCAAGGCACGGAGGCTCTGAGGAGCAAGATGATGCCCTTGACCGTGTCTGGAAAGGCCCAGGAATGATACACACCCCACCGTGGACAGCTGGGGAACACTGGGATCGGTGGTCCTAGAAGGGAGCTAAACAGCATCCCAGGACGTTACTCTCTGTTCTGGTTTGAGCTAGAGAGTGAAGTAGAGAAAGTCAATAGATGCTTGTTAGGGTTGCTGTCCAGCAGGTCCTGCTCTGGGGGACTTGCACTCCAGCAAGGAGAACCCGCAGGAAACAGGAAAACAAACAGAGGCTGTCTGTTTGGCCCTGCTGTTGAGAAAGATCACACGCAAAATCTGATGGTGAGGGAGGGCGGTCGGGGATGGCCTTGCTTGGATGATGAGCGTGGAGGGGAGCACTCAGGGTCGAGAAAGCTGGAGGTATTCAGGAGCCTGTATCTGCGGGCAGACGGCTGATAGAGGTCTGCCTCACAGCCATCCCAGGGCCAGGTCAGCTAGGGGTCAGCCTGGCTGATCCAGCCCCACATCCTCAGGGAAGGGTGCAGGGGAGGCTGCCCACGGGTCCGGGACCCCCCTCTTCTCATCACAGAGAGCTCCTCCTAGGGACTTGAGGAGATGCAGGCAGCTACAGCACCAGGAGATGCTCAGCCATGCGCCTTCGGGCAGGCTCCAGCCCCGGGCAGGGCCGGGAGAGCCTCCCACACCCTCGCTGTCCTGCCTGCTCCGACCCTTGCCCTGGACGAGCTGGGAGGCTCCCAGCGACACTGTCTCATTTCAGATGAGGAGCAAACCTCTTGTCAGGCACCCCCTAGACCCCCGCACAGTATGGCCTCTGCCCTTCTATCCTCTGCACCAGCCACATCAGAGACCCTAAGTTCCTTGAATATGCAGAGTTTGGTTTTTTTGTTGTTTTTTGGCTGCACAGCATGACATGCGGAGCTTCTCCATGCCGCAACAAAGACCTAGGATGGCCAAAAATAAAATAAATAAATAAAATTAAAAAAAAAAAATCCACCTTCCAATGCAGGAGATGTGCAAGCCCAGTTGGGGGAACTAAGATCCCACATGCTTCGGGGCAACTAAGCTCACACAAGGCAACTACTGAGTCCATGAGCCGTAACAAAGACTCAGTGTGGCCAAGTTAATGAATTAATTGAAAAGTAAATAAATAAATAGGATGCCTATGGAGGGCTGCACAAACCAGTGACATTTAAAATAAATAAACAAAAAATAAAATAAAATTGCTAGTACAGGCTGGAGATGAGTCCCACAGCGGAGGGTATGGGTGTCCAGGGAACTGAAAACATTTCAGAGTAGTGTGGTATAGCAGAAGGAACAAGAATAACAAAGCCAGAATTCTTGTGCTTTAATTCCAGCTCCATTACCAGCTGTGTGGTGCTGGGTAAGTTTCTTGAACTCTCTGTGGCGAAGTTTCAGCATCTGTCAAGTGGCATCAACACCTTAGGAGGCGTGTATGTACCTTAAAGGGTTTTGTGGATTCAAGGCCATGAAAGGTCAGGATGGGGTCCCACGGGTGGGCTGATCATCAATAACAAAATGGGGATTTTAAAGTTCAGTTGAAATCAACAGGACTAAGGGTCCTGACCCACCTCTACAGCCTCACCAAAGTGATGGAGGATTTCTAGGAGATGAGCTTTGAGTTCTTGGGTTTTCACAGAAATAGCCTGCCTGGCGGAGCCCCTGGTTTTAAGCAGATGATTTCTTTGTTACTCAGCTGCTGGTGGGTGGGGGGTGGTGCCTTGGGCTGCTCATTTCCTGAATGAACAGCTGTGCCCTCTCGTCTTTGTGGAGAATAATCATAATACTACTTCAAACCTCAGCCCAGCCTCCTTCTTTCACGGCTCCTGGCTGCCTGGCAGCCGCAGCACGTGCTTGCCCGCCGGCAGGGCAGGGAGGGCCTCAGAGAAGGGCAGGCTGGAGGTGGAGGGAGGGGGCAGGCCCTGGCCTTGTCCACAGCGAACCAAGCCACAGCCTTCTCAGAGCTGGCCTTTGAGGCCCTGCCTCTTGGCCTCTAGACTCATGGCCTACCTCTCTCCTCCCTTGCCCCCTGGCCACACCAGCCTTCTTCCCAGTGCTCTGGCACACCAGCACTCACACCCACCTGAGGGCCTTCGGACAAACCACCCCCTCTTCCCACAGTTCTCTCTAGACCCTGGCAAGGTTGGCTGCTTCTTATCACCGGGGGCTCAGCTTAAACATCATCACCCCAGAGAGGTCCTCCCTGACTACCTCCCTCTGCTGGCCCGTAATCCACCGCCCAGCCATCAAGACCCAAGGCCAAACCAATTCAGGACTTCTCTAATTCAAGTACTACCCTGGTGGGAAGTAGCCTGGACTTTGCTGCCAGTGCGTGGGCGGGGTGTGTGTGTGTGGCGGTGTTGGGGATCGATCCTGGTCAGGCAACTAGAGTCCACACACCAGAACTAAGACCCAGCACAACTAAATAAATAAATAGATATTTTTAAAAATATTTTTTAAAAAGTCACTACCCTTGCGCCAGAGAAGATCTTTTCCTCCAGTTCTGACCACATAATTTGTTCATCGACTCGTATATTCACCCAACTCATTGGGTTGCCCTCAGTGCCTCTCACTAGCCATTTTTATTAGGTATTTGTATCTTTCTGGTCTCCCTGAAAACTCCCTGCTCCTTTTGAAAATGCCAGGTTGTGTCAGCAGTACTAAAGATATGCGAAGGACTGACTTCCTCCTTTCCTGAGGAGAAGGGATGGGTAGGGGGATGAGGAGCCAGTCTGAGGGGTGCCTCCTCCAGCCAGGCTTGTACACTGGCTGCCCTGGAGCCTCCAACAGCCCCCTCAGCAAGGGCCTCCTCCTCTGCTTTCCAGAGCTTACGGGGGACCAGAGGCGTGAGAGGCTTGCCCAGGTCACCCAGCTGGGAAGCGCTAGGTCTGAGACTCACACCCAGGAGTCTGGAGAGCGTCCCAGGCTGGGGAGTCTGTGTGTGTGTGTGTGTGTGTGTGTGCGCGCCACCTTTCACTCCCTTAGGGGCCTCTTCAATTCAGTTCAGTCCAGTAGAAACAGCTCAGGGTCTGCCGTGGGCCAGATAGGGGAAGACGTGAGTTCTTGCGACTAGACTTGCCCACATGGGTTCACTGAGGAGGAACCCAGAGCCAAATGAGGAAGAGACCAGGGCAGGGCAGGGGTCACTCTGCTGAGGGGATGGAAGGGACATGGAGGTTTGCGAGTCCCTGGGGCCCTGCTGCGGTCTCCACTCTTCCAGACTCAACCTCCACCCCACGGCCTCCAGGCAGACACACACACACACACACACACACACACACACACACACACACACTCACCACCCTCCTTGCCCTCTAACTGCCAGGAATGCAGGCTGTCCCCAGCTCTTCCCCCTTGCATTCCTCAGCAGCTACTCCCACCTGGCAGGGCAAATTATACCCTGGCCTGGCAATAAAAGCCACTTTCCAGAAAAAGAAGCTTCGGGGCCCCCGAGAGACGCAGCTCACTCTCCTCAGGCCGCCCATGTCTGACTCAGGGACCCGATGTCCCTTTAAGCAGGGAGTACAAATTCCCACCCCAGTCCCTCCCTCCTGCTCTTCCTGACGTCAGGAGGAAGGCGTGTGTGAGTGAGTGAGGGGCTGAGGTGCCGCATGCTCACACACACACACACACACACACACATATACACACACACGGAGTCAGACACACAGCACATCCCTCAGACCCATCCCAGCTCATCAGCTCCGAGCACGCCAGAGAGAGGCCGAGTCTGAGCGGCTGCAGGAAGCTGTGTGGGACCTTGGCCGCCAAGGAGAGGTAAGGGGCTAGACCCTGGGGCCTCCGGCGCTCCAGCCCTGGAAACTGGCTTTAACGATGGGGGACAGAGGGAGGTGCGGGGGAGGGTGCTCTGAGAAGGTGGGCCCCCTCCCCTGGGGCTGGCCCAGCCCAGTCAAGTTTACAGAGGAGAGGCAGGCGTGTGTGAGTGTGGACGAGCCCACCCGGCCACCCTGGCCCCCTCCCTCGCTCTGCCTGGCCCCCAAGGGAAGCCGAGGCTGCGTGGTTCCCTGTGGGAGGGCGTCTGTGTGTGTGTGTGTGTCTGGGACTTGTGTCTGGCTCAAGAGGCAGAGAACAGCAGACACCTGCCAAGCCGCAGCAGCCGCAGCCTCCTGTCTGGGAACGAGGGGGGAGAGAGATGACTGGGGAATAATTGCGTTCCGACCTGACACTGAAAGCAGAGTGCAGCAGGGAGCGACCTGGATCGATCCCCCCGGAATTCGGGGCCGGGGAAGGCCGGGGAGGGGCCGTCGGGGGTGGGGGCGGGCAGGCAGACGGTGGGACCTGGAGCAGCTGTCTCATCCTGACTCTGTTTCTTCCGCAATGTGTTGGGGATAATTGGGCTAATTGGCTTGGATAGGTGGCTCCACGCTATTATTTCCCCCTTGGCCTCCGAGCCACCCCCACCAGGAGCTTTTGCTTCTCCCACGGCCACTCCTCTCCCCGGCTGGCTGGTCTTGCGCTGACCTCCACCCTTGCCAGGGCGCAGCCCCTGGAGGACAGGGGTGATCAGCCAGGGTCCGCTGGGTCCCCTGCTGTGGGATTCAGGGACTCAGGCAGCCTTGGGTAGTAGTGCCAAGTCCCCGAGTGGCCTGACCCTGGCACAAGGAGTCCGGGAGGAGATAAGGGGTGATGCTGACACCCACAAGGGAGACAGCAGGTTCGTGCCAATCTTCCAGCCTGCAGACTCTTCCCCGGGAGAGGGGAGGGGGACGTGGAGCGAGAACAATAATAAATACAGAGTGTGAACTGCTGCATCCGCTGGGGCTGGGGGAGGGGAGAAGGAAGTGCACCCGGGTTGGGGGTGGGCCACCTTTCCAAGAGCCTGCCGGCCTGGATGGGCTCCAGGGGGCCTCTCCCTGGGAAGGGGGCGTCTGCAGCCCCCTGGGGGATGAGGAGCCAGTCCTGCAAACCTGACTCTATCCCAGAAGCCTCTGAGTCCTCCAAATTCTGGATATCTCCTCCCCCCAGCATTTCCTTGAAGTCTTTTCCAAAAACATCTATTTCCCATATTTGCCCCGCCCCTCTGGGTCTGTTTGACCCTCCTCCTAAAAAAAAGAAAAGAAAAGACAGGTGTAAGTAGGAACCAGCTCGCAGGGGCCTGGGAGAGGCCAGAGGACACTCTTGGCCCCAGAGGTTTCTCCCAGGCCTGGAGAGAGGGCGTGGGCAGCAGTCACGGAATCCCCTGGCCCTGAGGGAGCCTCCCTAGGAGGACCCCGGGGGTCCCACACTGCCGGCTGCTGAGGGAGGGAAACCTGCAGGCTAGTCTGGAGGCAAGTCCCCAGGAGTGGCACCAGCAGAGGGCGCTCAGGGCCTGGCTGAGCTGATCACACTGGTCACAGCTAGCGTGGCCAGGACCTGAAGCCCGGGGGGAAGAGGAGAGCTTGGGTGATTCGGACCTCTGTCCACGCAGACCATTAAGATGGGAGACAAGAAGCAATGGGGCGGCTCTTCCCCCTGCCCCAAGCCAGCGAAACGATGGAAACCAGGATGAGTGGCCTGGCATGCTGGGAATCCCATGGGTTCCATTGATTTGATTTCAAGCTCAGCCCCTCTTAAGTGTGACTTTGATCCGTCCATTCCTCTTTCCAAGGAGGGCTCAGAGTGGGAAAGCAACTTGCCCAGGGTCACACAGTCTGGCGGAGCTGGGATATGAGCAAGGCTCTCTCTTGGTGCCCATCCTGGCATCCATACCCTCACTAACGCCCATGAAGCCCAAAGGCCTTAATCCTAGGAGCCCTCCAGAGCAGCCTGGGGACATGAAAAGGAGGAGAGTTAAAGGGCCTCAATTAAGCTTGAGTATTGGCTGGGGCAGTGCCCACCCCCACCCCCAGTACACACAAACACACACACACACACACACACACACACACACATACATGCTGTGGAAGAGGGAAAGAACCAGGTTTAATTAGGTCACCTCCAGCTGCTCCAGCAGCTTTGGCACTGATGTATTTTAAGGAGTGTCTGAGAGGCTGGGGGAGGGCAGGGGCGCTGGGGAAGAGCCAGCTTCTTCCTGGTGGTCCTGAGGCTGTTTCCTCACCCTCCTCAGGCCCATCCTGGGTAAGACCTCAAAGTCCAGAAAGCCCTTCCACCGTCACCCTGTGCCCCCTGTCCTTCCCCCTTTCTAAGTCATCCGACCCACGCCTCCTCCTGTCTGCTCCTTCTCAGTGGGAGCTTGAGCTGGGATGCTTATATGGAGGGAGTTGTTTTTAAGCTTGCCGTAGTTGGCAAGTGACTCACCCAAGGTCATGGTCTGAGTCAGCACAAAGCCAGAAATAGAACCCCAAGCCCCGTTCTTCCTTCTGCAGGGGCGGCGGGATCTCGCAGGGACCTGCGGGTCCTCCCTCCCTCCCTCCCGCCTGAGGCCTCTCTGTTCCGCACCCCCCAAACATCTCTAGGGGGCTAAAGTGCGGGCCCCAACTGGCTGTGGGCTGTGTGACCCCAGCAAGACTCTTCACCTCCCTGGGCCTCAGTTTACTCCTCTGAAGAATGGGGTTATAATGATAATTACCTTGTAGGGGTTGTTGTGAGGAATAAATGAGGAAAGAGAGCAAAGGGCTTGCCACACCTCTCGGCACGTGGTGCCTAACCCATGGATGGTGGCTGTGATCTTGTAGTGACCAACCACCCTGTGGCTTCCTGTCTGTCTGCTCCCCCTGGACCCAGGCTGTCTCGGGCAGGGCTGTCTCTTCTCCTGCATGTTGTCCCAGTGCCTGGGAATCACACTCAGTTACGTGTGTATGTTTGACAACCTCAGAGGAGGGGTGGAGTGACCCTCATGCGTCATCTGGATCAATGATGATTCATGTAGCCAAGGAGAAAATTGAGGCCCAGAGAAGGGCAGGTGCTTGCCCTAGGTCACCCAGCACCGGGTGGTTGAGCCAGCTTCGTTTCCCTGACCTGCCCAAAAGGAAAGGGACTCACAGGGTCAACAGAAGACTCTGACAGCCATTTCCTGCCCAGTTCTTCTGGGGGAGCTGCTAATTGGAGGAGCCCCAATACCAGGCTGATGGTCACCTGCTGATGTGGCTGAATCATCATTCACAGCCCCATGACACTGTATCAGGACCTTGCCTAGGGTTATCTCTGAATAGCTCTGATGTTTTATTTTTACCTCCCCTGGCCTTTTGTCTGCGGAATTGCTGGGGCTTGATCTTCATGCAGGGAAATGAAGAGGAGTTTGGCTGGCAGGGTCAGAACCAAAACACTCTCAGGGGACCACTGACACAGCTCCTTGGCTCCTCTCGTAACCTGGACAGGGACTATGATTCACTCTATTTGACAGACAGGTAGACTGAGTCTCTGGAGAAGGAAATGGCAACCCACTCCAGTATTCTTGCCCCAGAATTCCATGGACAGAGGAGCTTGGCAGGTTACAGTCCATGGGGTCACAAGAGTCGGACACGACTTAGTAAACCACCACCAGAGTGAGCCTCAAAGAGGAAGTGTCAAGACTTCCCTGATGGTCCCGTGGCTAAAACTCCAAGCTCCCAATGCAGGGGGCTCAGGGTTCGACCCCTGGTCAGGGAACTGGATCCCACATGTTGCAACTAAAGATCCCACAAACCACAACTAAGATCTGGCACAGCCAAATATCTAAATAAATAAATATGTTTTTTTTAAGGGAGGGTCACCCAGCTAGGACACTCTAGAGCCAGGAGTCAATCCTGGGTCATCTGGGACTCAGGCTGTCCTCTTGCCCTCCAGTGGCTAGTTCTGAAGGGCATCATTCCAGGCCAGAGATGCCCCCAGGCAGGCACACCAAGTCCCTTGGGGGTCAGGCTCTATCTCTGTTTGAGTTGAACCAAATGTTCTACAAACACATCTATTTCTCTGCTCTCAGGGTTTATTTCCCCTTTGCTTTCTCAGGAAAAAAAGTCTTCTGGGAACTTATCCTCAGAGGAAGACACCATTTGCTTTCAGACAAATCTGGCCTCTGTCACTTACCTGCTGTGTGACCTTGAGCAAGTCACTTAACTTCTCTGAGCTTCAGCTTCCTCATTTATAAAACGGACACAATTGTAATTTCAACCTTCCGTGGCAACTGGGAGATTTAAAAATGGAAAATAATTTCTTTAAAGACTCTGTGGGTTTCCCTGGCAGTCTAGTGGTTACCCCTTCACCTTCCACTGCAGGGGCTGCTGTTCTATTCCTGGTCAATGAGCTAACATCCCATATGAATGGTGGCCACAAAATCAAAACATAAAACGGAAGCAGTATTGTAACAAGTTCAATAAAGACTTAAAAAGGACTTTTTTGTAAAGACTGCCTATAGCATCCAGATGATCAAAGTCCTGTCTTCCCTTGCCCCTTCTGCAGCAATATGCTGGAGAAAGACTCTGAGCTGGAGGTTTGCTCTGCATCCCCTTGTTTGGCTGTCTCTAGTTTCCCAGGCTACCCTCCACTGTGCAGCTTCTTCAAGTCCAGGGCTTTGGCATGGACCAGAGAGGCAAAGACTGTCCAAGGTCACACGGCAAGTCAGTAGCAATACAAGGACTGAACCCAGGATCCCTGACTCCCCACTCTAGGACTCCAGAGACAATTGCCCTGGTTCAAGCTCTGGCTCAGACCTTAATTGCTGTATGGCCCTGAGGGAGTGACGGCCTCTCTGAGACTCAGTTTTCTCACCTACAAAATGGGGTCATAATAGCAAGAGTCTTAAAGTACTGACATAGCAACTAAACGAAAGAAGAAACTATGAGGGGCAGGGCAGGGGCCTAATGGGTAGGAGAGTCCCTGGGGAAACCAAGGATGGCTCCAGGGTCTCTCCTTCCATCCACCCCCTCTTCCCCCCGTGCCCACCTTACCCACCCTGCCTGGGAGGAGCACCCTCTCATCTAGCACCTCCTCAGTGCTTCCCACATTCCGTCCCGTGTTATCCTCATTGATGCCCTTGGAAGAGGGGCTCTCGTAATCCTCATTTGCCAGAAGAGGAAGAAGAGAGGGGAGATCCCAGCCCCAACTCCTTCCTGAAGGCCAACTCCCCACCTTCTCCCAGGAAGCCCCTCCAGGTGGGTGGGGCGATGGATGGGGAGCTGGAAGGGATACATGTTCCATCACTGCTGCTATCCTGACCCCTTCCCTTTCCCCTCTGCTGCCTGGCCCACTGTGGGAGGGGAAGGAGGAGACTGCCCTCCACCCCTATCTTGGATAGTGCCCCTTACCCCTCCCCACTGCCCACGTCCCATGGAACCTGAGGGCCAGGCGCATTCAGTCTCGGTCCAGAGGCCTGGCTGGCCTGAGCGGGGCCCAGCTCAGCTGCATCTCCCTGGCAACTGCTGTGGGCTGCCTCAGCCCCTCCCCCCCACCCCCCACGACCTCCCAGCACAGGCTGTCACTACCAAGCACAATAGCAGGCCTGGGAAAACTGCAGCGGGCAGCTCAGGACCGCCTTGCTTCCTGGAGAAAGGGAGGCCGAGTTCCTCTCCCTGCCACCTGCCACCCTCACCCAGGTAGGGTAGGGGGCACCCAGGAGTGAGCCCCAGGGCATCTCCTGCTTTCCTGCTGCCATCCTGGGTAGCTTTGCTGCCTGTCTTCCTTTTCCCTAACAGCATCATTGAGGTATCACTACCACGCTATATAATTTATCTGTTTATGATGGATAAGTCAGTGGTTTTTAGTGTATTTACCGAGCTGTGTAACATCACTATAGTCAACCTTAGGACATTTTCATCATCCCCAAAAAGAAACTCTGTACCCATTAGATGTCACTCCTCATTTTCCTTCACCCTTCCCAACCCCTAGAACCACTAATCTTCCCATCTCCATGGGTTTGCCACTTCTGAACATTTCACACACATGGAATCAGGTAATATGCCATCTTTGGTGACTGGCTTCTTCCACCTAGCAGCATGACTTCAAGGTGCAAGGTTTCAAGTCCAGCTATCATATAGCTCATCAAAACTTCATTTCTTTGTATGGCTGAATCATGTTCTATTTCATGGTGAACCACATATAGACATAAACCACACGTTCATCCTTTTATCTGGGGATGGGCCTTTGGGGTCTTTCCACTTTGGGGCTTTTATGAATAACGCTGCTGTCGACATTCATGTGCAAGGTTTTGTGTGATTGCTCTTCTTCTTGAAGTTTCAGTTTTCTTCACTCTAAAATGGGGACAAGGGAATTCCCTGGATGTCCAGTGGTTAGGACTCTGCTCTTTCACTGCCAAGGGGATAGATTCAATACCTGGCTTTTAAAAGCTAATTGATTAGTTTTGTTGTTGTTCAGTCACTCAGTCATGTCAGACTCTTTGCGACCTCACAGACTACAGGATGCCAGGCTCCCCTGTCCGTCACCATCTCCCGGAGCTTGCTCAAACTCACATCCATCAAGTTGGTGATGCCATCCAACCATCTCATCCTCTGTCGTCCCCTTCTCCTGCTGCCTTCAATCTTTTCCAGCATCAGGGTCTTTTCCAATGAGATGGCTCTTCGCATCAGGTGGCCAGAGTAGTGGAGATTTAGCTTCAGCATCAGTCCTCCCAATGAATATTCAGGGTTGATTTAATTAATTAAATTAGTTAACTAAATGGGGGCAAAAATGCTAAACCTGGCTCATGCCTGCCTCCTCAAGTGAGCTCAGAGAGAAAAACCACACCTCAGCATGAGGGGCCCTGAGGGGCAATTCTGACCCTCTGCCCACTCCCCACCCCCCCAGCAGCTCTCCCGGATGGAT
Source organism: Antilocapra americana (assembly GCA_007570785.1). Lineage (NCBI taxonomy): Eukaryota > Metazoa > Chordata > Mammalia > Artiodactyla > Antilocapridae > Antilocapra > Antilocapra americana. The sequence continues at coordinate 7,016,389 of ML663560.1, read as the reverse complement.
GGGATTTGTTGGGGGCCTGCTGAGGGGGAGGGATGCTGCATCTCCACCTCCGGGAATGGCAGAGCCAGCTCATCACCTTGACCCAGAAAAGTTCCGCCTGCTGTAGGACACTGAGCAGTGGCCAGGAGACCTGCTCCAGTGGCGGGAGCTGGGTGGGGTGACTCCTCAGCTAGGCAGTCCATGCGGGGCTCTGGAGTCTGAAGGCATCTTAAACTCTTCCCTGGAAAACTACAGGTTTTCAGGGGCAGGGGAGAGATGGAGGTCAGAAATAGACTTAGCTCAGAGATTCACCTCTGGCCCCAGGGACGTCGGGGGGAGTGAAGGAATGGGGGTGAGAAGTGGGAGAACCTGTCACCTTCACTCCTATATGTCATGGGCCACGGTCAACTCTTTATATCCCCACTTAGTCAAGCCTCACCATAGCCTGTGAGGGAGTAAGGCAGGGTTTCTCAGCTCCATTGTACAGATGAGGAAGCTGCTCTTTGTGACCCCACGGACTGCAGCACGCCAAACTTCCCTGTCCTTCACCATCTCCTGGAGTTTGCTCAAACTCATGTCCATTGAGTTGGTGATGCCATCCAACCATCTCATCCTCTGCTGCCCCCTTCTCCTGCCCTCAATCTTTCTCAGCATCAGGGTCTTTTCCAATGAGTCGGCTCTTCGCATCAGGTGGCCAAAGTATTGGAGCTTCAGCTTCAGCATCAGTCCTTCCAATGAATATTTAGGGTTGATTTCCTTTAAGATTAACTGGTTTGATCTTGCAGTCCAGAGGACTCTCAAGAGGAAGCTGAGGCTGGTGAAAGTGCTACTGAAGCCAGCAGCTAACATGCAGTGAAACTGGGGCTCTCCTGGTCCAGGCATCCTGCTGGCCCTGCTGTGGCAGGCCACCCGCTCCAGGCTCAACAAATAGCCTAGCATCTCTTGGAGCCCAAGAGTTTCCCATCCAAGGGGACCCGGAGGGTGGGTGGGTGCATGGATGGGGGAACTATACTCTCTTTCTCTGCAGAGAAAAATATAGGACGAAGGACTTGCCTGGTGGTTGAGTGGTTAAGAATCAGCCTTTCAACGCAAGGGACGCAGGTTGGGTCCCTGGTCTGGCAACTAAAATCCCACATGCTGCAGGGCAGCTAAGCCTGAGTGCCCAACGAAAGATCCTGCATGCCCAACTAAGACCTGATGCAGCCAAAAGAAAAAAGGATGAATTTTTTCGTTTTAAGGTTATCCAGGCACTGAGCTGCTGTCAGGGGAACTTCTATTGATTAGTATTGATAATAGCAATTTATTGGGCATCTACAAGATGTCAGATGCTGTCACACACACACTAAATCACTGAAGCCATAGTCGCTTTGCATGGTAAGCATTCTCAACTTCCTTTTGGAGAGGAAGAAACTGGGGCTAAGGGTTCACCATGCCCCACTCCTGTTCTAAGCATGTAGAATGTCATCTAATCCTCACAGTGACCTCTCTATCAAATAAGAACCAATGCTCTCCCCATTTTACAGAACAAGAAACCAAATCAAAGGCTATGAGCGTTGACCAAGGCTGCACAGCCAATAGGTAGAGGAGGATTCAAACCCAGGTCACGGGGGTCTGGAGCCCACACTCCCACCTGCCATGCTGAAACTGCTGACTGGCTTGTTTGAGGTCACCAGGTTACAGGTGACAAAGCTGAGATTCTGACCCAGGTCTGTAGATTGGAAACTGCCGGCAGTTGTGCCAAACGTGTGCCAGGGTCATTGGCCACTTTACCCACCCCACCTCCTAGGCCCCCAGGTTAAAGAATTGAACTTCAAGCTGAAAGGACTTTCCGGCCAGGCTCAGTCAGCTCGGCCCACCATTGACAGAACACCACAGACGGGGGGTTCCACGGAGACATTTAGTTCTTCTGGTTCTGGAGACTAGAGGTCCAAGTCCACGGTCTGGTTCTGGGGAGTGCTCTCTTCCTAACTTGTAGACCACCCGCCTGCTAGGGCTTCCCAGGTGGCTCAGAGGTAAAGAACCCACCTGTCAACGCGGGAGACGCAAGAGATGCAGGTTCGATCCCTGGGTCAGGATGATCCCCTGGAGAAGGAAATGACTGACAACCCACTCCAATAGTCTTGCTTGGAGAATCCCATGAACAGAGGAGCCTGGCGGGCTACAGCTCATGGGGGTCTCAAGAGTGGAACAGCAATGAAGCGACTTAGCATGCACGCATGCCCCCCCACTGGCTGTGTCCTCACAAGGAAAGGGGAGGAGGCAAGCTCTTGGGGAGGGGTGAGAAGGAGGGAAGGGCCTCTCCTTCTTAGGACCCCAATCCCATAACAGGGGCCCCACCCGCCTGACCTCATGTACACACTGTTTTATTTATTTGGCCCCGCCGGGTCTTGGCAGCAGCACTGGGAATCTTTAGATGTGGCATGTGAACTCTTAACTGCAGAACGTGGATCTACTTCCCTGACCAAGGATCAAACTCGGGCCCCCTGCATTGGAAGCGAGGAGTCTTAGCAACTAGACCACCAGGAAAGTCTTCTTTCTTACCTCATCTAAACCTGGTTACCTCCCAAACGCCCCCATCTCCAAATACCATCACATTGAGGGCTCCAGATTTCAACACGTGAATTTTAGGAGACCACAGTTCAGCCTGCAGCAAGGTTCTAAGACTTTTTTCTTTTTGGTGAGGACTCTGTGTCAGGGAGGGGCTGTGAGTGGCCTGAACCCACGGCCGGGAGCAGCAGGCAGGCCCTCCAGACGTGTGTCCAGAAGCTGCCCACCGTGGACCACACTCACCTGTACCTCTCTCTCCCTCCTTCCAGACGGAGCCTGTGGCTGGTGAGGCCGCCGAGCAGGGCCAGGCCGGGCCCTGCCCGCCAGGACGCCCAAGCCCTTCGCCGGCCTCTGTGCCCGGGAGCCCACCTGGCTCTCCCGCTGGCCCCGCCATGACTTCAGAGCCTACGCCGCCCGCAGTCGTGCCCCCACTGCACTCCCCCAAGTCCCCTGTCTGGCCCACCTTCCCGTTCCACCGGGAGGGCAGCAGGGTCTGGGAGCGAGGCAGTGTCTCATCTCGGGACCTGCCCAGTCCCCTGCCCACCAAACGGACCAGGACGTATTCAGCGTGAGTACCTGCCCCTCGCCCAGGCTCCGCTGATCTTTCCCAGGACGGGTCTCCAGTTGGGGCTGTCCGGCCTCATTCCCTGTTGTCCTCACCCGAGGACAGGGGAGCTGAATAAGGACCTTTTAGTAACTACGAGCATTCATTCATTCAGTCTACAAAGCTGTATGGAGCTCCTTCCCCAGGGGATTCAGTGACAAATGAGGCAACGCCTCAGTCCACAAGCTGCTTATAATCCAGGAGGAGTTTGTCCACTGTTCACGACAGCTGGCAGGGTTGGGGGTGAGGACCCAGCATCAGGCTTCAGGGAAGACATCCTAGCTGGCCTTCAAGATGTATCAAGGAGAGGAGGGAAGCTGGGTGCTCCCACCAGGTGAAACAGCCTGGGCAAGAGCCATAGCATGTGGCTGACCTCTGGAGAGAGGTGAGCAGACTGGACAGAGACCAGCCCTGGGCCTTTGGAATAGGTCACTGGGGGGATTCAAGTTGAAGAGGGGGTTTGTGTGAGCCACCTGGGCTTCCTCGGTGGCTCAGACAGTAAAGAACCTACCTGCACTGTGGGAGACCTGGATTCAATCCCTGGGTTGGGAAAATCCCCTGGAGAAGGGAATGGCTACCCACTCCAGTATTCTTGCCTGGAGAATTCCAAAAGGAGCCCGGTGGGCTATAGTCCACGCCCAGTCGGACACAATGGTGACTAACACTTTCACTTGTGGGAGCCACACGGAGGCTGGTTTGGCTTGGCCAAAGGAGGGGTCTGAGAGCAGGAGACCAAGGCCAGGCAGAAAGCAGAGGCTTAATAAGTGATGCATGAAGGGACAGATGGCAAATGAGCGAACAGGATGGAGACTGCTGCTTCGGAAGAGAGTGAGCTCCCTCTTCTGGGAGGTATTCAAGCATTGTTCACTCGCAAGTCTTACAACAGGAATCTTCATAAGCCAGACCGGTCTCAGCTGGGGAGGGTCCTGTGTACAGAGAGGGGAACTGGTTGGCAGTCAGGCCCACCTGGGAGAATCAGTTTCCATCTCCAGGCCTGCCTCCTTATTGCTCAATGGGATGACAAGAGGACCGAACTGGTCCAACCATGGGTGGTTTCTGCTCCCAGGAGGGTTTTCTAGGCAGGGTCTGCAGGCAGGGAGCAGCAGGGCTGTGGGGGTCCAGGGAAGCAGGGGTGGGCTGCTCAGCCACATTTCCAATCTCCCTGCCTTATCTTTAGGACAGCCCGTGCCTCGGCTGGCCCGGTGTTCAAGGGCGTCTGTAAGCAGTTCTCACGCTCACAGGGCCACGGCTTCATCACCCCCGAGAACGGATCGGAGGACATCTTTGTCCACGTGTCTGAGTGAGTCCCTCCCAGCTCCCCCTTCTAGGCTGGGCCCTGCTACCGGGTCCCAGCAGGGCCTCCAAAATGCCTCCCTAGGCCTCTGCCCTCACTGGCTGAAGTCTGTGGTCCTGGCAGCTTTTTCTGCTCCTAGGGCCTTCAGGGGCAGGGGTGGAGGAGGGCTGGAGCCAGATGGAGAGGGGGGAGCCCCAGAAGCCCTGGGGCCCACCGCCCAAGTCCTGGATCCTGTTCCCACACCATGGGGGTGGAGAGGTCTGGGCCAGCCCCTAGGCCTTTTGGCCTGGAGGGAGGCTAGGAGAAGCGGGGTGGTCTTGGTCTGGACCCCAGCCCTCATGCCAGGCGTGGCCTATGGAGTCCCTGAGCCCTGAGCCATGCGGACCTCCCTGAATTCCTTCACACTCTTAACATTACAGCAGTGGTCTCCAACCTTTCCGGCACCAGGGACCGATTTCGTGGAAGACAATTTTTCCTCGGACTGGAGAGGGGTGGTGTCAGGATGACTCAAGCACGTTGGGCTTGTTGTACACTTTGCTTCTATTACTATTACATCAGCTCCGCCTCCGATCATCCGGCGTTAGATCCCAGAGGTCGCGGACCCCTGCGTCACAGTGTCGCGAGGGGCAGTGTTGATTTTTCTCTTACGAGTCTGGCTCTGGCCCCCGGGCCTAGCAAGACCCAGGGTGAGGCTGCCCTCAGGCCAGACCACGGGAGCTGTCCAGGGAAGGGGCCTCTCCTGGACTGACAGCCCTCTCCCCCCTACCAGCATCGAGGGGGAGTACGTGCCAGTGGAAGGCGACGAGGTGACCTACAAGGTGTGCCCGATCCCGCCCAAGAACCAGAAGTTCCAAGCCGTGGAGGTGGTGCTCACCCAGCTGGCTCCACACACTCCCCACGAGACGTGGTCTGGCCAGGTCGTTGGCTCCTAGGCTGGGGGGCCCCGTGCCAGCCGCTGGGGGAGGTGGGGAGCCACACAGGGTAGACAGGCTGCAGCCAGCCCTGCGCCCCCTGCACCGGCCAAGCCAGTCCCCCAGGCTGCCTCGGTGTGAACATCCGTCCGTCTGTGCTTGTGGACGAGCGTGGGCCTCCATCCATCCCGTGACCCTCGTGTGAGCTGGATCGAGGCGGAAGCCACAAGACCTGCCTTCTCTGCTTATCTGCGCTCTCTTCCCCTCCCTGCCACATATGCACAGGACCCTCTTGCCCTCCTAACACCCATCCCAGGGTCCACTGAGCCTCTGAGGGCTGGCATCAGGCCTGGGGCAGGGAGTCAGGGCATCAGTGGGCCCTGCCCTAGCAGCCTGCTCCCCTTGCCTCTGCCTCAGGCCTGGCTGGCGGTGTTAGGGGGCCAGACTCTGCCTGTGCCACTCACACCTTCCCCTCTGGGTGGGAGTCTCCCCGTGGGACCTGGATCTCTACCCCCCAGAAGCCAGGCCAGTGAGTGCTTTGGGGGAGCTCCCTGGCCTCTGGATGAGGAAGAGGGTGAAACTTGGAGGCAGACAGCCCCCCTCCTCCACTGCCAAGGCCCAGCCCCGGCTCCTTCCTCCTCTTCCCCCAGCACACTGGAGAGGCAGGAGGCAGTTTGGGGAACACCTGGCCAGCCCTTCCTCTGCAGCCTGGCAAAGGCTGTGAACCCCAAACTGAGGCCACGTCTACTACCCTGGGCCACACTGAGCCTCGCTGCCTCTGCCCTCCTTGGAGCTAAGGGTCTGCAGTGGGGTGGGGGCATAGCTCCCCCGGCCTGGACGGAGCCACCCCCTTTGCCTTGACTCACAAACCCCACTGATGCTCGGCCCGTGCCCACCCATCACAGCTGTGGGGACCCAGCGGTGGACACACACACACCCCTCAGGCAGGGCCGGGCAGGGGCACCCGCCAGAATAGCCCTCAGCCTGGGAGACCACCAGCCCTGCAGGCCCCTTCTAGACCCTGTTCCCAAAGCCATGGGGTAGAGGCTCCCACAGGCCCCCAACAGGACAGTGGCCAAGGTGTGGTCCCCATCTTGTCCATCCCTTGAATGTGTGGTAGCCCTCTCCCCTTTGACCAGAAAATGTTTGTGTGCATTCACTCTTGGGTAGCGGGCACCACCCCCCTACACTCCCTTCCAGAGAACACATCACCTGATGAGGGAAGAAATGGGGTTCAAGGAAGGGCTTGCCAGGGAATCACCCTTAGGAGACCCAGTCTGAGTAAAAGAGGGGCCCAAATGCTCATGATGGGGGGTCAGTGACTGTCTAGGAGGATCCTGGCCCTGTAGTTATGTGTACCCCACCTCTGGCCCAAGGCTGGAAGACCAGCGCTGTTAGGATGTACTGGCCAGCCCCCTAAAACTCAGAATGGCTCCAGTTTGAGCTAGGCCTACTCAAGCAAGGCCTAAGGCCTTTCCCCTGAGGAACAAGGCTCCCTGGCTTCCTCGGTGGAAGGTTTACTGGTGCAGGTTAACTCCTGGGAACCCCCAAGACACCCCCACCCCCACCAGGAGTAGGCCCCCCTTTTAGGCACCAACCAGGAGGCAGACTGGTAAGAGCAGCCCTGGGGCCGCCCCACTCATGGCCCCAGTGTCCAGTCAGACCTCCTGAGACCCCCACCAGCCACCTGGGTCCCCCATCCTTCCTGACACTGGCAATAAACCCCAACTGTGACTCAGCCTGGCCCAGAGCTGCCTGTCTGTCTGGGTCCCGGGGGAAAGGGCTGGCGGAGGGCACCCCAAATAGCCCTGGTTTGGGGTTCAGGGGCCCACCTTCCTGGACTGCATCACACCCACTATGTGACCTGGGCCAAGTCCCTGCCACGTGTGTCGGTCTCATCTGCAAAGTGGGGGGCCAGAAGAGTATCTGTGACTGGGGCCCATTAGCCACTCGGACTCCATATCGCGCTCACAGGGTTTAATACCCATGAGATAAGGTTCTCACGAATGTGCACGGTTCCCACTGCTCTCCAGCCCATGGAGGGCAGGCAGGCAGGCAGGGCGGGCTCTATCTCGTACCAACACTCACACACTTCCCGCGTAGACAGAACCCTGTTCTGCCAACAGTTCGGGCAGCAGCTGCAGCCAGGGCCATCAGATTGGGCTGGAGGACGGAAGCCAGGCCCACCAGGAGCTGAGCGGTTGTGGGTGGCCGTCCACACAGACCCCAGGCCCATAGAGCTGGGCCTTCAGTAGGTAACACGAGGCAGGGGTCCTGGGCCAGAGGAGGGGCCTTGGCACCCCCCAACACCAGGGCCAGGGGCTCTCTCAGGCGTAGGCAGAGCTCCCTGGAAGTTCTGAGGGGCAGGCATGGGCCCTGGTCATGCCTCGTGGGCTGTCTCTGGGAAGAAGAGCTCGCGGCATCGCTGTACCGTGTCCTGCGGTGACACCACGCTGTGGCCAACAGTCCGGGGGTCGGAGTAGATCTCAAAGTCGTTCCCACCCTGCACGGAGAGGAAGAAGCGCAGTGAAGGCACGCGTACACACGTGGTGCCTGGAGGGGGCTCCTGGGTTTGGGGCCTAACGCCCACCCTGGCATGGGGTCTCCTCCCCACACTGGCTCCTACCCAGCTGCTCCTCTGGCCCCGCTCAGAACCGTCAGGAGGCCCACCTTCTTCACCACATCGGCCATAATTTGCTGTGTGACATGGAGCAAGTGTCCAGCCAGCTCTGGGTCACAGCCTTCCTATCTGTACAATGGGGCTGGTGAACATTGACTGCTTTCTGGGACTTTCCCAGGAGGTCTGTCCTTTCACCCCGTGTCCTGGCCCTGATCCGGGAGGGCAGGGGGACCTGGGCCGAGCCTGAGGCACACTTACAGGGCTGGTCTCGTTCCCAAAGAAATGGATGGTGTCGAAGCAGTCCTGGTCCAGGCTGTCCAGACAGTAGCGCTTGTCCCAGCCCTCAGGGAAGACATCAAAGCTGATCATGCCTCCTGCAGGGTGTGGGGCGGGGGGCAGGCAGACAAGGTGAGCAGAGGGGGCGGCTCACGGCCTTGGGCAAGGCCCTTCATTCATTCGTTCATTCATTTCAACAACGCCTAAGTGCCTACTGAGCACCAGGCACAGGGCACAGACAGGTTCAGGATCCTCACGGGGTTATGATCCAGGTGGGAGGAGGGACGGGAAGTGACCAGACCACCTCTCAGCTCATTTAAGTCAATGGTAGGGGTCGGGGGTGGAGGGGTAGGGAAGCCCCCCAGCTGGTGTGGTCTGGGGACAGCTCTCCAAGAAGGTGACACCGAGCTGAGACCTCAGCCAGAGTGGCAGCTGCCCGGGAGCCATGTGATCCTCAGGGCAGAGCAGGGGCGTGTGGGTCCTGGGGTACAGGGGGCGGGCCCGAGTTTCATTAGGAGACAAAAGGAGCCTTGGAAGGGCTCAAGCAGGGGTGTGACAGTGGCTGTCTGTCCACCAGGCTCCCTCTGGCTACTGCAGGGAACGGACTGTAGGGGGAGGTGGCAGTAAGGGTTGCCTGCGTTTAGGGGAAGCTTTGGGGGCTGGGGTCCCTGCCTGTGTTGGCTCAGCCTGCCCTTGCCGCACCTGGGGGGCTGGGAAGGGTTTCTGAAGATGCTCGGGGTGCAGCCTGGCCTTGGCAGTGAGGCCCTGGGGTGGGCTTGCGTGGCAGACCTCTCAGGCCCTCTGTGGGGTGGACGTACCACGGGAAAATCTCAGTCCTTTGCCGGCAAACTCGGTTTTCAGAGCTTCCACAAACTTCTCCCGGATCTTCTCCTTCTGCAGAAGGGGAGGGAGCAGACTGAGGTTCAGGGGGCCATGTGTGCTGGGCCCTGGGCTGGGCAGACAGTGCCTGTGAGCTCACTGAGTCTGCCAGGTGGAGGTCATGACCCCCACTTTACAGATGGGGAAACTGAGGCTCAGAGAGGGTCGATGCCTTGTTCAGGGTCACCCAGCCTCAGAGGCAGGGCCAGAAGTCCTGAAAACAAATTCAGGGCCAGGTGTGCTAGCGGAATTTGGGCAGGGGCTTCCCTGGTGGCTCAGTGGTAAAAAAATTCGCCTGCCAATGCAGGCGTCGTGGGTTCCATCCCGCGTCGGGAAGACCCTCTGGAGAAGGAAATGGCAACCCACTCCAGAATTCTTGCCTGGAGAATCCCAAGGACAGAAGAGTCTGGTGGTTTACAGTCCATGAGGTTGCAAGGGTCAAACATGACTTAGCGACTAAACAACAGCAATCCTGAAGGAGGCCTTGGAGCAGAGACTCGAGGAGGAAGGCTGAAGGGGTGGAACGGTCTGAGTCCTGAGTCACAGTGTCCACCTTAGGGGCTCGGCCCTGTCAGCTCTGCCCAGCCCAGCCACGGCTCAGAGGGTGAAGAGCCCAGAGCATGCAGAGACCGTAAGTGGCACTGGTGGTTTAGACGCTCAGCCGTGTCCGACTCTTTGCGACCCCAGGGACTGTAGCCCGCCAGGTTCCTCTGTTCATGGGATCCTTCAGGCAAGCATACTGGAGTGGGTTGCCATGCCCTTCTCCAGGGGATCTTCCTGACCAGGGATCAAACCCAGGTCTGCACTGCAGGCAGATTCTTTACAGACTTAGCTATGTGGGAAGTGGCAGCAGGCAAAGAAGTCAGCAGGAGGTGGGGACGATCACAGCACCCACCACGAAGCAGCGTGCCTTCACCGAGCACCTCGCATGTGTTCCCGGCCCCAGGGGACACAGCGGTGCCCAGGAGTCCCCGGCCCCTGCCCCTCCGGGAGGCACCTTGGAGGTCTGCAGCATATCTACAAACACCAAGAAGGGGACACTCACTCACCAGCCCAGGGATTCCCCAACCAAGCCTTGCTGGGGCCACAGAGGGGAACAGCCATACGGGGCCTGGAGGGGAGCGTTTTACACTGAGCTGATGGGGGCCATGGCCGCGGGAGCGGACGGCAGGCTCGCTGTGGCCGAGGCACCGAGGTGGGCGGTCCCCATCTGGCTACCTCGAGAGATCAGCGGGATGATCAGCTCACAGAGGGCCTGGAAGCCAGGCTAGGGAGCGTGGACACATCCCAGGGGACCAAGAGCGGCTGAGGATTTCAGAGCATGGGGGTTAAGGCACCCAGTTCTGCATTGCAGTCGGTCAGTGATGGGTAGGACTAGAAAGGGAGGAGAGGCAGGCAGCAGCCAGCAGTTTGGAGCCTGGAAATGTGGTTCAGGGAGCACATGAGAGATAAAGGCAGGCTGCCTAGGTCCCAGGTCCAGCCACTGTGCCTCCTGGCTGTGACTCTGAGTGGATTTCCTGGGCTGAAGGATAAGAGGTGTATTGAATGAACCCTGCTGGCCTCTCACGGGAGCAGAGATGAGGGATGAAACCTTCCCAGCCAGCCTTGGCCTTGGCTTCCCAAGGAGGCCAGCCCCTATCAGAGGCTACTCTGTGGGTCCAGTGTTAGAGCTAAGGTTGCCCCAAGCTCAGAATAAATGGTCCAGGGCAGCTGCACTGTCTCCAGAGAACCAGGCTGGTCACCAGACAGCTCTACGTACCAAGTCCAGCCTTAGCAGAGACTAGCACTGTGTCCTCAGGCTGGTTCACATGCACTCTGGCCTCAATGTCCTCAGCTAAGGAGGGGGACTACCTGTCCTCAGGGTCTGAGGGGCTGAAGGAAGGTAAAACATTAGTATTAGATCTGTGTTGGTGAAGAACTCACAGATCAGAAGGTTCATGTCCCTCTCCAATATCAGAAAAGGGCAGAACAAGACCCAAAAATACAAGAGAAGACCCTGGGGGCTGTGGGAAGAGTCAGCGTGTTCCACCTCATGAGATGGGAACTGTGATCATCCCCACATTACACCTGAGAAAACAGAGGCACGCAGTAGAGAAGCCACTTTTCCAGGTTGCTGGGCAAGTAGGAGGTGGAGCTGGAATGGGAAGCCTGGGTGGCCCAAGAAAGGGCTACCTGTCAGTATGTATGTGGGAGGAGGTTCTTGGCCAGTGGTCAATCACCTACTCCAACAAGGAAATCTTCATGCCCCCGGGCACTGCCTGTGGGCCTTCAGGCCCAGGGAGGAAATGGGGATGAGCTGGATAAGCTGGGAATTGTCACCAAGTGCCACTCAGCCTCTGGGAAATGTCAGAAGGAAGCAAGCAGAAGCCCAAGTTCAAATCTTTGGGCTGCAACTCATTCCCTACATAACCTTGGATAAGTCACTTTTCTCTGAGCTTCAATTTCCTCATTCATAAAATGGAGATAAATAACATCATCTATTTCATTCAAAAAGTATGTCTCGAGCACTTTTGTCAGGCATATGCTGGACCCATGGATCTAGCAGCCAACAGCCACAGAAATCCCAGCCCTTACGGAGCTTACAGCTTTAGTGAAGGAGACAGATAATCAAGATTTAAAAATAGGTGATGTACTGGATTAGTGGGTGGTGACGGCTGCTTGGGAAGAAAGAAAACTTTGAAGAGGAGGAAGTACAAGGGGGCGCTGGGTTACGTGTCATGCTCAGGGAAGGTGACACAGAGGTGACACTTGAGCTGATGTGATGGAGGTGAGAAGGCACAGCCCGGAAGCAGGAGATAGTCTGCTGTCTCTAGAATGAGCAGAGAGGACATGGCTGTGGCAGAGACAGCAAAGGGGAGAGCAGAAGCGCAGGTCAGGGCACTTCCCTGGTGGTCCAGTGGCTGAGACAGCACCTTGCAATGCAGGGGGCGTGGGTGCCACCCTGGTCAGGGAACTAGATCCCACATGTTGCAAGTAAGACCTGAGGCAGCCAAATAAATACAGTTTAAAAAGGGCAGCCAATGGGAAGGTCAGAGATGGGCTGATATGAAAAGGCCTGGGGCACGGCCTCCATCCCTGAAAGCTGAGGGCAGGCAGTGGTAAGCAAAATCCAAGTCCAGGTCAGCGGGGGCAGCGCAGCCAAAGGTGACAGGGACCTTGGTGTGTTCCTAAGACAGACAAGACTGCCTGTCTGAGCCAGGCAGACCCCTCAGGTCTCCAGAGACCACGGGAGGTTGGCTAGTGGGCCCATGGAAGAACTGTTAAGCAGGGCAACCAGGCGTGCTTCAGTCGGTTCTCGGTGCCGCTGCTGGATGGGCAGGAGGCAGAGGCACACACACAGGGGTGAAGGGATTTTTTTTGAGACCAACTCGAGAGGCTGAAACCCCAGGAATTACTGTTGGGCTCTATGGGGGTGGAAAGGTGGAAGAGATGCCCCAGGAGCTGGCTCAGGTGAGTAGGCGACGGGTGGCGCTGGTCGCCAAGGGCGGTCACTGAGTCAACAGTGCTGGGGAGACACAGAAGTGCCAACAACTGTGGCGCACAGCGGGTGTCCAAAAGGGTACCAGTTGAATCAGAATAGCCTGCCACAACTGATCCTTTTCACGGATGAGAAAATAAAGGCTCAGAGAGATCGAGTGACTGAGGTCCTAGGGACTAAGGCTGACAGTGGGTGGTGGCACCTTGTCCAGTTCGGAGAACTCGATTCGCTCCTCCAGGGTGCAGCTCCGGCCGATGGGCGAGATGTTCAGCATGCCGTTCCGGAACTCGATGAAGGTCCCACTGGGGGTGAGGGGGTGGGGGGCAGGGAGCGAGAGAGAAAAAGAAGGGCCCTGAATTCAAATCCAGTCCCACTGGGACTTCAAGGGGGGACATGGATCCCCCCTGGACAAGTCAGGGCCCACCTGCAAGACCCTGTGCCAACCCCACCCCCACGGGGAGGGTGCCCAGGAGGAGCGGGATCTCACCGCTTCTTGGGCAGTCTGAGCAGGGCCATGTAGTGGAGGCAGAAGTTGATCAAGTCCTGCAGGAGCTCTTCCCCCAGGTGGTTCTGGATGGTCTGGGCAAGGGACACAGGGCTCTGAGGGTGGTGGGCACGGCGCCCCACCCCCTCCCAGGACAGAAGGCACCCAGGGACTGTTCCACTGTAGAAAAGTGTCCCAAGACCCAGGGGGAGAGGCGGGGGGACTGACCTGCTTGGAGAGCAGCCGTCCGTGCTTATACTGCACCGTCCCGTTCTCAGCAAACACATAATCAAACTTCTCGATAACTTCAGGTCCACGTAGAGGCCAGGGGGAAAGATAGAGTGTGAGACCAGATACCCAGAGCCAAGGAGAGAGGTGAACCCCACACTCCTTGGTCTGGCATTCAAAGCACCCTTGTCCCATCCCCAACCTGCTTTTCCGGCCTCCTCACCTTCGCAACTTGGTTTTTTTCCAAACATGCACACAAGCCCAGCATACCCCTGGGCCTTCCCTCCTGCGGCTCCTTCTGCCTGGGATGCCTTCCCCCTTCACTTCTCCTCCAAGATCCAGTTCCCTCCTCTGGAAGTCCCCCAGGACTTCCTGGCAGAGGACATCATTTCTGCCCTGCGCTCCGACAGGCCCTCGGTACAGGAACTTTGGTTTTACAAATGCTGTCACTGGCCACCGAGGCTGGCTGCCCGGGGGCAGTTTTCAAATCTGACTGCCACCAAGTGGCTGGAGCTCAGCCAGGAGGCTGCCGTGGGGTCAGGTAGGGGGAGAGTACCCGGACGATGGTGGGGTGACAGAGACAGGGATACGGGAGACCTGGACGCAAGGAGACATTTTTGGATTTGCTGATAAATCAGACAAGGGGTTGGGAAAAGGGGGCTTTCCTGATGGCTCAGATGGTAAAGAATTCACCTGCAATGCAGCAGACCCAGGTTCGATCCCTGGGTCGGGAAGATGCCCTGAAGAAGGAAATGGCAACCTACTCCAGTATGCTCACCTACAGAATTCCAGGAAGCCAGGCGGGCTACAGTCCATGGGGTCATAAAGAGTCGGACATGACTGAACAACTAACACTTTCACCCTTGGGGAAAAGTTGAGGAAGTCTCTAGGTCCACACAACTGCCAGAATGACTTTAGAATCCTCCTCTATTAAATGAGATAATTATACCCACCCTAAAACATAGTTGTGAGGATTAAATGAAAGAAAGTTAATACATGGTCATTTTCAACCTGTGGTAGCTGTTATTGATTAGGCCCATTTTAAAGATGAGGAAATCAAGACTCAGCAGGGAGAACGGAGAAAGGAAATTATGTAAGGGCTCAATTCTGTCTGCTTTGTTCCCTGCTGCTTCTCCAAAGTCAGCACAGTGTCTGGCATATAGTAAGTGCTGAAGTCACTCAGTTGTGTCCGACTTTTTGCAACCCCATGGACTGCAGCCTGCCAGAATCCTCTGTCCATGGAATTCTCCAGGCAAGAACACCATTCCCTTCCCCAGGGGATCTTCCTGACCCAGGGATTGAACCCAGGTTTCCCACATTGCGGGCAGATTCTTTATCGTCTGAACCACCAGGGGGGCCTGGCACATAGTAGGCGCTCACCAAATGTTTGTTAAATCCCCGGAGCAAACACCTGCCTATTCACTCTGCTTCCTTTGCCCCACAGAAGCAGGACTGGGTCTCTGAAGGTACATGGCTCTAGGGGTCTCCCAAACTCCCCACACCCTCCACCCCCACCACCCATTTGTGGATTTGGTTCTGGCCTGTCCTCTTACCTTCATCCCCCTCTCCCAGCTGCTCGGCAATTTTTGAGTAGTCAGAGCCGCCCACCACACCGATCTGCACCCTACTTCGCAACTTCTGCAGGAAGACAGCCACCTCTGGGTCGATTTTCTGCAGGGGGCAGGGAAGCACATGCTTCGTCGGCATGTCTGGGCCCTCCACCCAGCCCTCACTGAGGGCTCAGAGTCCTGGGAGCCCATGTTCCACCCAGATCTGGGACCAGTCAGGGTTCAGAACACAGATCTCCAAATTAGAAGCGCTTGGGTTCAAACTCTGGCTCAAGTTCCTCAATAGCAGGATGACCTGAGCAAACAGCTTTGCCTTTGCCTTAGTTGTCCTATCTATAAAATGGGGATCACAGTAGAACCTGGAGAGGGTCACTGTTAAGGATTAAATGAGACACTGCTTGGAAAAACAACTAGCAACTTGGGCTTCCCTGGTGGCTCAGTGGCAGAGAATCTGCCTGCCAATGCAGGAGACAGAGGTTCGTTCCCTGATCCAGGAATATCCTATATGCCATGGAGCAACTAAGCCCGTGAGCCACAACTACTGAGCCTGTGCTCTAGGGCCAGGGATGGGCAACTACTGAAGCCCGAGAGCCTTATTCCACAAGAGAAGGCCCCGCAATGAGAAGCCCGAACACCTGCAAGGAAGAGTAGCCCCTGCTCTCTGCAACTAGAGAAAGCCCTCACTCACAGCAATGAAGCCCCAGCACATTGAAAATAAATAAATAAATAAACAAAACAGAAACAACTAGTGACTAATCACTTGAAAAGATGTCCTGCCAAGGAAATGTAAACTAATGAGTTTCAGTCCTTGTTACTCAAAGCTGACACTGTCTAGAGTGGACATAGGAGAAACGCACTCAGATGTTGCCGGTCAGGGTGTAAACTGGTATAGCCACTTGGAGGGTAATCTGGCAAGATCTAGTAAAACTTTACATGCCAGGACTCTGTCACCCAGAATTGCCCAGGTGTATATGTTTACTGGGATGGTTTATAACAGTGAAAAACTGCAAATAAGCTAATCAATTGGAGAATGGCACACAGCTGCTCTGAAATTCTATACTCTGCTTGTACAGAATAAGGCAGGACTGTGCTTCCAACATGAGAGAGCACCAAAACACACTGTTAATGGTGGTTAAAAGCGGTACAGGAACTTCCCTGGTGGTCCAGGGGGTAAGACACCAAGTTCCCAATGCAGGGGGCCTGGGTTTGATCCCGGACTCGGGAACCAGATCCTGTATGCTGCAATGAAGATCGAAGATTCCATGTGCCGCAACTAGGACCTGGTGCAGCCAAATTAATTATTGAAAAAAATTATGATATCGACTTTTTTTTTTTTAAAGCAAGCTGCAGAAGGGCACACACAGTATGATATCAGTTGCTAAAAACAAACACACACACAAACTCACAACTTTGGGGATGGGGCTGGGCCACAATCCTGACTAGTCAGAAGGGACTTTACCCTTCTCGGTTACGTTTTCATTCTTTACAAGAGAATGTTTGTGAATATGCGTACAATTAAAAATTAACTTAAAATGTACTATGGACAGATCTAGATGGATGGACAGCATTGATACTCTAGTCTTGTTTAGGCCCTGGGAGCTGTGGGAAGGCAAGGGGGCCAGAGTGTTTCCTGTGCTCCCAGGGCCCTCATTCAGGGGAGGGGATGCTAAGACCAGGGTTCCTATAAGCCCCTGCCTTGCCACCCAGACCTAGTGGTTCCTGCTCCAGGAGATCTCTCAGTAGGTCCTGGTGGACCCGGACTGGAGGGCAAGAAAGAGGCCTGCTTATCCACGCAGCCAGCTGGGGTGGGGGGGGGAGGTGCTCATCCTGAATTAGATCCAACGGGAGAAAAATTAGGTGTGGAGCAGAGTTTGGAGCATCAATCCAGTGAGATGATTTTAGAAGGAAAACCCGCATTCCCACCCACCTTGTACCACAACATCCCCACGGAGACCAGAGCAGGCCCCCACCCCTCGCCTCCAGGAGGAAGAAGCTCTCAAACTCAGCCTGAATGGTACAGAAGCCCTCCCTTCCTGGAAGAGGAGGAGAATGGAGGTGGGAGAGAAAGTAGGGAAGGGGCTTGAGAAACTAAACGCAGGCCAGCCTGATTTTGCAAAGGGATGGCTCCAAGACCCCCCTTGCGCCCCACCGATCGGGATTCTTTAACGCTTGGGTGCGCTGCCCTGTACGGAAACCCAAGGTTCAGACGCCAGCTCGGGGCTACCGGAGTGACCTAGGGCTGAACAGGGGGTGGGAACGCGGGGGTGGGGTGTGCGTCCAGAGGAAGGCCTGGCGGAGGAGGGGATCAGGCCCCTGCTCGCAGCTTCTTCCCTCCAGAATCCGACCCATCCCCCTCGCACCCAGGCAGAGAATGTGGGCGCGGCTGTTCGGGGGGCTGTGACGCGGGGAACCGGGAGGGCCCATTCCCAGCGTGCGGCCCTGGGGTGTCGGGGGCCGGGTGTTGCGGCAGCCCACGCTTGGTCCCCGGGAATCTGGGATCACGCCGCTGCAAGTCACTCATTCGGCTTCTGGGTGTCCGCGTGACACCCCCGACGGGAGCTTCTGAACCAGCGGGGTCCTACCTGGCGAGCCGGCGTGAGGGTCCCGTCCACGTCAAACAGGCAGAGGACGCGCTCCTTCCTGCGGGCGCCCTCAGCGGTGACGGCCATGGTTGCAGCTCCCGGCGCCCAGCTGAGACGAAGGCTGGGGCCGCGGGAGCCGCTCGGGATAGGCGACGGACGGGGCGGGGCCTGAGGGGGCGGGGTCAGCAGGCAGGTCGGAGCGCGCAGGAGCCGGGAGGGGCGTGGTCGGGGCGTGGCCTCGGCGAGGGGCGTGGCCCGGATGCGGCCGACCCGGGCCTGCGCTGACTTGACGCTAGAATTCTGATGGCACCAGACTGAGAAGGGCCGTGGCATCGGGAGGAGCAAAGCCTCGCAGGTTCCGTCAGTTCAGTTAGTTCAGTCGCTCTGGCGCGTCCGACTCTTTGCGGACCGCACGGAGTGCAGCACGCCACGCTTCCCTCGGATTTACCACGCCGAACCGGCAGCGAGCCTGGGCCTCGGCCCGGAAGTGAGGCATGGAACCCGGAAGGGAGAGGCGGGGCCAGTGTTGGCTCGTGGCGGGTTGGTTCCGACGGCGGGGGGGCGGGGCCCCGAGCCCGCAGTGCAGAGTCCGCGGGGGCGGGGCGCTGAGCGCTGGCCCCCGCCCCGCCCCGCCCCTCACCCCAGGGCCGCCCCGCCCCGCCCCTCACCCCAGGGCCATCAGTCCCTCCAGGGCTCACCCGCGCCCTCCTCCTGCCTTTGACCTACAGATCTCCAGCTTTAAGAACTCCGATGGCCTTCGCCAAACGGCCTTCCCTGACCCTTACTTCTCCAGCTGTCATTCTCTCCACCCCATGAGGTGAAGTGAAGTGAACTCGCTCAGTCCTGTGCGACTCTTTGCGACCGGATGGACTGTGGCCTACGAGGTTCCTCCATCCATGGAATTTTCCAGGCAAGAATGCTGGAGTGGGTTGCCATTTCCTTCTCCAGGGTAATCTTCCCGACCCAGGGATCGAACCTGGGTCTCCTGCATTGCAAACAGATGCTTTTATGGTCTGAGCCACCAGGAAATCCTGTCCACCCCATAAGGCATAGCTAATGGTTTATTTTATTTAAGAAACCATGGAATCCATGGCAAATTCATGTCAATGTATGGCAAAGCCAATACAATATTGTAAAGAAAAAAGTCTTTATTGAATGTGTTACAGTTAAAAAAAACCTTTCTGGGAACTTCCCTGGCTGTCCAGAGGTTAAGACTTCAGGCTTTCACTGTAGGGAGCACAGGTTCCATCCCTGCTTGGAGAACTAAGATTCCCTGCATGATGGGCGCTGTGCTGCCAAAAAAAAAAAAAAAAGTGTATATATGAAAAAAAGAAACTTCTTGGACCCCTCTCTATTCACAACTATTTAACCATCACGTTGACTTTGGAGTCAGTTCTAGGTTGTCTTCCCAGGTTCACCATCCATGTGATTTTGGACAAGTTACTTGACCTCTCCAAGGCTTTTATAGATGTGTTTCCATCTGTAAAAGGGGAGGAACACCATCTGTTTTGTAGGGTTGCTTTGCTCATGAAAAGAAATACTAAATATGAAAGAGCCCACAGAGTAGGCCTTCTCTGGGTGTTGGTTTTATGGCAAATTTGGAAGTTCTTTCTCCTCTTGGAAATGCACTGGCCCCAGCTTTCTCTTCTTTAAGTTTCCTTAAAAGCCAGAATCAAAGGCCCACCTCCACTTCCCTCTCCATTCCCATGGGTTGCCTGGGTAGGCACGCATTTTTGCTACATCCACAATCTTGACCCTGGTACCAGTGATCACCTCTGGTCCTTTTGGTCATACTGAGACACACGCATCGGTTGCTGGCCAATATCTTGGCTTTCTCTGCCTCCTGAAGCAGAATAAAAAAAAATACAGAGACAGGATTTGGGGGAAATAGAAAGGTGGCTTTAATTCTCAACCAGTGGAAAGGGGAATACAGTGGGCTAATGCCTCAAGAACTGTGCCCCCTTTTCATGAGGCGTCTAGGGGCTTGTATAAGATAAGGAGTCACAGTCAGGAGCCGGTGATGAGGAACAAAGCTATTAGGATCTTGATTTCTTCCGCTTGCATTGTTTCAAAGACAGTCATAGACTGGGTGTCAGTAATTCAATAACTGAGTCTGGCTCTGCAACCTTCTTACTGATATGTAACTACAAAGGGAAGGGTGTTGTAAGAATAAACACCAGATACAGGGTGTATTTAGCACAGAGTCAAAGGAAAAATTGGTGTGAACTGTAGCTCCTACAGAGTTAAGAAGCAGAAAAGCAAGCTTAGCTATAGACATGCAGAGTTAGGAGCGTTTAAAAGAAAAAAGGGGCTTCCCTGATGGCTCAAACAGTAAAGAATCCGCTTGCAGTGCAGGAGGCGCTGGAGACTTGGGTCTGATCCCTGGGTCGGGAAGACTCTCCTGGAGGAAGAAATGGCAATCCCCTCCAGTATTCTTGCCTGGAGAATCCCATGGATAGAGTCCATGGCTATAGTCCATGGGGTTGCAGAGTGGGACATGACGGAAGTGACTGAGCACACAAAGTGGGAAAAAAAAAAAACAACTAGGAATGTTCGGGCCTGCTTCCTGTTCTCTTTATCTTCTTCGTTTTCAGGAAAGGGAAAGAGAAAAACTCATTCTTTTTTCTTTCTTACTGAAACATATCCACACACCTCTGAGTAAATGCTTTTGATAGGCCTGTTTGTTTTCCTGTCTTGGTTGCTATGGTACCCTGGGGAGAT
Organism: Antilocapra americana; assembly: GCA_007570785.1. Classification (NCBI taxonomy): domain Eukaryota; kingdom Metazoa; phylum Chordata; class Mammalia; order Artiodactyla; family Antilocapridae; genus Antilocapra; species Antilocapra americana. The sequence continues at coordinate 6,996,218 of ML663560.1, read as the reverse complement.
CCCTGGAGGAGGAGTCCGGACACCTGCGGAGAGGTGTCTGATAATTTAGGGCCTCTGTTTTGTTTCTTCATCTACATAAATGAGTATGTAATCCCGGCCTGTTAGGACTGTGAGACCTTGTGGTCAGGGAGTGTTGCCTGCCATCCTGTTGCAGAGAATACCATATCTGAATCTATGTTGGAACTGTTTCTTTTGACTTGCTTTTCACCACTGTTACTATAATCATACATAATTGCCTGTCGCAGAGGACCCTGCCCCTCTGCCTGACTGTTAAACTAAAGCAAAGTGAAGTGGCTCAGTCGCGTCTGACTCTTTGACGCCCCATGACTGTAGCCCACCAGGCTCCTCCATCCATGGGATTTTCTAGTCAAGAATACTGGAGTGGGTAGCCTTTCCCTTCTCCAGGGGATCTTCCCAAATCAGGGATGGAACCCAGGTCTCCCTCATTGGAGGCAGATTCTTTACCAGTTGAGCCACACAGGAAGTCCTGTTAAACTAAAGTGCCTTTGTTTAGCTCACAGGAAGATTATCTGACCCTGCCCACCTGTGAAAAGAAGAGATTACCATATCCCTTCCAAAGTCTTCCCAGCTGGCTCAGTGGTAAGAACCTGCCAATGCAGGAGATGCAAGTTGATCCCTGGGTTGGGAAGATTCCCCTGGAGAAGGAAATAGCTACCTAGTTCAGTATTCTTGCCTGGGAAGTCCTATGGACAGAGGAGCCTGGCGGGCCCAGTCCCTGGGGTCTCTCAAGAGCCAGACATGACTTAGGGACTAATCAACTACAACAAAAGAACCATAACTAGAGAGGCAAAAGGAAAAAATCTTTCTAGGCCCTGCAGCAGAGTTTGTTTTAGTCATTAAACAGCATTTTGGGCCAGACACCATTATGGGTCCCAGCAACACTGCAGGGAACAAAACCAGAACTCTGCCTTTTTTTTTTTTTTTTTCAGTCGCACTACAGGACTTAGGTGGCTAAGCACGCATGGGACATGTGGGATCTCAGTTTCCTGACCAGAGATCCCTGGAAGCAAAGAGGCTTAACCTCGGGACTGCTGGGGAAGTCCCAGGAAGCTTTTGTTTTCTGTTGGATGCAGATAGCAAATGGAATGCTCTGCTCTCCGAGGAAGGGAAGACTGAACTCTTTTTTTCCTGCACTTCCTGTTCCTTCTAGATCTGGTCTCTGGGACTCTAGGTATTCCCAGGGCCCAAGACCCCTCCCAGGACTACCTAGTTTACAGGCTGTTGGTGGGGCTGGAACTACCTAGATCAGTCTCTAATATCTCACAGTCAATACCTGTTCCTTTGCTTAAGAATTCCTATAGGGACTTCCCTGGGGGTCCAGTGGCTAAGACTCTGGGCTCCCAATGGAGGGGGCTTGGGTTCGATTGCTGGTCAGGGAACTAGATCCCACAGGCTGCAACTAACACCCAGAGCAACCAAATAAAATAAATTAAAAATGGATGTTACAAAGTAATATGTACTATATGATTTCAGTTAAAAAAATGAAGATATATGGGCATGAGAAATGCATTAATTGTGATATATTCCTACAATGCTATACAAAATAACAATTAAAAGAAATGAATTAGCCCTCATGTATCAGCTACATAGAGCTCAAAACTATAAAGCTGAGCAAAGAAAAAGAATTCCTATATAATCCATCACCATCACATGCTCAGTTGAGTCTGACTGTTTATAACCCCCATGGCCAGGCTCCTCTGTCCATGCGGTTTTCCAGGCAAGAATACTGGAGTGGATTGCCATTTCCTTCTCCAGGGGATATTTCCCACCCAGAGGTTGAACCCTAGTCTCCTGCATTGCAGTTCAGTTGCTCAGTCGTGTCTGACTCTTTGTGACCCCATTAACTGCAGCATGCCAGGCCTCCCTGTCCATCACCAACTCCCGGAGTTTATCCAAACTCATGTCCATTGACTTGGTGATGCCATCCAACCATCTCATCCTCTGTCGTCCCCTTCTCCTCCTGCCCTCATCTTTCCCAGCATCAGGGTGTTTTCAAATGAGTCAGCTCTTCACACCAGGTGGTCAAAGTATTGGAGTTTCAGCTTCAATATCAGTCCTTTCAATGAACACCCAGAACTGATCTCCTTTAGGATGCACTGGTTGGATCTCCTTGCAGTCCAAGGGACTCTTAAGAGTCTTCTCCAACACAACAGCTCAAAAGTATCAATTCTTAGGCACTCAGTTTTCTTTATAGTCCAACTCTCACATCCATACATGACCACTGGAAAAAGCATAGCCTTGACTTGATGGACCTTTGTTGGCAAAGTCTCTGCTTTTTAATATGCTCTCTAGGTTGGTCATAACTTTCCTTCCAAAGGATAAGCATCTTTTAATTTCATGGCTGCAGTCACCATCTGCAGTGATTTTGGAGCCCAGAAAAATAAAGTCAGCCACTGTTTCCCCATCTATTTGCCATGAAGTGATGGGACTGGATGCCATGTTCTTAGTTTTCTGAATGTTGAGCTTTAAGCCAACTTTTTCACTCTCCTCTTTCACTTTCAGCAAGAGGCTTTTTAGTTCCTCTTTACTTTCTGCCATAAGGGTGGTGTCATCTGCATATCTGAGGTTATTGATATTTCTTGCAGCAATCTTGATTCCAGCTTGTGCTTCTTCCAGCCCAGCATTTCTCATGATGTACTCTGCATATAAGTTAAATAAGAAGGGTGACAATATACAGCCTTGACGTACTCCTTTTCCTATTTGGAACCAGTCTGTTGTTCCATGTCCAGTTCTAACTGTTGCTTCCTGACCTGCATACAGGTTTCTCAAGAGGCAGGTCAGGTGGTCTGGTGTTCCCATCTCTTTAAGAATTTTCCACAGTTTATTGTGATCCACACAGTCAAAGCCTTTGGCATAGTCAATAAAGCAGAAATAGATGGTTTTCCGGAACTCTCTTGATTTTTCGATGATCCATCAGATGTTGGCAATTTGATCTCTGGTTCCTCTGCCTTTTCTAAAACCAGCTTGAACATCTGGAAGTTCATGGTTCATGTATTGCTGAAGCCTGGCTTGGAGAATTTTGAGCATTACCTTATTAGCGTGTGAGATGAGTGCTATTGTGCGGTAGTTTGAGCATTCTTTGGCATTGCCTTTCTTTGGTATTGGAATGAAAACTGACCTTTCCCAGTCCTGTGGCCACTGATGAGTTTTCCAGATATGCTGACATATTGAGTGCAGCACTTTCACAGCATCATCTTTCAGGACTTGAAATAGCTCAACTGGAATTCCATCACCTCCGCTAGCTTTGTAGTGATGCTTTCTAAGGCCCACTTGACTTCACATTCCAGGATGTCTGGCTCTAGGTGAGTGATCACACCATTGTGATTATCTGGGTTAAGAAGATCTTTTTTGTACAAATTTTATGCGTATTCTAGCCACCTCTCTTTAATATCTTCTGCTTCTGTTAGGTCCATACCATTTCTGTCCTTTATCGAGCCCATCTTTGCATGAAAAGTTCCCTTGGTATCTCTAATTTTCTTGAAGAGATCTCTAGTCTTTCCCATTCTGTTGTTTTCCTCTATTTCTTTGCATTGATACCTGAGGGAGGCTTTCTTATCTCTCCTTGCTATTCTTTGGAATTCTGCATTCAAATGTGTATATCTTTCCTTTTCTCCTTTGCTTTTCGCTTCTCTTCTTTTCACAGTTATTTGTAAGGCCGCCTCAGACAGCCATTTTGCTTTTTTGCATTTCTTTTTCTTGGGGATGGTCTTAATCCCTGTCTCCTGTACAATGTCACGAACCTCCGTCCACAGTTCATCAGGCATTCTGTCTATCAGATCTAGTCCCTTAAATCTATTTCTCACTTCCACTGTATAATCATAAGGATTTGATTTAGGTCATACCTGAATGGTCTAGTGGTTTTCCCCACTGTCTTCAATTTACGTCTGAATTTGGCAATAAGGAGTTCATGATCTGAGCCACAGTCAGCTCTCAGTCTTGTTTTTGCTGACTGTATAGAGCTTCTCCATCTTTGGCTGCAAAGAATATAATCAGTCTGATTTCAGTGTTGACCACCTGGTGATGTCCATGTGTAGAGTCTTCTCTTGTGTTGTTGGAAGAGGGTGTTTGCTATGACCAGTGCATTCTCTTGGCAAAACTCTATTAGCCTTTGCCCTGCCTCATTCTATACTCCAAGGCCAAATTTACCTGTTACTCCAGGTGTTTCCTGACTTTCTACTTTTTGCATTCCAGTCCCCTATAATGAAAAGGACATATTTTTGTGGTGTTAGTTCTAAAATGTCTTGTAGGTCTTCATAGAACCTTTCAACCTCAGCTTCTTCAGCGTTACTGGTTGGGGCATAGGCTTGGATTACCGTGATATTGAAAGGTTTGCCTTGGAAATGAACAGAGATCATTCTGTCATTTTTGAGATTGCATCCAAGTACTGCATTTCAGACTCTTTTGTTGACCATAATGGTTACTCCATTTCTTCTAAGGGATTCCTGCCCACAGGAGTAGATATAATGGTCATCTGAGTTAAATTCACCCATTCCAGTCCATCTTAGTTCACTGATTACTAGAATGTCGACGTTCACTCTTGCCATCTCCTGTTTGACCACTTCCAATTTGCCTTGATTCATGGACCTAACATTCCAGGTTCCTATGCAATATTGCTCTTTACAGCATCGGACCTTGCTTCTATCACCAGTCCCATCCACAGCTGGGTGTTGTTTTTGCTTTGTCTCCATCCCTGCATTCTTTCTGGAGTTATTTCTCCACTGATCTCCAATAGCATATTGGGCACCCACCGACCTGGGGAGTTCATCTTTCAGTGTCCTATCTTTTTGCCTTTTCATACTGTTCTTGGGGTTCTCAAGGCAAGAATGCTGAAGTGGTTTTCCGTTCCCTCCTCCAGTGGACCGCATTCTGTCAGACCTCTCCACCACGACCCTTCAGTCTTGGGTGGCCCCACACGGCATGGCTTAGTTTCATTGAGTTACACAAGGCTGTGGTCCCTATGATCAGGTTGGCTAGTATGTTTCTAGTGTGCCTGCCCTCTGATGCCCTCTCGCAACACCTACCCTCTTACTTGGGTTTCTCTTACCTTGGACGTGGGGTATCTCTTCAAGCTGCTCCAGCAAAGCACAGCCGCTGCTCCTTACCTTGGATGAGGAGTATCTCCTCACGGCCGCCCCTCCTAACCTCGAACATGGAGTAGCTCCTCTCGGCCCTCCTGCGCCCGCGCAGCCGCTGCTCCTTGGACGTGGGGTTGCTCCCCCACCTTTCCAAAGACAAAAATCTGCCAGTACCTTAGATCTGTAGCGAACCCGAGTTTCCTCACATGTACCTCAATGTTCGTGTGGGTGTTCACCACAATCCATTTCACAGCTGAGGCCGCTGAAACTCAGAGGGGGCTAGTGAACTGCCCTGAGGCGCAGATGCAGGAAGAGCAGGAGGGGCAGGCCTTAGGGCCATCGGTGTGTTCCTTTAAGAGGCAGGCCCGACCCTGGCAACTGGTGCTCAAGTGGGGCCCAGGGGAGGCCCCAGCGAGAGCAAGGAGCGGGGGTTGGGCAGCTGGGACTGAGAGGTCTGGCCAGAAGGATGTTTTCAGAGCACCAGAGGAAGCCAGGCCTGAAAGCAGGGGGCCTGAGACCCCAGCCTGGCCGGATCCTGCTCAGAAAGGAAGGCTCTTGGCTCCTTGGGCCAGACGGCGGCTGAGGTTTGGAGGTCAGTGACTGCTGTGTTTACTCTGGGTAGTGCAGCTCCTACCTTGTGTGTTTCGGTTAGTTTCGCAAGAACCCTCTGAGGCGGGTACCCTTATTATAGTCAATCTCCAGAGGTAGGTACTGACAGCAGAGAAGAGGGTCTCCCAGCATCACAGCGGAGCAGGATTCTCATCCAGTTCTGTTCCCCTAAAAGCTCGCATTTTCCCCTGACCCTGACTGTTGCTAGAAGGTCACCCGTTGCTGAGCTAATGAATATAGGAGATGCTGACCCTCTTTTCCCCTCCCTGACCTTCTGAGGGTAGGCAGTGCCGGCCCCATGGACAGGCAACCTGGGTATAGCAGGTGTACATACAGTCAGACTGAGAGTTCATAGGGCTGCCCTGCCACAGCCAGGTGACCTTGTACAGCCCCCTCCCACTCCGAGCCTGGTCCACGTTTATTCATGAGGCTGCTACTGCCAGCCTCCTGGGCTGTTAGGGAGATGAGGGGAGCTGGGAAGGAGAAGGGCTCAAAGAGGCTCAGGTCAGAAGGGGTCAGGGCTGGTTGCTGGTTTTCATTCCATCTCAGTTCAGGGCCAGTGGGAAGTTGGAGAGACTGTGGATGTTGGCTGTTTTTTCCCTCCAGTTTTCAAAATGCCAGCAGCACTTACATTGTTTTCACAGTAAATAAGTCCCTTGAGCTTAAGCTGGACAGCACATGCTTAAAGGTGGTGGCTGTGGAGGGGGTGGAGGCTGTTGCTGGGTTGTCAGAGGCCCCTCCTGGGACTCCCTTAGCCAAAGCCAATGGGGACAGGGATGACTCTGCCCTACCGGGAGCTGGGGGAAGGGGCAGCAGCCCTCCAAACCTGGAGTTCGTAGTCTCTGCAGATCAGAACGCAGCCCTAGGACTGGGAGATCCTGGGCAAGTCACTCCTCAACTTTCAAACTTCACTTGGGGGATGAAGCTGAGGGTTGTGGTGGGGAGTAGGTGGTGGTGGGGAGTCCCCCTGGGAGGGGCCTGAGAGGTTATCTGATCCAGAACTATCAGATGCAGAAAGAGGCCCAGAGAACGGAAGGCCTTGATCAAGGTCTCTGAGGTTCAATCCAGGATGGTCTATGTCCAGATTCAGGTTTTTATGACCTGCCCTCCCCTGAAATGTCAGCCCTACCAAGACTGAGCTGGTGGGTGGATTTGTTAGGGGAATGTAATCGCCTGGGTTCTGTCTGGTCACAACAAAGATCTGAAGCGACAGACATTAAGGCCCTCGGTGCGTCACAGCTCTCAGTCTGTGTTATAGTTCTTGGACAGGTCAGTTTTATTTAGAAAATAAAGGAAAATACATCCTCGAGGCACGAGGGCATGCCAACCCAAAGACGTGAAGAGACAGAGAGAAAGAAAAAGAGAAAGAGAGAAAGCATGCGCGGGAGAGAGAGAAAGACCCCAGGCCCTTTGGCCCCTCTTTTTATACGTTTTTTTCTCCCCCCAGCCCGGGCTTGCCCTGTGTAAATTGGGCTAGCTAGGAGTGTTGTTCATTCCACCTGAGGTCCTCACTTGGGTCCTCGGACGGGACCTTCCTTTGTTCTATTTTCACAGGCTTTTCCCTTGTTTTTTAGCCACCACCATTCTGGACTCCTTTTTCCTACTCTAACTACTGAACAGATTCATTCAGAGCTGGCTCTGTGCCAGGCCCTGTGCTGGGCATCAGGTAATCAGAGCCAGACCTTGCCTTTGGAGAGCCCCAGCTGGTGGGAGTGTGTGGGGAGGCTCCCAGGGAGGAAGAGGTCTGCCCTGAATTAGGAAAGGGTCAGGAAGGCTCTGGGCTTCCCAGAGGCTCAGCAGTAAAGAATCAGCTTTCAATGCAGGAGCTGCAGGAGCTGCAGGTTTGATCCCTAGGTTGGGAAGATACCCTGGAGGAGGGCATGGCAACCCACTCCTGTACTCTTGCCTGGAGAATCTCATGGACACAGGAGCCTGGAGGGCTACAGTCCATAGGGTTGCGAAGAGTTGGACACGACTGAATCGACTTGGCATGCACGTAGGGAGGCTCTGCAGAGGAGATGCGGGAGGTGGGCCTTTAGCGCTCAGTAAGAGTTGCTCTGAGGACAGGCGGTAAACCAAGGCTGGAGGTGGAGGCTGGAAGCCCTCTGCAGTGATGTGCATGCTAAGTCGCTTCAGTCGTGTCTGACTCTTTGTGACCCTAAGGACTGTAGGCCACCAGACTCATCCTTCCATGGGATTCTCCAAGCAAGAGTACTGGAGTGAATTGCCATGCCCTCCTCCAGGGGCTCTGCAATGATAGGGACCTGCACATGTCTGTGGGGGTGGTGGGAGGGAGTGGGATGTAGGTCTGGGGACAAATTTGGGAAGAACCTTGATCCATGAGAACAGGGAGCTTGGCTGTTGCTGTTTGGACTCTACGAGAGTCACGGAGACGTTGAGATGTGTGGGAAGCAGGGTAAGCTCAGGTGACCAGTGGTCAGTTCAGTTCAGTTGTCTCTCAGTCGTGTCCAACTCTTTTCGACCCCATGGACTGAAGCACTCCAGGCTTCCCTGTCCTTCACCAACTCCCGAGCTTGCTCAAACTCATGTCCATCGAGTTGGTGATGCCATCCGACCATCTCATCTGACATCCCCTTCTCCTCCTACCTTCAATCTTTCCTAACATTAGGGTCCTTTCCAGTGAGTAAGTTCTTCGCATCAGGTGGCCAAAGTATTGGAGCTTCAGCTTCAGCATCAATCCTTCCAATAAGTATTCAGGATTGATTTCCTTTAGGATTGACGGGTTGAGCTCCTGGACCAGCAGTAGCTCAGTTGGTAAAGAATCTGCCCACAATGCGGGAGACCCTGGTTTGATTCCTGGGTTGGGGAAGATCCCCTAGAGAAGGGAAAGGCTACCTAATCCAGTATTCTGGCCTGGAGAATTTCATGGACAGTCCATGGGTCGCAAAGAGTCAGACACGACTGAGACTTTCATTTCACTTCACTTCACCAGTGGTACCCAAGACATTCCGGTGAATTGGGCCTCGTGGCCCACAGCGCCACCTGGTGTTCATCTCCCTCACTGCAGCTTGACCTTACTGGGTTCTATCTAACCGGGGGAAAAGGCGGAGGACTCTGGGCTCCCAGGCAAACTCGTAGACCAGGACCAGTCCCGGAACGTCTGCCCCTTACCAAAACAGCCAGTCTTCATGGACAAGAGCTCACATTCAGTGATGTGCCCTCTCAGGCCAGGGTCCCCATGTGAGCATAAGGAGACATGGGTTTCATGGTTCAACATGCCTGCCGGGGCAGGAATCCTCCACCACTATGCCCCTCGCTACCCTGGCACACATCTGTGATGAGCGTCTTACTCTTTTTTTTTTTTTAATTTATTTGGCTGTGCTGGGTCTTAGTTGAGGCACCCAGGGTCTTTAGCTGAGGCATGTGGGATCTAGTTCCTCGAACAGTGATGGAACCTGGGCCCCCTGCATTGGGAGCAGGCTTCTTAGCCACTGGACCACCAGGAAAGTCCCGAGCATCTTACTCTTACCTAATTGCTCCCTCAGGTTTTGGGGAACTTTGCTGGAATGACTTCCTCTTGGAATTTCCTCTGTCCAGCACCCCCACCTTCTCCTCCGTGGTTCTCGTTCCACCTTGCCAGGGGCTTCAGATCTTCACTACATGTTGAGAGAACAAAGCCAGGTATGACACAGCATGGCTAATGTGTACCATTGAATCAACAGAAACATCTTACAAGGATGTTCACAAAATGTTAACGTATCTTAGGATGATGGAATTTTAGATAACTTTTTTTTTCATCTTTATTCTTTCATTGGTTGCTTGCATCTTCTAAATATGTTATCTTTATACTCATATGAAAGTGCTTAGTCGCTCCATCGTGTCCAACTCTTTGTGACCCCATGGACTGGAGCCCACCAGGTTCCTCTGTCCATGGGATTTCCCAGACAAGAATACTGGAGTGGGTAGCCATTCCCTTCTCCAGGAGATCTTCCCGACCCAGGGATTGAAACTGTGTCTCCTGCAACTCCTGCATTGCAGGAAGATTCTTTACTGTCTCGGTCACTAGGGAAACTCATATAACCCCAATTTTTTTCCTTTTGGAAAAAACAAACGAAGAAATCTAGGCACATCCAAATAAAGCTGGAATAGTACACTGAAAGCTCACAGAAGCGGGCCATGTGGCTGACAACAGCCCTCAGTCCCGGTAGCTCTTGCCTTTATATGTTTCAAAGGGGCTGTTCCATTTTTCTTCACATTCTAAGCTCCTGGGGGGCAGGGACCAAACCAATCTCTAGGGTCTCTTCACAGCTCCATACAGCGGAGGTACAGTGCCCCTCACCTCTTGGCTGACAACTGTACTACCCTCCTCCCTGGTTTTCTGCTGCTCCTCTTGGCATCCGTCCACCCTAACTCCCCCGCCCCCAGTCTGTTCTCAACAGTGCAAATCAGTCACATCATTCTTTGACCTACTGGGCCAACCCACCCTCCAGCTTCAACATCTCCCACCACCCCCTCTGCTCAAGTTCCAACTGCTCTAGTCCCATTCAGTCCCTCCCATATTTTCTCACTTTCTGCTCCCTCTGCCTGAAATGCTCTTCTCTCGGATCTGTGCTTTGTCATTTAGTTCTCAGATTTTTTTGTTTGTATTTTGAAATTAAGCATCTTAGTTGCCACACATAGGATCTTCATTGTGGTGTGTAGGATCTAGTTCCCTGACCAGGGATGGAACCTGGCCCAGGGCAGTGAAAGTGCCAAATCCTAAGAACTAGACCAATCAGGTAACTCCCTTGACTAGGTTCCCCTTAAGGACTTCTGATCCTAAAAATGCCAGTTCTTGGGAAGCAAATATGCCAGCTAAAGCCACCTGCCCTCTGTGTCTTCTGGAAAGACAAAAACTCCTACTTTAAAAAAAAATTATGTTTTTAATTGAATGATAATTGCTTTACAATATTGTGCTGGCTCCTGTCATGCCTCAACATGAATCAGCCATAGGTATACATATGTCTCCTCCCTCTTGAACCTACCTCCCACCTCCTACCCCTTCTTGCTTTATTTTTAAGCTAGCACATTGGAAAGAGGCAGTGCCTCAGCGATGATGCCTCAGCTGGGTGATGCTGAGAACATGGCCTGGATTCAAGAGCTCAGCCACTTGCCACCTCTGCACCCACTTCCCCCATCTGTAAAATGGGACCAGTGCTCACGCCTCACATGCATCGTGAGGGGAAAGTGCTCACTCCAAGTGGCCTGACTGAACCTGCCAAGCTGATGTGCCTGGCTATATCAGGGGTCATTCAGAGAGCTTCCACCCACCCCAACACTTGTTCAGTGAGGTGATGGTAACAAGGTGGGGAGAGATTCCCCAGGGCCACAAACCCAGCCTACAGCCAAACTGAAACCAGAAGTGGACACTTCTTGTGAGGTCAGTGTCCTCTGAGATCTCAGAAATTGGGCCCAGCAAACCAGGCTTCTGAGTCTTTCTCCACCCCCAACCACGAGTGACCTTAGGCTAGTTGAATTCTCTCTAGACACTTTCTCCACCTCTATAGTCCAGTGGTGAAAGTCATACATTCTCTGCTCTCATCACTTTTTTATCCACTAGGCATATAGCCAAGCATAGGCAGCGTGTCCAGACTCGGCAAAGCTAAGCTCAGAGGGAGGCAGATGAAGCAGCAGCCTGGAGTTGCTTCACGTTGGCTTCAGACCCAGACCCTCAAGCAGCACACAAATGCAGCAGGCAGAAGTGAGTTTATTGCATTAGAAAAAATACCAAAGAAAAACAGCAAACACCTCCATACTAGACACAATCATTACCTTGACTTCAAGGGTGGAAAGGAATCTCCAAGGTACAAACTTTATTTCTGGGAGGGGGTGACAGTCTCTTCCCCTCTCCTCCTCCCCTGTCCCTTTAGACCCGTGGACCTCGATGGAGACGTCCCACTGTGATACAATCACACACGCCTCCTGTCTCATTCCGTTTGCCTGTGTGTGCCTGGGTGGAGCTAGCTGGTCACAATGAGCAGGCTCCTGAGGTTCTGGGATACAGAGAAAGGTGAGGATGGGGTTGGGGGGTCCTAGCCTGAGCCTGGGCTTCCAGTTAGTGACGGTGGGACTGGGGTGGGGGAGGGAAGGTTTGCCTTCCTGGAGAGCTGAGGAGAAGGCTTACTGCTCCCTCCTCATCCTCAACAAGCCCTAAGGCACGGGCTTTGGCACAAATGGCTGCTGCATGAAGGGCGGCTTTCCATGAACCGAGGGACTCAAGTGTCTCAGGGGAGCCGCTCAGGCTGACTTCTTGGTACAGCCCTGGGTCTGGAGGTGACTACTAGGAGAGAAATCAGCTGAGCCCGGATGTGGGGGAGGACAGAGAAGAGGAGCTTGTGAGGCCCACCACGCTCTGGCCAGAGCACAGCCCCCTGGGCAGAGGGGTCTGGAGCAGGAGCCTAGAAGAGAGAGAGGGCTGGGCAAGGCGAGCTGAACAAAGGAGAGCACCTGGCTAAGAAGCAGAGCCGTGGCCTCCACCAGCACGCTGCCCTCCCAGGAGGAACCCAGCCTGAAACGCGTTCTCCACAGCCCAGTTCTGCCAGCCGGTCCACACTGAATAGCAGCCCTGCTAGTTTCTGCTGACGTATCATTACCACGCACACTGGCAAGTCAGTGGGTCTTGAGGAGGGTTAAAGTGCTCACTGGTTTAGCGCCCAATCTGAAAAGTTCCAAACTGTCCCTTGATATCACAGCTCGTCATCCTGGACACGCCCTGCTCAGGTCACAGGCCAACGCTAAGGCAGAGGAGCATCTTCTCCCCCAGTTGAGACCTGACAAAGCCAGCTGCCACGGTAATGGCAGAGATGGGAGATGAGGCCAGAGGTGAGCAGCAGCTCTTCAGAGGAAAGGCACCTGCTGCAGGCCAGACCCCAGGAGAGAGAACATAATTCAAGTCTCAGAAGTGGCAAGAGCAGTGGCAGGAGGGACCCACAGAGGCCAGGGCTGGGACTCAGGCACCAGGGAGCTATGAGTTCTCCACATTCACTCTCCCAACTTAAGGGAGGCTCACAGGAAGCAAGAGAATCTGAAAGCCTCTCCAGGTTAGAAACTTCCAGGTTGTCCCCTGCCTAGAAGCTCCTGGCCAACAGCCCTTTATGAATATGCCCACTCACGCCCTCCATCTTGCTTCCTTCAAGTCAGAAGGACACCAGAAATAACACATGCCTTCCAAACACATTTAGGACACTATAAAAATCCCTATCAGAAATAACTCTACATGTCCTTGCCACCTTGATTCTGCATTATTATGCTTTCTACATCAGGGATATCTTCCAAGAGCAGGGAATCATTTCCCCTTGGTCCCTAGCTGAATACTGCACATTGGTTTGGGTGGGGTGGGTACAGTGACTGTCAATAACCTACATTCTTGCAGACAAAAGGCCTGGGTCTCTGCTGCTCCAGACCTTCATTAACTGTGACAAGCCAGCTACACGGAGGAAGAGCAGACCACAGACAGCAAGGCAGGCTCTCCTAGAGCGATGTCAGAGGACTGGCGAGCAGTCTGGCGGAAGGAGGCATGGCTTTATCCTGTTTCCTCTGGACGGGCACTTGCTGTTCCTCTCCCCGCATCCTGAGGCTTTTGACTGCTCCAGTCTGGGCTCCCTGGACTTGCTGGGGGAGGCGAGGGAAGGTGAGCGAGATCGTGGCTAAAGAGTTCACTTAGGTTGGGTGCGTCACCCTGAAACTGGCCCCGTGTGCACCAATCCTCCGGTTCATTTCATGGTGGCAAGTAACCACTTCCAGGTCATGGCTAATGTAAAACTCACCCGGGTCCCACAGCGGTGGCAACCTGGGTCGGGTGTGGGCATTCTCTAGAAAGAGGTTCTGGGCTGGAGCTCCCCCAAACCGTGCCTCTTGCTTAGACAAAGCCCCTCCCTTTCTCCAGTGGGAGGACGCTTAGGAAGCAGCGTCAAAAGTGAACTCACAGACAAGAGAGCCTTAATAAATTAGTATAATACTATTAGAAGGGGTGGCGTTTTGTTCTGTGTCTTAGCAGCTGTGTCCTACATGCAGCCTGATGATTTCCTTCCCTGGGAAATTTAAAAAGCCGTCCCCTGGTTGTTAGCTCTGATGTAAAATTATAAAATAGAAATCTGGTAGGGTTTGTTTTGTTTAAAAAGGAAAGGCCCTGGTGAGGCAGGGCGGTCCCATGCAGTCCGGTTAGCTCTGGCCGTTGGGTCGGCCCACTGGGCTCCCTCCGGGAGGCTGGATTGCGATGGAGTCCAGGAAGGGCCTCAGGGCCTGTCCGAAGGGCCTGCGGAGAGAACAGACACGGGCGCAGGGTGGGCTCCGGGATGCAGACCAACACGGCTGGCTGCCACACCCAGCCCTGCCCGCGTGCGGCAGGACTGCCATGCCAGGGAAGAGTGCTCTATTGCCTCATTTCATTTTCTCATTGACCCCCCATATCCTTTTTCCCAGAGGGGATCTCTACACAGTCACTCTGCATTTTCACTCCTGGGGTTCCCTCCTCAGTTAATGCTACCATCGTACTGCCTTCACCTCGACATTCTGGTTAGCTGTGGTTTGAACAAGCTGGCCACATCCAGGGAACCAGAGTTTGCTGTACTTTCTGTACTTGTATTTTCTCATGGCATAAGAAGATAAAGTTTTAAGTTAGGAAGAAAAAGGAAACGAAAAAGTCAGAAATGAGGATAGCACACAGTTGGACTTCGGGGAACTGGGGTCTTCTGGGGAGTATTGGCAGTCTTCAGGAAAAATGCCAGGTGCAGGTTATCAGAAGGTGTTGATGCCACTGCCCAGTTTGCTCTCAGAGTAGCTTAGCTGGAAAAAAGACTGCAGATACTGCAGTCTTAGACATGCCCCAGGACTTCCCAGGCGGTCCAGTGGTTAAGACCCCCTGTTGCCAATGCAGGGGATGTGGGTTCGATCCCTGGTTGGGGAACTAAGATCCCACATGCTGTGTGGCACAGCCAGAAATAAACAGACTTCCCAAGACTGCCACGACTGTAAACTGGGTTGCCCGCAACATGTCTCAGTGATCGGCTTTCTTTCTCTTCAGTGGCTACTGCCATTTTTGAAAACCATCCCTGAATTCAAAGGAAGTGAAGTATTCTAAAGCATAAACAGAGGAAACCAAGAAATAGCCTAATTCAGACAAGTCCAGGAACTCTACGCATCAAATAGTAACAGCGAGAACACTCCAGCTACTCAGGTTTGCTCAGGGCCCACAGCCTAGATTCTGCTGTGGGGTTTAACTTCCTACTCTAAGGAGTAGGAAGGCAGGGCCAGGGCCAGGGGGCTCTCCTCGCTGGCTGGACACTGACAGCAGCCTTGTTTCCTGAGGGGTTCTGACCCAGGTGTGAAGCGTAGCTCACCTTGCCGAGCCTGCTAAACCTGTCAGGATCCCTGTGGGACGGCTCCTCAGTTCAGAGTGACTGAGTGGGTCAGGAAATGGGCCTGGCTCTACGGTGGGCAGAGGCTGCCTGAATGCAGTCGGAGGGCGGTGAGATGGCACTGAGAGTGTGTGTGTGTCCCTGGAAGGACACTGCCCAGGTGATGGCCCACCAAGCTTGGACCACATCAGGGTGGGAGGGGCTACAGAGGGTTTTTGAAGAAAACATCTACTGAGGGCTGTCTGTGTGCTGCGAGGTTCGAGGTGGACTGACAGGTTGTCTCTGAGGATGTCGAAGAGCTCAAGGTGCAAGGGAAGAAGGACTGACAGTTTCAAAACAAGTCACCTAATTCTCCGACTTACTCTCTGCTTGTCCATCTAAACTGCCTTCTAACCGGGCACTTCTGGGGAGTGGCAAGCTTCATGTGCAATGGGAAAGACAGATGCCAGGATTCTGTACAAACACTGGGGCCAGCGTCAGTGGGTTTCTAAGTTCTGCAGCTGTGCTTAGGCAGGGTAGAGTTGGTACAGGGTAGAGTAAGAGGGTGAAGGTAGCACAGGTGAGCCTCCGAGAGCAGAAAGAATGGTGGCCTTCCATGGTAGAAGCTGCCATCATGACACCCCACCCAGACTGGCAGGATTCTGCTGAGATTGGGGGTGCGGGGGCGGGGATGGGGAAGGAGGCGGATGTCGGCCACAGGAGAGACCTTGTCTGTGCGTGGGGAATTCAAAGGCAGAGACAGAGGCCACTTACGTGGAGAGAATTTCAGAGGGAAGGTCAGTGATGTAAGAAGGGATCTTCCGCCCGGTGAGGAACTGTGCCACTTCGTTGCTGAAGGTGTTACAGTTGTTCTCAAAGATGTTGTAGGCCTCACTTCTGTACATTATGAGAAAGGTTTGGGGCACAGATATGAAAGTCAGTAAGCATGTACATGAAACTGAAATCAGGTAATGGGATGGTGAGCACATCTGAATCCGAGGATGGGGAATTCCTCTCCTATACTCCCAAAGCAGAGCTTGGTCTGCCACTCTGGGCATTTTAAGGGAAGAATGAAGTAAAAACATACAGCCCCTCCATTTCAGGAGAATCTTTGTTCACAAAAGCTGAGCTCCAGGGTTAGAATTTTAACACCTGAAACTGACTCAAGCTTCAGTAAGAGAAAACCTGCTCTAGTGTATTTCATCCCAACTTCTCTACAAACCCTGTTTCTGATTTTCAGGACAAAATACTTGGTTGAGAGGCAGCATGTGCTGAGATAGCAGCAGCTGCTTTTGATCAGAAGGAATAAATAGCTCTTCCTTCCCTCAAAGTTTCAGCAGTAGGTGTGCTGGATGGAACAGCGGCCTCGGAGGCAGTGCCGAGCTCTTTTTGTGGCATGGTAACTCCTTTCCCATCCTACTTGTTCAGCAAATACTGGGTCAGACCTTGGGCTGAGTACTCTGGGGGAAATGACCTGGTGCCTGCTGTCTGGGGGCCAATTATCTAGTGGGGGAGATAGACACGACTACCCACCATCCCTGTTCACCACTCACCGGAATAGAGACTCCCCCAGGGAGGACAGGTACTCCAGAAAGATTTCTTCTGTGACTTCTGTGCTTCCAACATCAACCACAGAATCTGGGGGCCCAAGCAAAGTCCTTCCCTATAAGAACCAACCCAAAGAAGGCCAATAAGTCACTCCCTCTGCTGATTTTTTTCCCCTGCCGTGGAAGACCACAAATGCTCTGCTCCAACAACTTCTAACTTCCAGAGCACCTGGGGCAGAGGAAGACTTATTTCCTCTTTGTGTCAAGGCTACAACAGCTTAGAGGCTCCTGGAGACTGTCCATGGCCGTGGGCTGACAACATGGCTGAGAAGTCAGGTGTCCAGTTTCTGGTGGGGCCTTGGGAAGCTAAGTCTTCTGCAGGTCAGACTCCTGCTACTGTCCACTCCTTCACTGGGTAGAGAAAGAAACCCAGAATCTGCAGTCTCCCTTGGTTCCCAGCAGGCCTAGTCACGAGGGCCGAGCAGGATGACCAAAAATGGCTCACACCTGGCAGCCATCTTTCCATGCCCATACTCCTCATAGATACAGCCAGCTTTTCATATGACACACTCGATACCCCATGTAACACTGGGAAAACGTGAAGAACTGTGAGAAAGCTGGCAGATATTTCCACAATTCAGTTTCTTTTTGATCTGTGAGGCTAATTTAACAAAGTGATAGGGTTCCCCTGGCAAGGGAGTTACTGGCCCCTGAAAGGCCTACCAAAAACCCTCAGCCATGGGTTAACAGACTGCCGTAGCAGATGCAAGACTGAGGCTCTGGGGGAACCAGCCGAGAGGAAAGCAACAGGATCAGTGGGGAGGAGAGGGGCTGGGAACGGGCTGGGGAGTGAGAGAGAGCACTTCAGAGCAGCGCTCCTTGAAAAGATTATAAATTCATGCAATAGCTATTGAGCACCCACTGTGTGCCTGACAAGATTCGAGGGGAAAGGGTGGTGAGCAGATTCCTGTAGTCAGAGGTGCAAGAGACCAAAAGGTCACTATCTGACTCACTACTCTTCACTCGTATAACAAATATGTTATTGAGAACTTACTACATGCCAGGCCTCATGCAAAGCACTGGGGGTATGTGGACAAAACAGATGAGATTCTTGTCCATGTGGAGCTTACAGTCTAGCAGCAAAGGCAAAGCAATGTATAATTATGAGCTGTGATAAGGGTCTTGCTGGAAAAAGTACAGAATGCCATTAGTACATAAAACAGGGGACCTTCCCAGTCTGAAAGGTCAGAGAAGACTTGTCTAAGAAAGTGACAGTGAGCTCACCTGGAGGATGGAGTTAGCCCAGTGAAGGATCAGGGAGGTGGACTGATGTCAGAGGATAGGTTTAAACGTCCAAGGTGTTCAAGGAATGAGAAGGGCACAGCCTGCAAAGAGGCTATCCAGAGAGAGGGACCGAGCCCAGATCGGATGGGGCCTTGGAGGCTATGCTGAGCTTTCTGGTTTTTATTCTGAGAGCAGTGGGGAGAGTTCTGACTTAAGCAGGGGAGTGCCATGATCAGAGCTGGATTTTGAAAAGACTGCTTTGCCATCTGTACAGAGAACCAACTGAGAAGCAAGAGCAGATGCACTGCTGAGGTCCAGGCTAGAAATGAGGGTGACTGGACTAAGGTGAGAACTTTGGAGAAATGAGAAGAGATGAAGAGGGACAGACCGGTTTAAGATACACTTACAAGGTGGAACTGACTTGGGATTAATGAAGGACTCGTTATAGGAGGTAGGGGGCCAGTGGAAGGAAGAAATAAAACATGACATCCCATTTACGAGTATGAAAATGAATGTTTTTTTGGTCTTTGCTTGAGTACCTCCTGTGACATCCCTTAGATAGCTCAGACAGAAATTTTCTGAAAAAGTACAGGGATTTGGAGTCAGGGAAACCTGAGTTTTCGTACTAGTGCTACAACTGGCCGTGTAACTTTGGGCACCTCACTCTCTCTCTCAGAGCCCTCATCGGCTTCACACGGACTGAGTTCATACCAGGAAAGAGGCACTGAGCCGGTGATGGTGATGGAAGAGTGAGAGAGTCTCAGCGTGTAAGGAGCACACGCGGGGCTCCCTGTGGAGACTCAGCAGCAGCCCGTTTCACCATCACATGCCCAGCATGACAGAGGAACCACGAATGCCATGGGAGCAGAGAGGAGGGCGGCTGCCTGGCAGATCTGTGAAGGGTATTCCTGACCTGAGTCTTGAGGTCATCATGAAGAACTACGCCACAGGGCCACCTACACCAGGCTAGACGCCAGAACTACAGAGGACAGCAGGATTCCTGGACTAAGGGAACTCCTGGGAACCTGGGACAGCGGACGGGGTGGGGCAGACACTCACTGGTGGACAGCTGGAGATACCGCCACTGCCGAAGAAGAACTCGTCCTTGTGCACGACTATGGAGGTGTGCCTGCAACGCAGAGAACAGGCAGGATAAGCCAGACAGCCTCAAAGTGGTCGAGGAAAGGCAAACACCACACTGCCCTAAGAGTGATTTCTGCCTCAGGATACGACTTACAAGGTCAACAGCTTTATAATCCTAACCAAGCAAAGGTAAGATAAACATCGTAGATCAGAGTTTCTCAGCGTTGGCATTAGTGACATTTGGGGCTGGCTAATCCTTTGCTGTAGGGGCTGTCCTGTGCATTCTAGAAGGTTTAGCAGATCCTGGTCTGTTCCCACTAGACGGCACTAGCGTTCCTCATGCCCTCTGTGGTGATAACCAAACATGTCTGCAGATACCGCCAAAGTTCTCCTGGTGGCAGAAATGTCCCTTGTTGAGAACCATTGCTGTGGATCATGTGAGTGGAGGAGAGTCCTGAGAGTCACCCCAACATTAACAAATCAATACTGAAATAAAGCTCTGCAGACCAAGATGTGTTTTCAGACTTTTCATCTGAGATCAGGCGCATTCTGGGTGGTATGGCCATCGATTGTTCCCAGACTTTTCAAACTAACAGGAGCAGTTAACCTGGACCACGTTGAGAGAAAGACCAGATGGTGTTCAGTGTGGACCTATTTCAAGGGAAGGTGCTCATGTTACTTCTTGGTTCCAGTCAAACAAAGCAATGGTCATCTGGTCAACCAAAATGTCAGTAGGCTATAGGGTCCAGGCAGAACTCTGACCTACGGTTTCCTCAGAGATAGAACAGAGCCCGGCCACCATCCTGTGTCTAACAGGGATGGGTCTGAGAGACCAATGTAGATGTGTTTTAAGACCAACGTGGGGCCCTCATGACTTCTATAGTTAGAAAACTCAGTCAGGGGCGGGCACACATCATTCTGCCTTTCTGGGACAGGGTTTCTTACCCTCTGTCTGATGAAATATCTG
The DNA here is from genome assembly GCA_007570785.1 of Antilocapra americana. Taxonomy (NCBI): domain Eukaryota; kingdom Metazoa; phylum Chordata; class Mammalia; order Artiodactyla; family Antilocapridae; genus Antilocapra; species Antilocapra americana. The sequence continues at coordinate 6,976,297 of ML663560.1, read as the reverse complement.
CACCACTGATATTTTTAGCTGGATAATTCTTCACCATGGAGGGGTGTCCTGTGCATTGCAGGATGTTTACAGCTGCAATCCTGGCCTCCGCCCATCCACCCTACATGTCTCAAGACACTGGTAACTTCTGGCTGGGAACCACTGCTTTAGAACATGAAGATTTGTGGCTTAGAGAGCTAAGTTTCAAACTGGAAGCCACAGACTGGGACCTGAAATGCATGGATGCTGTTTGGTTTCATAAACCAGCCAATGTAAGGAGTCCCACCCAACTTACCAGATGCCTTCCAGTTGTTTCCCTGCAGAGGAAAAAAAAAAATAGATTTAGCCACTTGGGACTAGACTAACTTGGGACTTTTGCCTCCCAGCCAGAGCAAATTCAGAGCATCAGAGGAATTCATTATAAACCTCTTGGGGGAACTCTAATAAGGTTCTTAGGTCGTGACATGGTATGTCCTGTTAAATAAGTTGAAAGATAATCAGAATCCTTAAGCATGATTCAAGCAGAAACACTGGTACTGATGTACTCAGTTTTTTAAATTCTATCTGTGCCAAGTCTCAGCTGCAGCATGTGGGATCCAGTCCCCTGACCAGGGGCAGAATTCAGGGCCGCTGCACTGGAAGTGTGGGGTCTTAGTCACTGAACCACCAGGGGAGTCCTGATGTACCCAATTTTATGTCTGCTCTTCTTTCCCCTTTAGGGTCAACTCAACTCTATCTTTTTACTTTCTGTCTCATCTACAGAGACAAAGTAAAACAGGAGTATAGAAAAGCTATTATCCACTTCTTCATTGAGCATACGTGAGGTAAAATCCTCTAGAAAATAAGAATGCACTCTGAAGATGCCATCCATTTGAGCAGTCAGTGCACATGGATTCTGTACCTCTGTGCCTCTATGTGCCAGAAGCTGGTGGTAAGAGGACAGGCGGCAGGCCAGGGTGTGAGAAGAAGAGAGTGAACCTGCACTGAAGGCTGTCTCACGCTGCAGGGCACGCAAGGCTGTTAGGCAGCACAGTGCCTTGACCAGATCTGTGTTTTCAAATGACAGCTGTAGCTTCTAAGAGATAACTGTAGGAAAAGAAGATGTACTGGAGGGAAGAGAGCAGAGAGAGAATAGACTGAGGAGGTCTTTGCAGTAAGCCATGGGAGATGCAGGAGTGCTGAGGATAAAGAGGAAGGACAGTGAGGGACAGGAGAACATGACCAAACATCCCTCACCCACCTTTGGTTATCATTTCAGGGTAACTGTTTACTGAGTGCTAAGTAAAGAGTGCTTACTGCTGCTTTCAATGCTTCGGTGTTTGCCCTTGACTTTCTAAAGGACAAAACTCTAGGCCCTGTACAGAAGGGGAGCTGATATGATTACACTCTTCCCTTTGCTTAACCTACACCATTTTGCCCCGTCAAGTAAACTTTTTAAAACAGATAACCGTAGCCTAATTTTCTTTTTTTGGAAGAGACAAAAGAAACCATGGCTCCTCCATGACAACCCACTGATGACTCAGCATAGAGTCAGTAAAAGCAGTTGAGAATATGGCATAGGGCTTCCCTGGCAGTCCAGTGGTTAAGACTTTGCCTTGTGCAGGTTCAGTCCCTGGTCAGGGAGCTAAGACTCCACAAAAACATAAAAAATGGGAACAACACTGTAACAAATTAAAGACTTTAAAAACAGTTCACATTAAAAAAAAAAATGGCATAAGTTCAGATCTGAGCTTTTTCCTTTGCTAGAGGTGGATCTTGGGCAAGTTTACTCAACCTGAGCTGCAGTTTCATCAATACAAATCTATTGTAATCAGTAATGATTATCTGTGTAAAGCATCACAGTGTGTGGTACACAGAATTCTGATTAATGGAGATACTGGATATAATAGTCTCCTTGAGGAAAAGGGTAAAAAATTTTAAAAAGATCAAAGAAATTCCACTTCAGGGTTGATAGGTAAGATCTAAGAACAGACTTCAGTACCCATCAGATTAGTCTGAAATCCTGTATTACATGTAATCATTTTACCCTTTGTTGTTAGTGCTTTGAGGCTAAATGAAATAACAAAGGAAAATAAAATGTAGCAGAGTTCTTCTGCCTCTAGAGACCAGTCTGCTTTTCACTAGGAGACCGGCTGCTTTGACCACAAGGTCACAAATGGGACAGAGGGATTCTGGCCCAGGGTTTTGGGGACTGTGGGGCAGGCTCTGCCTTGATCCAAACTGAGCTGAAATTCCACAGAGGTGGATCAGAAACAGAAATGGATGCCAAAAGGAAGTGATAACCTCTTTAGGACAGGCACTGAGTTGGATTCTTCATCTCTTCTAGCAGACTCTAGGAGACTCTGAAAGACCACACTCTTCCTTTTACAATGTGTAAAGGGGAGAGACTAATGTTGCCTTTTAAATCAAGCTGGTGTGTGCTTCTGCACTGACACATAAAAAACAGCTTGTTGTCTAAACGGAAGCAATCTGACGTTTATTTCCTTGAAGACATCCAATGATGCATGAAACTGGACAGATAAGGGATCCCGCTTTCTCCTGGGTGATCCTGCTTTCATCTACTTTGAGAAGAACACTATACTTACAAGACAGGGAGTACAGTGTAGTTAAGAAGAACACAGGTTCTGAGAATTCCCTGGTGGTCTGACGGCTAGGACTCTGCGCCTTCACTGCCCAGGTCCTGGTTTTGGTCCCTGGTTGGGGAACTAGGATCCTACAAGCTGAATGGTATGGCTAAATTTTTTTAAAAAGAAGGAAAAAAACACAGAGTCTAGTGTGGGCAGGACAGGTCTGAATCTTACCAGTTCAGTCAGTGAACCAATGTTTATTAAGTGACTATTATACTTCAGGTGATGTTCTTGGCAACAAGGATATGTCAGAATGCAAAGGAGACCAAAAAAAAAAAAAAAAAAATCCCCTTCATTGCATCCACAGGGTGGGGAGATAGGACAGACAATAAATAATCCTAACAAGCATGATAAACCATAGTAGGTTAACAATAATGAGTGATAAAAATAAGAGCAGGATAAGGGAGACCGGGCATTTCAGGGACAGCCAGGGTGGGCCTATTTGAGGTGACATTTGAGCAAAGGCTTGACGGAGGCAAGGGAGGGAGCCATGCAGAAGCAGGACATGCTAGGTGTATCCGAGGGACCTTCAGGGGGCCAGTGTGCCTCGAGTGGGTGAGTGAGGAAAAAAGCAGGAGGTGAGCAGAAGTAATGGAGAAGCAGGTCACGGAGATCAACTTGGAGAAGTTGAGAACTTTTCTAAGCCTGAGCTGTCCAGCATGGTAGTCACTAACCATAAGTGGCTTTTAAAATCAAAAGAACAAATTGAGTACCGCATTTCAAGCAGTCTCAACAGCCACGTGTGGCTGGCAGTTAGCCATGGGACAGTGCAGATCTAGAACGTTTCCATCACGGGAGGAAGTTCTATTCGATGGCACTGTGGGAACCTTAGTTCTCTATTCTCTTAGGGAACAGAAGGCATAGTAACAGTGTCCACCTCATAACAGTTCCACGGTTAAAAGAGATGACACACTAAAGAGGCCCAGCACAGTGCCTGGCACATAATATGTGCCCCACAAAAAGCATAACTCTTATTTCTTTTAGGCTTTACAATTTGAAAGTTTTATGGCTGCTCTCACAGCACCTCGGTATAAAAACTACCTACTTACAGGTCTTTCCCCCCCCGTTAGACTATAATGGTCTCAAGGACAAGGGCCATTGCTTATGCATCTTTGTGATTCTAGGGCTGAGCAAAGAACCTGGATCAGAGATGTTACATGCACGGCTGAGGTGGCTGACGCACGGTGCTAACGAGGCCAGGGTTCTTAGCCTCAATCTTGGCTGCCCTGGCTTGTTATTCAAATGACTTTGCAACCCTGGCATATTGTACCCTGCTTCTGCCCTCTCAGATGCCCACGCTCAATGACCCAGGAGGACAGGTGGCAGGTACAGATGCACTGGTTCAAACCCAGTCCTACTAAAATAATGGGTTTTTGGAGAGAGGCCTCAGAGACCTTCCTGCCACTTATTTTTACACCTGAAAAACAAAGCAGAGTTGTGGGATACAAGTCCTACTTCATTCTCCTTGATATTCTCTGTACTGATCCTTGAACTTATCTGTAAGCTGGACATTATGCGTGACCATGTACTTGTTAGAGCAGCTCAGGGAGAAATGTAACGTTAGCTGCCCTGTGGCCTGCTCTCACGAGGACAAGAACCAGGGTCATGGCCTCCTCTGGGGGTGACCAGCATTGTAAAGTGGGACTGAAGTGATTTTCAAATTTTTTCATTCAGACTGAGACACAGTTGGTGAGTAGGTGGTGAGGGTTTGAGCCTGAATCAGGCACAAGGCCACTGGGGGATGTGAATTAGGCTCAGTGGCTATAAAAACACTACAGAAAGGCAGACTGCTTTCCCACTAGGACTTCCTCAGCAAGCTGCAGAGTGCGTGGGTCAGACGGCTGCATGTCTCTAAGCTTGCTGGCACACCCACTGTATCGATTTGGAAGCCTGTAAGGTATGCACATGAAAACAAATGGAAGCTGTGGATATTAGCCCTGTTTTTCATCATAAACAACAAAGAATGTAGACTGAGGTCCTGATTATAAGAGTAAAGTCAGGGGACTTCCTTGGTGGTGCAGAGGATAAGAATCCACCTCCCAATGCAAGGGACATGGGTTTGATCCCTGGTCGGGGAAGATCCCACATGCCGAGGAGCAACTAAGCCCAAGCCACAACTACTGAGCCCAAGCTTTAGAGCCCACACACCACAACAAAGAGTAGCTCCCACTCGCCGCAACTAGAGAAAAGCACATGAGCAGTAACAAAGACCTAGCATAACCACAGATAAAAAAATAAATTATTAAAAAAAGAGAGTAAAATCAGTATATAAACGCCAAGGAGAAAATACTCCATCTACCTCCCTCGCCAATTAAGGTAGTGGAGCTTGTGTGTATAGACATACAAGTTGGCAATGGGACGTGCTCAAGATTAACACCTTGTATACTGCTGGTGCTAAATAAATGTCTACTAATAAACATAAAGTGGGTGGCAGGGATGGGACTCCAGGGACAGGCGGCATCAGCTCATGGGTGTAAATTGAGAGTAGCTCTAGCTCACCTTGGGCTTCTCTCGTAGCTCAGTCGGTAAAGAGTCTGACTGCAATGCAGAAGACCTGGGTTCAACCCCTGGGTCGGGAAGATCCCCTGGAGGAGGAAATGGCAACCCACTCCAGTATTCTTGCTGGAGAATCCCAGGGACAGAGGAGCCGGGCGAGCTCCAGTCTATGGGGTCGCAAGAGTTGGACACGACTGAGCAACTGAGCACAGTAGCTCACCTCCTAGGTGCCTCCCCACAGGGACAGCGCGCTCTTAACTGGCAATGTTTTTAATCTGGTTTTCCAGATTACCAGCAATGTGAAGGGGTTAACTGATAAAAAAAGAAATCAGCTTATTCTCTGGATGGTGGTTTAGTCGCTAAGTAGTGTCTGACTCTTGTGACCCATGGATTGTGGCCAGCCAGGTTCCTCTGTCCATGGGATTCTTCAGCAAGAACACTGGAATGGGTTGCATTCCCTTCTCCATGGGATCTTCCAGACCCAGGAACTGAACCCTGGTCTCCTACATTGCAGGTAGATTCTTTACTGACTGAGCTAGGAGGGCTTCCCTAGTGGCTCAGCTGGTAAAGAATCTGCCTGTAATGTGGGGAGACCTGGATTTGATTCCTGGGTTGGGAAGATTCCCCTGATAAAGAAAACGGCAACCTACTCCAGTATTCTGGCCAGGAGAATTCCATGGACTGTATAGTCCATGGGGTTGCAAAGAGTCGGACAAGATTGAGCGACTTTCACTATTCTCTAGAACCACTAGGTAAATGTCGAATCTATGTGGGAAAAGGAAAAAAAAAATTGTGTATCATAAGTGGACCTCTGGACCTATTTGTAAAAAAAAAAAAAGCTTATTAGCAGGAGGCTTACCCCTCCTTAAGGCAGGGAAAGGTCATCACAAAATCAAAATGCAAAACACTGTTAAAACCTAAAAGGTATTTTAATGCTCAAAAAAGGATAGATTTAAAACTACTTACTACTTTAGCTCTAGGAGCCAGTACCTATTTTTTCTCAGGATAAAAACAACTAATTTGTGAGTTCTTTACTTTCAGTACTGAGTGGGTTCCTCTTAATCATTGCTTGGTGTTATCAGTCAGGCCTTGTAGCAATGCTTTGAGGTAGGTCTGCAACATCCTGTCACTTACTCAGCTTGTATGATATTTACTGAATTCCAGGGCTTCCCAGTTGGCGCTAGTGATAAAGAATCTGCCTGCCAATGCAGGAGACAAGAGGGTCCGACCCCTAGGTGGGGAAGATCCTCTGGAGAAGGAAATGGCAACCCACTCTAGTATTCTCGCCTGGGAAATCCCATGGACAGAAGACCCTGGCGGGCTACAATCCATAGGGTCACAAAGAGTCAGACACAACTAAAGTGACTTAGCATGCATGCACAATCAGGAATTCTTGTCCCCAGTGGAGCTTCTAGTCCAGGTGGGGCTGGGGGAGTAGACACAGATGAGAAAACATGCAATTATAAGATAGAACAAATGTTATTAAAGGAGATCACAGGATGTTATCAGTACTTTATAGACACATGACCAAGATTTGAGGGGCATGGGGACAGGGAAGGCTTCCTGCAGGAAGTAACACTTCAGTTGAGACCTCAAAAACAAGCAGAAGTTATCCAGGCTGAGATGGGGAGAGAAAGTATTCCTGGCAGAGAGCACAGCCTTTGAAAAGCCTGGAGGTGAAAAAGAAATGAACAGTTCAGTCCTGTTAGGATGTACAACCATCTTCTCAGACCCTGGGGTTCTGTTAAGACAATTAAGCCATAGTGCCTTGAGGATCTACTAGGAGAAATAGTTACTCAGATAATTTTCCCCAGGGCTTAGTTCTGTAGCACCCAGTTGAGGAAGTTTTAAGTAGAGCGTGTTCAGGATGTGGGGACAGGTGAGGGTGGAGAGGAAAGCAGAAGGATCATCAAGGGCCTGGTAAGTCACATTCATTTTTTCATTTCGCCATTAAGAAATGGCAGTTATTACTAAATTAACTCATTGGATGAATATAAAACACAACACAGGCAATGAAGAATAAAAATCTAAAACAAAGCACAATAGATGACACTAAAACATTAAATAAATCCCCTCGGATTTAAATATATTCTGTCTAATCTTTAAGCCTGAGCTTGTCTCAATCATTCCAATAATCAATATTTACTGACCACTACCCCTGAATGACCACTAGGGATCACACAGGGGAGACAGAGTCCCTGCTTTTCAGGAGCTCAAAGTTCTTGCTGAAGTCTTTCTGACACATCCAGCCCACAGTGGCCTGTCCCATCTTTCAAGGCCCAAAATAATTGTTTCACCACTCACTTCTTTTTGGCATCTGATCATAATCTCTTTTGGGCTGTTATCTAATGTGGCATATGTACAACATTATTTTTAACTAAATAAACTCCTCAAGGACAGAGTCTGTGTTTTATTTTGTTACTATTTGTACTCTAGAATTAAGCAAGAAACTGAACAGTGTAAAATCTCAAATATTCATTAGATTGCATTCTGCTGAGAATATATATATTTATATATATTCTATAAGCCTAAGTCTTTAAATCTGAGAACAATTTTGAGACAGGCTTATCAAGAGAAAATAAATGTGTGAGAAAATAAAGTTTTCAAATATGAAAAAAAAAAGAAAAGAAAAGAAATGTGATCTTGGAACATGTATATGCACACAAAACTTCATATTGGAAAACAATCAACAAATACAAAATATCCCTTAGCACAATTAAATAAATACATAGACCTCTACATTTATTTTTACATACTTGAGCACAGAAAGAGGTCAAGGAATTTAAAGAGCAGCCAAAATTATTAAAAGGACAAACTGAAGGACAATCATAATAGCTAATTATCTTAGGCAAATAGTGACCATGAAAAAAAAAAGTACAATCAGGCCATCTGCTCGATTAGAAAGATAAGGATATTTCTGGGATCATGTTCATGGTGAGTGAGAGACTGTGGAACAGGAACAGCTTCATGAGAAGCAATTCTACAAGAATAAAAAGGGGACAGGGTTAAACTGTGGAGTCCACATGGTTTCAGGCAGAATGGAATTACACTGGGCTTTATCTGGTCTAGTCATGACTGTAATAGACTAGATGGGGGTCTTATAATGAGGAACTGTCACAGAATACTACAACTAAATTAAAGAGCCAGGCCACCCCACCTTAAATAAACAAGATTAAGAGGGCACTGCTGATGAGGTCACACTAGTTCAGGACAATGAAGGCCAGGAGGGATGGTCATAAATCTGTGATTATGATTGGCACACACATTGAACACAGCTATTTTCCTTATCCAAATTTGAAACACCTGGCCAAAAATGCCTTTATAAACTTGAATGAGGCACCTACTTTACATCAATTATAAAGGAACCCATTACACAAGAGAGGTGGTAACTAAGAACACGAGCTCTGGGAAGTCAAGACTGCCTGTGTTCACAACCCAGCTCTGCTACTTACCAGATGTGAGCCGGGGGCAAATTTCTTAATGCCCTTTATCTCAGGAATCTCAACTAAAAAATGGAGGTAATAACAGGACCTATCTCACAAAATTGTGGCAAAGAATGTAATACAGGAAAATACTCAGGAAACAGAAGGGTCTGGCACATGGCAAGCAGTCAGTAAGTTCTAGCTATTAATATTGCTTCTAAAATTCATAAAAAAAATCAGGAAAAAACACGATTTTTTAAACATTCAAATATATTAATATTTAGGAATGGTAAATCAATGGATGGCTACGCACAGAATTGGGACACACTCAACTTTAAGGTTAGTGATGTTTGGATGGGATGAACCAGTAAGGCAATGCCCATTTTCCATGTTTTTAACTCTAGAAAGTAACGATTATCAGCTCTGATAACCCTTTTTTCATTACTTTTACAAAAGGCAGAGAAGCAATATGAGAAAAGGGGATAGAGAAGAGAGAATTAGATTTGCACGCAAGGTGGTGTTCTCAGAAATACCACTGCAATCAAAGGTGCCCATCTGATGAAGTTCCAATTTGGCTGAAGTCTGGGATTTCACATCTATTAAAAAACCTTTCAGATGGGATGGGAAGGAGTCCCAGTATTCCACCTTCAGTTAAGGCACTTTCTTCTTCACCCACTGAACTCCACAAAGGTCTTCTTCCAGTGCCAGGCCAGGCTCTTTTTGCCTAAGGGCCTTGGCAGGTTAATTCCCCTTCTGCCTGGAACCCTGTAACTACCTCACCACCCACCTTGTGACTACTTCTTCCTCATCCTTAAGTTTCCAACTTAAAAGCCACTACTCTTGATTCTCTTATTTAAAATAGGTCTCTCTTCACAATTTTTGTCTCAGCACCTAGTTGGCTTCCTGCACAGCCTAATACTTCTCACAATTTGTAATTATTTCATATGCTTATTTATTTTTACTATCTTCCCCACTAAAGAGCTCCATGATGGCAGAGAACATCTTTATTCATCATATCATCTTCACTTAACATTGACTAGCATATAGTAGGCCCTCAATAAATATGTTGAATGAATTATAAACCAATTACCCTAGGGCCCCTTTCAGCAAAAATCAATAACTATTAGATAACAGAACAAAAAATATCCAGTGTAAAGGTGGAGGCTTTTATTGATGGGCCTAGTATCAAAGTGACAACTCACTATGATCAAGCTAACTAAATGGCTGCATTCCAAGAGGTTTAATCAGAACTTGACTGATGTAATGTACTGGTGACTATCACCTTCCTCAAACAGTGACTCTGTAAGTTTTGCTTTCAGATTTGCCTTACTCATTTTAACAACTGGAAAACTAGGCCCAAACTTCTAAACACGGATTGGCTAAATAAGAATTACCTGAGGAGCTTATTAAAAAGACAGGTTTCTGGACCAAAACTCCAAAAGATTCTTATTTAGTACTTGTGTAATAAGGCTCTAAAATCTATAGTTTTAAAACTTTGTGGGAATTCCCTGGCAGTCCAGTGGTTAGGGCTCTGTGCTTTCACTGCAGAGGAAGATGGGCTCAACCCTTGGTTGCCGAACTAAGACCCCGCAAATCAGCGTGGCCAAAAACAATGCTTATTTTGCAATATATGTATAGTACACAATTCAAAAGATACAAAAAAGTTTACAGCAAAATCTCCCTTTCATTCCTGTCTTCCAGCCTCAAGTTGCCCTTTCCATAAGCTAACGCTGTTACTAGTTTTCTTATGTATTCCTCCAGATAACTATTGCCTAAACAACATGTATCCTTTGCTTCAAACATCCAATTGCATATAGAAAGAACTATTTCAGTTTCATTTGTTCTATTCCCGTTTAACAATATACGCTGGAAAGGAAGGTATCTCTGTATTTTTAACAAGCACCCTAGGTGATTTCTGATGGAAAGCCAAACAGGAATCACTCATTGGCCCAGAGTTAAGTGATTAAGTTCACTCCACCAAGACATATTAGAAACTCAAGGACACACAAACTCAAAGGTAGCCTTGCTTACTTGACCTATCCCCTCTTGTCTCACGGACACGAACTAAAACATTCTCTAATGTCTCCATAGAAGTCAGGAAAAACTAGCCATTCACACGGATGCTACCAAACTGTTCAGTTTTCAATTCCTATAATCTTTTCCTGCCAACAGTATCTGAAATCACAAACCGGACTATTTCTAGGTTACACAAGACATTTTGGTATTTGGGTTATAAAAGAGGATTGGTCTCTGCTAAACTGGGACTGGTTTTCTCTCCTGGTAGTTAAGTAGTTTAATGGAGCACAATCGAAAATGCTTTCTTCAATAATCATTACTGACCCAACAGCATCCAATCCTCCAACTGCTTTCTCACCATGTGGGCAAAAGCAATTAACTTAGAAACTGTCTAGAAGACCGCATGAAGTCAGGCCGAACTCGGTGAATTCTCGAGTTCGGAAGCCAGGAGACCCCAACTTTATTCTCTCTGGGGGCGACTGGCGGGGCCCCTTGTGCAACACGCTCTAGCCTTCTCTCCCCACCTACCCCAGAGACTGCAGGAAGAGTTTCCCTTTGGCGCGGAGCGAAGGCTCTCCTCCGCAGTGTCCCTTCCACCACGCGGGGCGCTGCGCGGCGAGGCACCTTCGCCTCCCCTCCGAGGAAGGAGGAGTGCAAGAGGGCTCCACGAGCGAGTCAGGACACTCGCCGGGACCCAGCGCCGGTTTCCCCCTCCTCCTAGCTGGAGGGGCTCTGAAGGGCGTGGGGAGGGCGCGACTCCTCCCTCCCTCTCCCGGGATTCAAACGTGATGACTGCAAAGTGGGGCTCAGGGGGCCCCCACCTCAGACGCACACCTTCTCTCCTCGGGCGTTTCTCCATCCTCGGAGCCTTCCCCGGAGCCGTGACCCAGGCCCGCCCCCCTCGGCCGGCCGTCCCGGAGCCCTCTCGCCCGGTTCCCGCCCGCTCCCCACAGCCCCCTCACCCAACATGATGGGGCTGAGCCGCCGGGCCAGGCCCTTGGACAGGTCGTACACGTAGAGCTTCACCGGATAGAGATTCGGCGGCTCCATCGGGACCCGTGGCGGCGGCGGCCACGAAGTCCCTCAGGCACCGGGCAGCGGCTTGGACCTTCCCGTACCCGACGAGGGAGGGGAGTGGAGGGAACGGGAGACCGAGCCCCGGCCCGGCCTGAGGGGCGGGGAGAGGCCGCCCTGGGCTGCTCGCGCCCCCGCACCCGCCACCGGCAACGACTACTGTGAGCTGACAGAGCCGGGACGGGCACGGTCCGTGCGAAAGACAGCGCGGGGGCGGGGACGCACTCTCGCGCATGTGCGTAGTGCCCCGCCAGACGGCGAGGGGCGGGGTTTGGCGGGCGGGGGCGGGGCTTCGCAGACAGCGTTGTGGTAGTTCGGGACCGGTGTGGAAAACGCCGTGTGGGAGTGGGCGTGTTTGCTGGACCGGAACGGGGCGCGCTGTGCGTGATGACGTAAGCGGCGTTGATTGGGTGCAAGGACAGGAGCTTGCGCTTGCGCGGCGCCCCGCCTTCTGCCCAAATTGATCTCTTCCTTGAGATCGAGGTAGGCGGCAGGGGGCTGTTCTCTGTTTGTTGCTTGCTGGCCAGGGCTGGCTTCATTCTGCTTTGCCTACTCGGTCTAGCGAGTCCCCGCATCCTCGCCGTGGGGCGGTGTCAGCCAGAAGTGTGCAGACCCGAGGGGGTGGAGGAGACAGCCTCTGATCACCGTTTCTTCCTCCGGGGAGAAGGCGGCACCTGGCCTTGGAGGGCCGCTTCGTTTGAGACCTCAGTGGGCATAGCTGGCTGAGTGGTTGGGGAAGATTTGGGGGCGGGATGAGGATAAGTGGGTCAGCTAAAAGACAGAGTACCCTGGACTGGGACTCTCCCGTCCGGATGGTGCCGGAGGCGGGACTGGACCACCAGGTCAGGCTACCCAAGCACACCCATTAGAGGGATTATCCCTGGCCCCCGGCCCTGAATCGTCCTTAAGGGATATAGCTCCGGAGAGGCTGCTTCAGGAAGGGTCCCCATGCCCGCTTGCCTTTGCATCTCAGTTACCAAGCACTCCAGGCAGCAGGGTCCAGCATCCACATTTCTTACAAATAACCTATAGCCTTTAAGACACATCTCAAAGGAGCCTAGGAGTCGATAACTTTTAGGTTTAAATTTACTTTGTTACTGACCTTTGCTTTCTTTCACCTAGTTAACAGTAACAACATGTCAGGGTGGGAGTCTTACTACAAAGATCAGGGTGATGAGGAAGAAGAAGAACAAGAAGAGGGCCTTGAAGCAGGTGGTAAGTGACTTTCATTAACATGTACCATTGTGTGTGTGTGAAAGACTTTCCCTGCCTATCTCTGCTGGATGACCCTTGTTGCCTCCTGGCCCACCCTTCTATCCCCAGAGAATCTCCAGTGCTTTCCTCCCTTTGAACTTTGTAGAGCTGCTCTGAAAGTGAAAATGAAAGTTGCTCAGTCATGTTGGACTCTTTGCAACCCCCATGGACTATACAATCCATGGAATTCTCCAGGCCAGAATACTGGAACAGGTAGCTGTTCCCTTCTCCAGGGCATCTTCCCAACTGAGGGATCCAACCCAGGTCTCCCACATTGCAGGCCAATTCTTTACCAGCTGAGCCACCAGGGAAACCCTAGGCACTTGTATTCGGGTCCTGCTCTAGTCTATGGGACATTCCTAGTCTTAAACTTTTGCTGGGCACTGGTAGATTGAGCTCCAATAAATTACACTGAAACACTGGTATTAAGGGTCACCTTAGGTGGCTCATACTGTTCATGGGGTTCTCAAGGCAAGAATACTGAAATGGGGGGCTGTAAAGTGCCAAAGCCGCTGAGTGAAGTGAGAATTCTACTAGAGAGGAAATGGCTGCCTCTTCATCATCCTCCTCAGCTGGTGGGGTCAGTGGAAGTTCTGTCACTGGATCTGGTTTCAGTGTCTCAGACCTTGCCCCACCATGGAAAGCCCTTTTCACCTACCCCAAAGGAGCTGGAGAGATGTTGGAAGATGGCTCTGAGAGATTCCTCTGTGAATCTGTTTTCAGCTATCAAGTGGCATTTATGCTTAAACAGGTGAAACATGATCAGCAGGTTGCTCGGATGGAAAAACTAGCTGGTTTGGTGGAAGAGCTAGAGGCAGATGAGTGGCGATTTAAACCCATTGAGCAGCTGCTGGGGTTCACACCCTCTTCGGGTTAACCTGGCCTGGATGGTCATCTCGGGTGCACAGAAAGTGCAGGTCTAGCAAGGAACTCTTCTTACAATGTATATAGCCATCCAGAGACTCACAGCTCCATCAAGGAATTGTTAATTCACATTCATACTTGGTTTCTTTGTATCTATACACAAGCAACAAATTCTTAAGTGTGTGATCTTGCAGGGAAATTTTTTGCTTATTTGTTTAAAAAAGTATTGAGAATCGGATTTAGACAATCAACATCAGAGAACCAGGAAGTTTGGGTTTAAAAGAGATTTATAAAACTTCATAATCCAGGACACATGCCAGAACTGGCCAGAGGAAAGACATCCCTCCTGTCATTCACACAGTTCCTAGAATCCTCCCGAGTCAAGTCCAAGGTCAGGATCTGGAGTTATAAAATACATTTCTGACCTAAAACCCTTCTTTTTGCAGATGAATGTGATTTCAACTCAGAACTTGTCCAAATTAGGAATTTTTTAATGTTTGTTTTTTTTTCTAGTTTTAGACATCTAATTCTATAGATTCTAACTTTTTCTAACCTCTTCTAGGCATGCCAAATGCTGGCAAAAAGAACTGCTTTTTGAATGTTGAAGTTCTTGTAAAAATAAAGCAGTGAGCAAAATCCTTTTAAACACAGAAATCCTGAGTTCATCTTGTTGGTGGGCTCTGGCAATTCTGTAGCAAATAAATCCTTTGAAAGAACTCCAAAAAAAAAAAAAAGAATACTGAAGTGGTTTGACATTCCCTTCTTCAGTGGACCACATTCTGTCAGACTTCTCCACCATGACCCTTCCATCCTGGGTGGTCCCACATAGCATGGGGAAACAGTGGAAACAGTGTCAGACTTTATTTTTTTGGGCTCCAAAATCACTGCAGATGGTGACTGCAGCCATGAAATTAAAAGATGCTTACTCCTTGGAAGGAAAGTTATGACCAACCTAGATAGCATATTTAAAAGCAGAGACATTACTTTGCCAACAAAGGTCCGTCTAGTCAAGGCTATGGTTTTTCCAGTGGTCATGTATGAATGTGAGAGTTGGATGGTGAAGAAAGCTGAGCACCGAAGAATTGATGCTTTTGAACTGTGGTGTCGGAGAAGACTCTTGAGAGTCCCTTGGACTGCAAGGAGATCCAACCAGTCCATCCTAAAGGAGATCAGTCCTGGGTGTTCATTGGAAGGACTGATGTTGAAGTTGAAACCCCAATACTTTGGCCACCTCATGCGAAGAGTTGACTCGTTGGAAAAGACCCTGATGCTGGGAAGGACTGGGGGCAGGAGGAGAAGGGGACGACAGAGGATGAGATGGCTGGATGGCATCACCGACTTGATGGACATGGGTTTGGGTGGACTCCGGGAGTCGGTGATGGACAGGGAGGCCTGGCTTGCTGCCGTTCATGGGGTCGCAAAGATCAAACACAACTGAGTGACTGAACTGAACTAGGTGGCTCAGATAAGACCCTTCCTCACCCAGGAAAGTAATTTTTCTCATTCTTGGATGTCAGTGCAAAAATGCTTTCACCCTACAATAACTGTAGCAACCAAAGAGTAAATAAAATGTTAGCAACACAGTTACAAGAGTCATTCCCTCACTTTAGGCTGGCGGAGTATGTGTTCAGGCAACACAGTAACACATAGGCCAAAGGAAGAGAAACAAGGGGTGCATGTCTGTTGTTTAGTTAATAAGTCTCATCCAACTCTTGGCGACCCCATGGACTACAGCAGGCCAGGCTCCCCTGTCCTTCATTGTCTCTCAGAGTTTGCTCTGATTCATGTCCACTGGGTCAGTATGCTATCTAACCATCTCATCCTCTTCTGCCTCCTTCTCCTTTTGCCTTCAGTCTTTCCCAGCATCAGGGTCTTTCCCAGTGAGTTGGCTTTTTGCATTAGGTGGCCAAAGTATTGGAGCTTCAGCATCAGTCCTTCCAATGAATATTCAGGGTTGATTTCTTTTAGGAAATCATCTACTCTACATACTGGTTAAAGTATTTTTATTAAAAGTAAGAAATATAAGACATATAAAAAATGAAAGATCTATAGTCTGCATAATCTATCATCCTTACACAGCCATTACTAGCATTTTGGCAGTTAGCATATTTCCTTCCTATATCTTTCAGACTATGTATTTCCTAAGTATATATTGTCTGTTTTTGTTTGTATCTGATTATTATATAATTGTAATCATAGTGGTTATATTTTTTCCTTTTTAATTTATATTTTCAAAATTTATGTTTTTCAAAAAGAATTTTAAACATAACTTTGTGTGCCTTTTTTCTTTACTGTACTATAATCTTTCCATGTAACTGCAAATATAGCCTCTGTGACTCATTTTAAATGTGCTGTGATTCCATATCTTATTCTCTTAATATAGATTCCTAAGAAGTAAAATTCATTGGCTCAAGGTAGAATTTTTCTTTAAGGTTCTTGACACATATTGCTATATTGCTTTAGAAAAGATGGGTAAATAAATTTATTGCATTAGGAAGCAGCATAGTCAAAAGGGAGACAACCAGTTATTGTATGTCTTTTTATGAATAACTCAACATCACCTATAATGTAATTATGCCAGAAAAAAAGAAAGAAAGAAAACCAAATCTGATGAAGCCTCTGTAGGTCCTTTGTGGAAAAGACAGAACTACGTTAATCTACATCAAAAGAATGTAGTCAAGCAAAATCCAGAAGGTGGAAAATTATATATAATATCTAGGTTCCTCGACAAATAAATTATAAGAGACAAAAGACAGAGGGGCTATCCATGGGTTAAGAGGCTTTAAAAACTTTTTTTTTTTAAGTCAAAACCAGCGTGTAGGAATGTTGGCTTGGATGAGTAAACTATAAAGAAAAATAATGAAAAATGATTACCAAAAGTCAGGGTGGTGATTACTCTTGGGAGGAAGGTGGGTGTTAAAATTGGAAGGGGACCTGGAGAGGCCTTCAGGGGTGACTGGCAAGATTCAGTTTCCTGATATGGTGTTGATTTTAAGAGTGTTTGCCTTTTTTTTTTTGGTTGCACTGCATGAGCATGGCTTACCAAATCTTAGTTCCCTGGCCAGGGATTGAACCCCTGTCCTCAGCAGTGAAAGCATGGAGTCCTAACCACTAGACCACAAAGGAATTCCCTAGGGGTGTTCATCTTATAATTCATCAGGTTATAATTTTGCTTAATGGGTTTTTTTCTGTTTCTTTTATAAAATGAATAATAAACATGATAAATGTGAAACAACTGCAAATATTTCCTTCAGTTTTTTTTTTCCCCCCCTATAGGAGATTATTCATATTCAGGAAGAGATAGTTTGATTTTCTTGGTTGATGCTTCCAGGGCCATGTTTGAATCTCAGGATGAAGATGAGTTGACTCCTTTTGACATGAGCATCCAGGTGAGACTACCTTTTCATTTAATTAAACAAGAAAGTATTAACATCACTTTTAAAAATGTGGACTCTTAAAAAAGTTTGTTTGGATTGATAAATGGTGGTTAGTCTCCTAGGGTAGCTCCCTATACTTGCAACTGAAAAGGACTAGCAGGAGTTGCAGAGCAGGCCCATTTTATGTTGGGTTTGAACTTCTGACCCTGGGAATACATTGCTCCCACCTTCTGTGTTAGCCCTGGCAGTAGAAGTGGGCTCTTCTTTCTCTCGAGATGTTTGTGTAAAGGAAGGGAGTTCCAACAGCTATGGTGCGAGATAAGTCCTTTTGTAAGTAATTATGTGGAAGCTGAGTATTACTTGTGATCGTGAAAGATTATTACAAGAAGAAGACAAACAACCTAATTTTTATTTATTAGTTTTATTTTTGGTTGTGTTGGATCTTCACTGCTGCCCACGGGCTTTCTGTAGTTACAGCGAGGCGGGGCTATCCTCTCTTTGCGCTGCAAGGGCTTCTCATTGGGGTGGCTTCTCACTGCAGAGCACGGGCTCTAGGTCATGCAGGCTCAGTAATTGTGGCTCCTGGGCTCTAGAGCCTGAGCTCAGTAGTTATGGTACACTGGCTTAGGTGATCCTCAGGATGTGGGATCTTCCTCCACCAGGAATTGGACTCCTGTCACCTGCATTGGCAGGAGGATTCCTTTTTTATTTTGTTTTTTTTTTAATATTTATTTATTTATTAGTCTCTGTTGGTCTTGTGCACATGAACTTAGTTGCTCCATGGCCTGTGGGGTCTTAGTTCCCCTACCAGGGATGGAACCCATGCCCTTTGCATTGTAAGGCAAATTCTTAACTACTGGACCATCAGGGAAGTCCCTGGCAGGAGGATTCTTATCCACTGTACCACCAGGGAAGCCCCAGACAACCTAATTTAGAAATGAGCACAAGACTTGAATGTATATTTCTCTAAAGATGTCCAAATGTCCAAAAGCACATGAAAAGATGCTTGACACCTTTAGGCATTAGAGAAGTGCAAACCCAAACCAAAATGAGGTACTGCACCCACTAGAACTGGTATAATTTAAAAAAAGAACAATAGGAAGTGTTGGCGAGGATGTGGAGAAATTGGAACCCTCATACATTGCAGGTGGGAATGTGAAATGGATCAGCTGCTGTGGAAAACAGTTTGGCAGTTCCTCAGAAACTTGAACATAGACTTATTATTTGACCCAGTAGTTCCCCTCCTGGATGTTTACCCGATTAAATAAAAAACAGCTTCTCAAATTCTGATTTTGTCACTTGCAAACTGTATGATATTTAGAGAGTTGCTAAAGCTCTTATGTTTTCTCATCTATAAATTGGAAATAATATAGTACCTACTGTGTCAAATTGTCAGAATTAAATGTTTTCATTTTTTAGAGTGAGATGTAATTCACATAACATAAAATTAGGAAGTAATTTCATAACAATTTTGAAGTATCCATTTTTAAGGTATTTAGTCATTCATGTCTTGCATTCACCACTCCCTATCTCATTCTAAAGCTTTTTGAATGGATAAACAAAATGTTTATATATAGTCAGTCAGTTCAGTTGCTCAGTCATGTCTGACTCTTTGCGACCCCATGGACTGCAGCACACCAGGCTTCCCTGTCTTATCACCAACTCCTGGAGCTTACTCAAACTCATGTCCATTGAGTTGGTGATGCCATACAACCATCTCATCTTCTGTCGTCCCCTTCTCCTCCTGCCTTTAATCTTTCTCAACATCAGGTCTTTTCCAATGAGTCAGTTCTTCGCTTCAGATGGCCAAAGTATTGGAGTTTATATATAGGTGGAATATTATTGTTGTTATTTAGTCCCTAAGTTGTTCTGGCTCTTTTGTGACCCCTTGGATTGTAGCCCATCAGGCTTCTCTGTCCATGGAATTTCTCAGGCAAGAATACTGGAGCGGGTTGCCATTTTCTTCTCCAGGGGATCTTCCTGACCCAAGAATCAAACCTGAGTCTGTTGCCTTGGCAATCAGATTCTTTACCACTGAGCCACCAGGGAAGCCAAATGGAATGAGGCCATAAAAAAGAATGAAGTACTGTACTGATACATGCTACAAGGTGATTGAACCTTGAAAACATTGAGTGAAAGAAGCCAGGCAAAAGATCACATACTGTATGTTTGCATTTATATGAAATACAGCATAGATAATCCATAGAGAATGCAGGTGGGCAGCTACCCCAGGCTGGAGGGGGAGGGAAGAGTGGGGAGCAACTTCTTAATGGGTATGGGGTTTGCTTTTGGGATAATGAAAATGTTTGGGAACTATTACAGACAGAGGTGGTGGCTGTACAACATTGTGAGTGTATTAATTGAACACTGAATTGTTCACTTTAAAATGGTTAGTTTTGTTATGTGAATTTCACCTCAATTAAACATGCTACTATTTCTTCACAGAGAAGAATTTCTAAGGATTTATTGTATATCTTGTTTCTCATATTTTTGCAGTTGGGAATCAAAGAGAGGTTTCTCATGTTCTAATTTCTATACAAATAGTTCTTTCAGTTGACAAGTCAGAATGTCTTGCATCTAAGAAAAAAAGAATTAAAAACAATTTGAACTTTAAAGGAGTGGTTTTCAGTCTTTAACCTACATCCTGCAGGGCTTGTTACACAGATTGTAGAACCTCACCCTGCAGTCAGAATTTCTGATTCTGTAGGTCTAGAGCAGGGCCCAAGAATTTGCATTTCCAGGGACTTCCCTGGTGGTTAAGACTCCATGCTTCCACTGCAGGGGGTTCATGTTTGATCCCTGGTTGGGGAACTAGATCCCACATACTGAGGCCAAAAAGAAAAGAATATGCTTGACCAGTGAAGTTCCCAGGTGATGCTGATGTTTGGAGATCACTCTTTGAGGAACAATGCTTTAACATTTTTTGGATCGTGGGCCTCTTTGAAGATGTGATGAAGGCTATGTACCCTCTGCCCAAATATGATACACTTACAGTATATGTAAAAAGATTACTACATGTAATTTCACAGGGCTCAGTGAAATAGGAATCCCTAGAGAACCCAGAAAGAACTGTCGTATTATGCAGTGAATAAGTGAAACATTTACAGATGAACATAATGTATTTGATAAGGAGCAATGAGAAAACATTTTCTTACAAACTATTTTAGTTTATAAGAAACTAGTTTTTTTTTTTACAAACTATTTTAGTTTGTATGTGCTGTGTATGTGGTTTATTTTAGAGCCTGAAGAAGTCTTCACCAGATTTTTGTAGAAGTTTGTAGAATGCTCAAAAAATAGATTAAAATATTTATAGAAATGATTACTTTAAAGATTTTAATTGTCTTTAGACCTAATAAGTTAAAAATTTAAATTAAAAAAAAGACTACTTGCCGTGAAGATTACTGTCAGTGACTAGACATACTGTATATAAATTCTGCATTCCAGGAGAGAGTTGCTGAGGTAGACCAGGTAGGGTCTCAAGCAGGATATGGAGGGGGGTTGCCGGGGTTGGTTTATTCCTCAGCTTTGCAGAATCAGAAACTTAATTTTGTCAGTGTCCCTAGAATTATAGGCCACAAGGACTGACCCACTTATGAAGACACTGATTTACCAAATGCTGGCTTTAGTTTAAATGGATGGCTAGAACTTTCCTGGAATATTAATGTCTTTAAATGTGTAATTAAGCAAATTTTATTTCAAAAAATGCTGTTGGTAGTTACAGGTTTATTTCAGGTCACATATACATTTTTTTTTAACATTTTATTTGTTTATTTATTTTTGGTTGCTCTGAGTCTTCATTGCCCTGCAGGCTTTTCTCTAGTTGCAGGGATTGGGGGCTACTCTCTAGTTGGGGTGCTTGGGCTTCTCATTCTTCTGCTTACAGGGCATGGGGTCTAGGCACGTGGGCTTCATTAGTTGTGGGGCACAGGCCTAGTTGGCCCACAGCATGTGGGATCTTCCCAGACCAGGGATTGAACCTGGGTCCCATGCATTGGTAGGTGGATTCTTGACCACTGGTGGTGGTGGTGGTTTAATTGCTAAGTCATTAACCACTGGATCACCAGGGAAGCCCCCAGGTCACATATACTTAACATTTGCTTAAATTTTATACATGTATGTTTTATTTCTTGGTATCAGCCTTCTAGAGAACGGGTAAAGTGGCCTGTCTAAACTCAGCCAGTTAAGTAAATGACGTCACTGGGACTCAAATCCTGGTTTTCTGATTCTAGTGCTGGGCGTTTATTTGTTTAATTTCCCTATAGTAGCGTTTCCTTCCTGGGTATATACCTGGTTTTGATTCTCTGATTTCTTACGGTAGGAACTGCTTATGCTTCTGTTCTGTGTTTATCACACTCTCCCTTTTGTGATCATAATGTAAATGGCCAGCACTCTCACTGGTTTGTGAGTTTCCTGAATTCAGCAAACATATATTGAGTGCCCTGCTATGCGTCAGGCACCTGTGGAGCTTAAGTTTAGTGGTAAATAATATTAATTTAAATTTTGTTGTTTTTTCAGTGTATCCGGAGCGTATACACCAATAAGATCATCAGCAGTGATCGAGATCTCTTGGCAGTGGTGTTCTATGGTACCAAGAAGGACAAAAATTCAGTGAATTTCAAAAATATTTACGTCTTACAGGAACTGGATAATCCAGGTATTATCTGGATTATAGTGTTCTGCGGTCAGCATTTCCCTTTTACATGAGAAGGTCACTGCCATCCACGGGAGGGCTGTGGAGGCGGAGGCACTGACATCCCTACTGGGAGTATGCTTTCTGGCACAAGGCGGTTCTTACTGGGATGGGGACCTCTGTGGCATGGGTTAATCAGCTCTGGGTGAGAAAGAGACCCTAGGCCCTTCTGTTAGTTTTCTAAGGGTGGCCACTGACAGCGTTCTGACGTTTCTGCCCATTTGACTCCCTGTCTCCAATCAGGTGCCAAACGGGTGCAGGAGCTTGACAAGTTTAAGGGGCACGAGGGGAAGAAATATTTCCAAGACCAAATTGGCCATGGATCTGATTACTCCTTAAGTGACGTGCTGTGGGTCTGTGCCAACCTCTTCAGCGACGTCCAGTTCAAGATGAGCCATAAGAGAATCATGCTTTTCACCAATGACGATGACCCCCACGGTGATGACAGTGCCAAAGCCAGCCGGGCCAGGACCAAAGCTGGGGATCTCCGGGACACAGGTTGGGACTCTCATTCTGTTTTGTTTCTTTTTTTTAACAGCTCCATTATAGCTCAGTTTTATTCAGCAAACAAAGGATAGTACACCCTCTCGCCAGAGGAGAGGCCCCCAATCTTTAATTAATTTATTTGGTCACACCGTGACTTGTGGCTTGTGGGATCTTAGTTTCCCGATCAGAGATCGAACTCATGCCCCCTGCAATGGAAGTGCGAAGTCTTAACCATTGGAACACTGGAAAAGTCCCTTCCATTGGTTTTTTTTTTGGTTGTTGTTTAGTTGTTAAGTCGTGTTTTATTGCTTCTTTATATCTGATGTCAAATATTTGCTTTTCACCCTTCAAAGGAAAATGAAAAAATAAAGTGAAGCTAGGGGAGAACCTTATGTAACATTCCCAGTGAAAACGGCCAGGCCATTAGCTGTCTGAAGGACTCTACCAGAGCGAGCTTTTCTTGACTTCGGTGCCACCACAAATGGTGGTTCTTTGAATAACTTTTGTTATTCTCCCATGCTGGAAATTGTTTGTTTCCCCTCATTTTTGTCTGTCCTCACCCCAGGTATCTTCCTTGACTTGATGCACCTAAAGAAACGTGGGGGCTTCGACATATCCTTGTTCTACAGAGATATTATCAGCGTAGCAGACGATGAGGACATAGGGATTCACTTTGAGGAGTCTAGCAAGCTTGAAGACCTGTTGAGGAAGGTTCACGCCAAGGAGACCAGGAAGCGTGTGCTCTACAGGTGGGTATTAAGCCTGGGTCAGCTCCTTCAAGGCCCCTAACTAATCATAAGCCATACATGACTTTGACCTTCTTGGCAACTTAGCTCTGGGTTGTGCCAGCTTTGGGTTATACCACTGCCTCACTGTGTTGCTCTTAGAAAATGTGCTTTATTTCAGGATCACACAAGCTACTTGCTTTTCTTTCTCTAGACAGAGCAGGTATGCTGTTTGTCCGAAGTAACACACCTCTCCACTCCTTTGGGGTAGGCAGCTGTGGCCTAGTGGTGTCCCAGTTGCACTCTCTAGGACACTGTCTGTTTTTTCCCCTCTGTAGATTGGGGATAACAACAGTAGCTCGTATAGAACATGTTAATTGTTACCATTATTATGTTATTCCAGTTTCTTATTAAAAATGAAAAAGGGAAAGTGTTAGTTGCTCTGTCACGTCTGACTCTTTGGGACTCCGTGGACTGGAGCCTGCCAGGTTCCTCTGTCCATGGGATTCTCCAGGCTAGAATACTGGAGTGGGTTGGCATTCCTTTCTCCAGGGGATCTTCCAGACCCAGGGATTGACCCTGAGTCTCCTGCATTGCAGGCAGATTCTTTACCATCTGAGCCACGGGAACCAGAGGGTTGGATTATCTTCTTTTAGAGAATTTAGGACTAGAATCCTAAAGCCTCTTCAGTGTTTCTTACTGGAGAACATCAGACTTTGATTTTAGACAGCTTTCCTCAGTATAGAAGAATGAGACCATTGGTAGTTTTGGAGCTGTTTTCAAAAAATTACAATTCTACTAGAAAACCCATGGAATTACTTTAAGGAAACCATGATGTAGGTCTTTGCTCTAGTTACAGTTTTGTCGTTGGTCTCTTTTTTCCTCCAAGAAAAGAGTGGGGATATCTCTTTCCTCAAATAAACACCCTATCACCTTCCCCCTCTTCCTGAGACTGGAATATTGTTACTACTGCAGTTTGGAAATCTAACATATTGGTGGGAGTGGCAGGGAGGATGAAACAGTGGTTGAAAGTAGGTTACGGAGTCAGATTGGCTTTAATTCTAGTCATTGCCCTCTGCTGTGTGGCCTGGGGTAAATCATGTCACTTCTCTGAGCCTCAGTAAAATGGGAGCAAAAATGGTTCCTCTTTAAAGGACTGCTGTGATGATTAAAAGGAATAGCTAGTCTTAGTATTTTGTGAAAGAATCATTATAGGATACTAGATATGAATCATAATAAATTGGAGCTATTTGAGAACTAATTGCCTAAGGCTTAGAAAATCATTACACTTATCCTTGCTATAGTAAAATAATATTGCATGATTATTATGTGCCAGGCACCATCCTCAGCTCTTTGTCTCCAGACTCTCAGGAACAAGTCTGATGGCTTGAGCCCGAGCCAGATATGCCCATCCTTTGGTGAGGGTAGGGCACAGTACCTTGCTGGACATTTTCCCAAAACTGCAGTAGGGAAAGGGAGGTTCCCAAAGGAAAATTAGGGTTTCATGGTTAAAAGAAGAGGGAAGGTATACCAGACAAGCAGAAAGCACAGATAACATAGTACTTATAGGGTTATGATGATGATTAAATGAGAATAGCCGTAAATTGATTTAGTAAATGGCTAGAATCAATTTAAAAAAACATTACAACACATTCTTTATCATTATTTTAAGGAGTTAACAATATGTTCTGAAACTAATATCTTGTGGTACAGACCCTGAGATGTATTATAGCAGACTCCATTGTATTATTAAAATGCTTTATGTTTGTATTCAAAGAGCTTGAATTATTGGATGGGATAAAACAAATCAGGGCTTGGTGCCATGAAGGTATTTTAGATAGGAAAATATAATCTTTCAGTGCAAATTTAAAAAATTTTCTCTCCTTCAGGTTGAAGCTTAAATTCAACAAAGATGTAGCACTCACTGTTGGCATTTATAATATGGTCCAGAAGGCTTACAGACCTTCTCCAGTGAGGCTTTATCGTGAGACCAATGAACCAGTGAAAACCAAGACCCGGACATTTAATGTACATACAGGCAGTTTGCTTTTGCCTAGCGACACCAAGAGGTCCCAGGTAGGTCTTCCTTCTTAACTGAATTTTGTCCTGTTGAACTGTTGAGGAGGGAGACAGGATCAGTCTAACCAGTTAAATAACTTTCACTTGTGCATCTTTCCAGCCAAGCTGTTGTCATTACCCTTTGGAATATGGCATCTGGATCAGTAATACCTTGGGGGCTAGAAAGTTAGAACCAGTTACTTGAAAGAGATGTCAGTGAAAACTTCAGCCCTCAGTCCCTCAGCACATGCTCCTCTGCGTCTTGACAGTCTAGTTCCTTGCTCAGTACAGTGGCAGAAAGGGTTTTATAGTTGACTAGGTAGGTAAGCCATGTCCAACTCTTTGCAACCCATAAACTGTAGCCCACCATGGCTTCTCTGTCCGTGGGATTTCCCAGGCAGGATTACTGGAGTGGGCTGCCACTTCCTACTCTAGGGAATCATCCCGACCCAGGGATCAAACCCAAGTCTCTTGCATCTCTGGCAAACCCATTCCAGTATTCTTCCCTGGGAAATCCCATGGACAGAGGTGCCAGGCGGGCTGTAGTCCATGGGGTCACAAGAGTTGAACACAACTAGGGACTAAGCAGCAACAAGTAAGACGAGTTAGGGAAAGTGTGAAGTGGGTTAGATGTGAAGTGTACTCTTTTTTTTTTTAGGGAGAGAGTTGTTGTGGTTTTTTCTTTTTGCCAAACTAACCACAGTTTTTCCTGTGCTTTGAAATGATACATGCGTGCCTTTCTTAACCTGAAAGACAGACTAAGAATGTAGACCCTTATGTCTCATCCTCTCACCTTTGTTTAATCTGTAGAAGGATTTTAATTTATTCGGCTGTGCTGGGACTTAGTTGCAGGATCTCTGATCTTCCTTGTGGCATGAAGGATCTTCTGGTTGTGGCACGCAGGATCTTTATTATTTAGTTGCCACAACCGTTATTAGTTGTGGCACATGGGATCTAGTTTGCTGACCAGGGATGGAACTCAGGCCCCCTGCATTGAGAGCGTGGGGCCGTAGCCACTGGACCACCAGGGAAGTCCCAATATTCTGTTAATTTCTGCTGTATGGCAAAGTGATTCAAATATATATATATATAGGGCTCCCCTGGTAGCTCAGCGAGTACAGAATCCACCTGCAATGCAGGAGACCCGGGTTTGATTCCTGGGTCAGGAAGTTCCCCTGAGAAGGGATAGGCTTCCCACTCTAGTATTCCCTGGTGGCTCAGTCGGTAAAGAATTTGCCTGCAGTGTGGGAGACCTGGGCTCAATCCCTGGCTTGGGAAGATCCCCTGGATCAGTACCCACGTCAGTATTCTGGCCTGGAGAATTTCATGGACAGAGGAGCCTGGCAGGCTCCATGTGGTTCCAAAGAGTCAGACACGACTGAGCAACTCTCACTTTCATATATATATATATATATATATATATTTTTTTTTTTTTTTTTTAATATTCTTTTCCATTACGGTTTATCTCAGCATGTTGAATATAATACTTCCCTTTAGAAAGGTTTGATATCTAAAATTAAAGTTGAATGAGTCATCCTTCCTTTTTAATTATGTGAAATGTGGGAGAGCAATTTTGCATAAGTTCAAGACCTAGGAGGATCAACTAAGTGACTAAAATTAAATATTATTTTGATTCAACCCTTGAGATGTTTTTTGGAGCACAAATTTCAGGCCAGAGTGTCTTGCCCTACTTTTCAGAAGGAGAAGATGACAAGAAATTTCCCCTTCCATTTTGGAGGTAGCTAGCTTTCCATGTTGGTTTATTGATAGGCAGTACCTCTTCTGGATACTGAGTTTCTTTCTTGATTCATTGTGCCTACAAAAAAAAAAATTTAAGAGCTCTGTTTCTTTTTTTTTAAATAAAATTCAAATTTGATTGTTACTAATTTCTGTTACAAATCACATATTTAGGATCCAAATGCAAATGTTGACATTTGAGAGTGTAATAGGTAGTAATAGACATTTGAAAGAGAAGTGTGTGGGTGTGTGTCTGCCTCCCATACTAACTGAGACCTCTCACAGTACCTGACATAGGTCCTCTCAATGAATAGGTAAGGTTTGAGCATCCTCTGTGTGTCAGGGGGTGGTGCTGGGAGTTTGTCTTTGTTGTTCACCAAGTCATGTCCAACTCTTTACGACTCCGTGGACTGAGAGTTTAGTACACGTTGTTACATGAGGGGAAGCATAAATGCTCAAAGAGGCAGGCCGTTAGCACCAGACAGATGTGGTTTGGTTCAAGGCCCAGTTCACTTGTATAACCTGGAGCAAGTTAGTAACTGCTGAGCGTCAGTTCACTCATCTGTAAAGCAGGGTTTTTAACATTTACTGGCTAGGATTGTTACAGATGATAAACTGGGTGGCAAAAGTGCAGTGCCTGGTTGGCACTCAATAAATATCCATTCCTATTGGTAAGAGGAAGGTGCTTCCTGCCCCTTAGAAGAACGCTGGTTTTAACTTGCTAGTGTCATGTGGCGACTATTTGCATCTCTGTGTAACCTCGTTACAAGGCTCTCATTGTTCCCCTTCTATAGATCTATGGGGGTCGCCAGATTGTACTAGAGAAAGAGGAAACAGAAGAGCTTAAGCGGTTTGATGAGCCAGGTTTGATTCTCATCGGTTTCAAGCCCTTGATGATGCTGAAGAAGCACCATCACCTGAGGCCCTCCCTGTTCGTGTACCCGGAGGAGTCCCTGATAAATGGTAAGGGGAACAGACCACGGGTAAACAAAAAAGTGATGCAGAAGGCAGTTTACCAAGCAGCATTTCCCAAGTGACTGCTGCTGGAAACTGCTCAGGAGGCGTTACTGGGCATTTTGAAAGTGTTTCTTGTTCAAATAAGTTTTAGAAACATGGGACTAAACAAAGTTAGAGAGATTTCTTTAGGACTATAATATACTGATAGGTATTGTGAATATCCAGGAGGGCATATGAAATTAGCATGTTTAAAACTTACTTGCCTTGAAATTCTTTCTTGGAGGCATCAGATAGGGAGTTTGGGAAAAACAAAACACAAACCTGGCATCTTCCTTAGTGTTGCAATTAGAGATGCATGAACTTGGCCACTGGACTGACGCTGAAGCTGAAGCTCCAACACTTTGGCCACCTGACGCGAAGAACCGACTCACTGGAAAAGACCCTGCTGCTGGGAAAGATTGAAGGCGGGAAGAGAAGGGGACAACAGAGGATGAGATGGTTGGATGCATCACCGATGTGATGGACATGAGTTTGAGTAGGCTCCAGGAGTTGGTGATGGACAGGGAGGCCTGGCGTGCTGCAGTCCCTGGGGTCGCAAAGAGTCGGACATGACCGAGCAACTGAACTGAACTTGGCCGCTGGGTTTATCTGTCCAGACCTATATTCCTCTGTGCTATAACTAATGAACCCCCTGGATCTGGACCTGACTGGTTTTCATTAGCGACTCAGGCTTATATCATTAGCCTAATGATAGTGAAAGTGAACTGACATCAATAATTCACATTCCTAAATGGAGTATTTGATGCTCCCAATCTCTTCTTTCCTTTTTGTGCCTCTGCTCCCTCAACTTTTCCCCCTGCTCTGGGTCCGTCATCCCTGACCTATTTAAGTATCAAAAGTCCTTTTAAGAAAATGGAAGAGAAACTGTAGGCTTATAACTTGGCCTGAGGGGGAGGAAAGGAGGAGACCCCTTTAGGATGCAGAACCCTGGGACATTTGTTTTCCAGGGAGCTCAACCCTGTTCAGTGCTCTGCTCACCAAGTGCCTGGAGAAGGAGGTCACGGCAGTGTGCAGATACACACCGCGCCAGAACATCCCACCTTGTTTTGTGGCCTTGGTGCCACAGGAAGAGGAGCTGGATGACCAGAAAATTCAGGTGGCCCCCCCAGGTAGGTGCAAGAGGTGATTTCAGGGCTTCTGAACCTGGCTTAGGGTTTGGAATCACTGATGGGATAGCAACTCGGACCGGCCAAAGCACAGTCTCACAGCATGTACAGCTGTCCAAGGCAGCTCTGCAGCCAGGGTTGAGAATTGACTCCATAGGGACTATTCGTGGGTTATCATCATAAGTTCATGGGGTCTCACAGATAACACATTCTTTACTAAAAACCTTTGTTTGATACCCTTGTAATGTTTAATAGTTGATTTATCTCCTGCGAACAGTAAGGCAGTGAGGTATAGTGGAAACACTGGGTTTTGAAGTCAGATTTTATCTTACACTTGAGTGTCTGAATTAAGACACGTAAATGTCTTTTGGTTTAGGCCCTTCTCTGCCACCTGGTAGCTGGCCAACTTGGGCACATAATTGAACCTTCCTGTTTATGTTCCTTCTCTGCAAGGATGAGAATTCTGGAATACTTTTCTCTCAAGGTTGCTTCACATTTGAAATAAGTTAATAAACATAGAAGTGCCTAGCCCAAGGCAGCCTACTACTGTCGATGGTAGTCATTGTTCTTTATTAGCTATGCTAATAAAAATGATAAGTCTTTGAACGTGTTATATTTCTAACCCTGGTCATCAGAATGCTCAGGAACAGCTTTCATGTCAGTTCTTGAACTGTAGTCTCAGCTCTGTGCTCCTGAGGGGGTGAGGCTCTTCAAGCCCCATTTCTCCATTGCCAGCAGGCTCTCAGTGAGACTGTCAGTAGCGGGCGCTAGAGGGGGCCATTAGTGCTGGGGAGAGCTAAGAGGCTCACTGTTTCCTCTTGCTAGGACCTCTTGGCATTGCCAGCAAGGGCTTTTCACCTGGCAGCAGCCGTGGGTTTCAGTCTAGATTTTTCAGTCTTTCTGCAACCCTTCAGTACCGGGAGAAGGATCAGCCTGCTAACCCTTACCTCTTCCCCTTTAGCATGTGGTGAGGCGGGGGGACAAAGGTGAGGGACTGAAGCTCAGAGGAGAGGCTGATGGTGGGACGTAGCCCTCCGGGGAGGGGCACTGTCCACCTGGCTCTGGGTGTAGGGAGAAAGCTGGAGGCTGGAAGCTGGCTCGGGGGCGGGGGAGACACTGACCAGAACAGGAGGTACCTGAGCAGGACTCCTGCTTCCAGGCCTCCCTCTTGGAGACGCCAAAGGGAGTCTGCTAGGCAGATACTAACAGGAATCAGCTGATAAAGAAGAAATGGGGTTTGCAGGGTGTCAGCCCCAGCAGAAAAAAAAAGAAAGGGAAGCCGCTCGGTTGTGTCTGACTCTTTGTTACCCCATGGACTGTAGCCCACCAGGCTTCTCTGTCCATGGGATTTTCCAGGCAAGAGTGCTGGAGTGAGTTGCCATTTCCTTTCTCCAGGAGATCTTCCCGACCCAGGGAGTGAACCCGGGTCTCCCGGGTTCTGCGTTGTAGGCATACGTTTTACTGTCTGAGCCACCAGGGAAGTCAGCCCCAGCAGCACAGGACTCAAAAGGGTGAATCGCTCGGTGACTGAAGCCTTTTAGGTCAAGTCTCCGAAGACATGCCTTTCTTCCTCAGGCTTCCAGCTCGTCTTCTTGCCTTATGCTGATGACAAACGGAAGGTGCCCTTTACCGAAAAAGTCATGGCCAACCCAGAGCAGGTAGACAAGATGAAGGCTATTGTTCAGAAGCTCCGCTTCAAGTACAGGCGAGTGATGCGTTATTCACAGGCTTTCTCCTGGAAGTGCCTCCTGAGTCGAAGGTCTTACTGGAGTTTTGACTTAAACACAGACTAAGATAGTAAGATTTTATTATTTTCCATTAACTGATGGTTTATAACTCTTTAGAAGCTATACAGAGAGTGAAAGGTCTTATATTGAAACTCTGGAATTGTGCGAAGTGTTTATAGCTGGTTGACCTGTTGTGCTGAGAAAGCCAGGTTGGTTAGCTGAGCTTGCTCAACAAAGCAGCGGTAGGGGGAAGGTTCTTGGATGGCCTTCTTCTTGATTGTTGCCACACAGCGAGTAAAAGTAAGTAAATCCAGTGTCAAGTGTTGCAAGATTAAAAGGATGATTATATAGTTCAAGTTACTCCCCCTCACATGCATGTAGACCATCTCCCAGAACCTTTGTAAAGTGACTCCAAACATAATTTTTTTCACATTCCATCTTTTGTCTCTGGGCTACTTCTGGGCAAACTGACCTTCTTCCTTCAAAGGAAACCTCCTGGTATAGTCCTTTATTGGGCAAATGGAAGCATTGTTAAGATTCTACCATGTGCCAGGCACTGTTCTATATATAGTTCCAACAGTGTCTCATTTATATAATTCAATAGCATTTTCATAAGAACCTTCCCATTTTACAGATGAAGAAACCAAGGCTTAGAGGAGTGAGGCAGCTTGTCCAGATTCACCCAGCTAAAAGGAACGGGAGCCAGGGTTCAAGTCTAGGACTGTATGCCTCTAGGTTCTTTCTCTTTTAACTCTCATGTTGTTTCTGAACATGGTAAAAGAGACTATCAAGTTCATTATCTCCTCACCTCCCATCATCCATCCTTCATCTTTTCTCTGTACATGCCTCCTGCCCTGCCTCCTCTATTTCTGTCTCTGTCCACAGCTGCCAGTGCCAGACAGATAGGCAGGTATTGTTTTGCTTTTAAGTTCACTTTTGGATCTTTAGCATCAGACAATAAATTGAAAATTGGGAAGAGAGAGGTTGATTCAAGAGAGAAGATTCCCAGCTGTTTTAACCGGGGTGTATTTCTTAGCTGACCTTGGGCCTGCAGGGTCTCAGCTGAGTTTTTAACTCTATTTTTGTTTTTTAAATATTTACATCTTAACTTTTAAAATTTATTCATATTGCTCTTAATGTTTTAACAGAAGTGACAGCTTTGAGAACCCAGTCTTGCAGCAGCACTTCAGGAACATGGAAGCCTTGGCACTGGATTTGATGGAGCCTGAGCAAGCAGTGGACCTGACCTGTAAGGGGGCCGTAACTGAGCTGAGAGGTTCTTTTCATGGGAGGGTTTCATATTAATTTTTCCTGCTCCAGTACAATGCGTGCCATTTCCTGGCAGCCTCTAAGTACTTGACCTTGTTGTCCAGGTCATCTCTGCTTGAGAGATTTTCTAGACCAACTTAGATTGCCTGGGAACAGATCTGGTCAGTTCCGCAGTAAAAGGAGGAGGAGATGCCAGGCTTCTGAGATCCGTCTCTGAAGTAGGCCACCCAGGACTCCGTGTTGGTAAAAGTTTCAAACAACAATCTGCACCATTTATTGAGTGCTTGCTGTGTGCCGGGCACCGTTGTCCTATGTGTTGACTCATTTACTCCTGATGACCGTGAGGTGGGTCATCCTGATGACTGTGAGCCGTTACTACCCTTGGTTTGCAGAGAAGGGGGTGACTTGCCCTAGGCACTGAGGGGCAGTGGGGGGTGGGTCTAGGTTCAGAATCCCATGAGCTGGCCCAGAGCCCTTGCTCTGAACCGCTGTGCCCACCGTTGCTCCATCAGATGGCATTCTCTGCCCTGAGAAAATGTACTTTGTTACCCAGCATGGAGGAGATCCGCCCAGCCTCTGAGCTCCCTGCTGGTTCCTGTCTGGATTGTGACTCTGATGTATTTCATAAGAGGATGAGTGACATTTAGCGATGTCGGTAAATACCCATTGGAATTGGATTTAATAAAGCTCTTGACAGGTTGAAAAGATCAGAACCGTTAGTTTGGCCTTCTTGGCTTCCCAGTTATTAATGTTCTCTTTCACACTAGACAAAAGGAGCCAGCCTTAAAAGCTGAATAGTTATTGGACCTGGGTCATGGAGGTCACTATCAGCTGGGCCTGGCATGCCCCCGATCCCCCACCGCTTCAGCCTTCTATCTCACCCTCTTTCAATTCCTACTCTGCACAGGTGGCCGGCAGGGAGATCCAAAATGTCAGTCTGATCACGTCGCTCCCCTGTTCATAGCCCTAGTTCCTAGGCAGGCGTCTGAGGCTCCCGTGACCTCACCATGCTGCCTTCCTAGCCTCCTTGCTGGTCCTGCCCTCCTCATGCCCCCCTGCGAGCTGTGTCACTTGCTCTCATTCCCGTGCCCTCTGCTGAGACTGGATTCAGCTTGCCAGGTTGTCTGCACAGAGTCCTTCCCGACCACTGCCCCACCATGTCCCCGCATGCCTGTGTGGCCCCTTCCCTCACAGCACTGCCGCACTCTGCTGCATTTGTGTTTTTACCTCCTCCTTTTCCCACCTGGCCTGTAAGCCCCGAAGGCAGGGACTCTCGTTGAATCCCCTGGCTTTAGTGCTGTTCTCAACTCTGCCACTTCTCAGCTGTTTGACCTCAGGAAAGTCATTTAACCTCTCAGAGTTCCACTTCTGTAAAATGAGGACAGAGGTTTCCCTACCCCAGAGATTGTTCAGTTCAGTCACGCAGTCATCTGAATTGTTAGGAGATTGTTAGGAGGGGTAAATAAAAAGAATAGTAAGTTTAAAGCATTTAGGAGAGTTCCTGGCTGTTGTAGCGCTCATTAAGTGCAATTGTTAGAAGGTACTTGGTAAATGTTAGACTTTAATGAACGTTTTTGTGGCCAGGTGAGCTGCCTCCTGGAGCCTTCATACACCTCCCCATCTCAGCAATTAGATATTTTCTTCTCTGGTCCCTGTAGATTTGGACTGGGCAGAGGCTGGGCTTGTGACTCACCAGGCCACTCTTCTTGCTATTTTCTAGTGCCCAAGACTGAAGTAATGGATAAAAGACTGGGCTCTCTCGTGGATGAGTTTAAGGAACTTGTCTACCCACCAGATTATAATCCTGAGGGAAAAGTAACCAAGCGAAAACAAGGTAAGGACCTGGGCATGGATGTTCAGTGGGTTTTTTTGTTTTTTTTTGGCTGCACCGCATAGCTTACAGAGCATACTGCCTGTTTTCACCTATAAGTTTTATGGTTTCAGGTCTTACATTTTAAGCCCTTAATCCATTTTGAGGATTTTTTAAAGTATGGTGTGAGAAAGTAATTGATTCTTTTGTGCATAGTTGGCCAGTTTCCCCAGCACCACATACCGAAGAGGCTGTCTTTCCCCCCAGTCTTGCTTCCTTTGTCATAGATTTATTGCCTGTGTGAATGTAGGTTCATTTCTGGACTCTTATCTGCTTCATTGATTTATGTGTCTGTTTCAGGGCCAGTACTGTATTTGATTACTGTAGCTTTATAGTGTAGTTTGAAAGTATAAATGCTTTTTGAATAAAGGAAGGAAGGAATGAATGAATGACTTGCTCACCCAGAATGATCAGGAGTTTGGGGTAAACTGGTACGACTCATGACCTTTAACTCCCTCCTAGATGTGATACTTTTTTTATTTTGTGTATAACTGAAGCTGCCTTAGCAAGACATCCGTCTTCCCTAGGTGTGCTAGGTGGGCATCACAGCTTTCTGGAAGATGGTTAACTGCATATAGCTGGGATCCCACTGGTAGCCTTTCCAGTCACTCTTGCCTGACCTCTGTCCTCAGATGATGAAAGTTCTGGAAGCAAAAGGCTCAAGGCGGAGTTATCCGAAGAGGAGCTGAAGGCCCACGTCAGCAAGGGCACGCTGGGTAAGCTCACCGTGCCTGCACTGAAGGAAGCCTGCAGGATGTATGGGCTGAAGGGCGGGCTGAAGAAGCAGGAGCTGCTCGATGTCCTCACCAAGCACTTCCAGAAGGCCTGACCAGAGAGCATACAGCCAGCCACCCTTCCACAGTGTAGCCAGGCTGCCCGGTTTTGTTTTTATCAAGTCAGAACCTTTCTCCTCCTGATCCAGGACGAGTCGGCCTGACAGAAGTCAAGGACTTTGTTTAGATTTTCTGTTGCCATGGAGACAGCGCTGCCCTCTCATTCTGCTGTGCCTTACCCTACTGTCGGAGTAAAGAGCCTAACTTTGTACTATATATTGTTCTGTAGTTTAAAAGAAAAAAGATGTGTCTTTTGCATCCAGAGATGCCTTTGGCTGTGAGCTTTACTTCCTCTCCCATTGGGAACGCATTTCCTCACAACAGAAATATCAATGAGGATAGGGAAGAGTGTGATAGTTTAGGACACATGAACATACTTTAGGGATGATAATCCTAGTCAGGTTATATTCTGATCCCGTTTTCCCACTTGTTTTCCTTTACATGTGTCATATTCAGATCTAAAGATCAGATTTCAGAAGTAATAACAAGGTAACATGTTTAATTCTTGTACCCCTTGCTTCATGAATACATAGCAACTCCCCTACTCATGTTGTATTTTCTTAATATGACATTCAAGTATATGAAGAACAGATACACATTTTCTGTTCCCCTGAGAATTTGGGTTGCAGTGTAAGTGAAATGAGTCATTCCTGTAATTTTTCAGGGAAGCTCTAGGAAGTTGAAGAAGATAAGGAGAGGTTTGATTCAGGGAGAATGGAAAAAGGAGGGGTCCTTGGGTCAGGAAAAGGGGAAAAACAGGAGAGGGGTCTCTCCGTGTCCCCCCATACCTTCCCTCCTTTACCCTCCCTGTCCCTTTCCTTGTTCTTTCTGCAGTTATTGCTTTTGAAGAATTAGCTGAGAGAAGGAAGGAAAGCACCTGGAAGGGTTTTTATCCTGAGGATGGCTTGTAGGTCCTTTGTCTTTTGAGACTAGAATGAGCATCTCATGAGGTGAGTGTAGGAAGGATCAGGTTACTCTTGGAAGAGGTTTTCAGTTTTGGATTCTTTGCTCTGAGTTTTATGGATTTTAACTTCTTTTTGCTTGTGTTTGTTTGGAAAGGAGATGTTATATTGTTTGGATTTCTTTCCTTATCTCGGGGAGAGGGAAAATAATTATCCAATTAGATGCCTTTGAGGATGCAGCAAGATAATGCAAAATCATTTAATACAGGAAGTGTTCATTCTTGTTGCTGGGAAATAAGACCACCTCTGTTAAATGACACATCCTTGGAAACTCTGGGTTCTGAAGAGGGTTACTAATACCACAGAGGTAGATCAAAATCAGGCTAGTCATCTCAAATAGGAGGGTAAGAATGAGTGCCACCGCTTGCTGGGTCTGTTTTTCAAGCTGGTGAGAAGGAAACCTAGTGAGTCGCAGGCATCTCTATGCACTCCTGCAGAGCCTTAGACTCATTTTCCTCTGTTTGGTTTACAAAATGGATAGGAGTTCAAGGGTCAAACAAAACATGGGTAATGTGAATGATGTTAGAAAAATAATCACCGAGGTCTGTGATAAAGAGCAATTGTGTGATCTCTGTTTCTCTGTAGATTAATGATGCTTGCCTTCCCTGCTGTTGAGCAGGGAGAAAAACCATCATGTCCAAACATAATTTGGGCACTTGTAAGCTCACAAGTCAGATTTAGTAGATTTGTATCTTGGCTCCATCACACACATACAAATGACTGTAGGCAATTTACTTGGCATTTTCAAGCCTCAGGTTACTTATATTTATAATAAGAATAATAACGTGGAATAATGAAAATAAATTAAGAAAACCTGTAAATGGACAAAGTGCTCAAAAGGCACAAACTTTCCCCATTTCTTTGACTGCAGACACACTTCAGTCCAGCATGTGGTGGGAGCAGAAGCAATGCCGAACGCGCGGAGACGGGAGGACCGAGGAGGTGCTCCGAGGAGGTGCTCTGCCGGGGCAGATGCTCTGCCCGGGCGGCCCTCTGCAGAGGCAGGAGGGGGCGGGGCTGCTGGAGAAGCGCTCGTGTCTTTTCACGTCTTATTAAAGCAAAGCAGGACCATGAAATCTGGGAGAGCCTAGTCATCCATTTCCTCTCCGGTGCCTTCAAACAAACTCCAGCCTCAAATCCGTTTTAGAGGGAAAACACATACCTACTATAATGGACCAGGAGCTATGACGACTCTCCAGCCTTTCCAGTTTGAGCCCAAGCTGTCCCCGAATGTGTCCTCTTCACTGTAACTGACTGCATCACACTTGAAAGCCAGTCCTACCTGAGGTTTACTTCGGGCACTCCCGCAGCTGGGACCCTCACCTGCAGGCCCTGCCAGCCCTCCCCAGCATTCATCACTAGAGCAATTTTGACATGGTCATATTTACTGCTGGTTTTTATGTTTTGGCTGCGCTGGGTCTTTGTTGCTGCTTGAGGGCTTTTTCTAGGGGCCGTGCCGGGGAGGCTACTCTCTAATTGTGGTACACAGGCTTCTCATTGTGGTGGCTTCTCGTTGCCAAGCACAGGCTCTAGAACATGCAGGCTCAGTAGTTGTGGTGCATGGGTTTAGTCTTCCCCTGTGCCTCATGGTGGAGAAGGAAATGGCAATCCACTCCAGCATTCTTGCCTGGAGAATCCCATGGACAGAGAAGCCTGGCGGGCTACAGTCCATGTGCAAAGACTTCACGACTACACCACCACCACCACCACCTGCCTTGTGGAACGTGGGATCCTTAGCAGATCAGGGATCGAACTTGAGTCCCCTGCATTGGCAGGTAGATTCTTAACCACTGGATTGCCAGCAAGTTCCAAAGGTTGGATTATTTGATCTCCCTTCACCCCAAAATTATTGCAGCATGTAATTATAAAGATACATACAGTGGAGTGAGCCAAAGATTACTAACCCAATAGGAACAGAACAGGGTTTAGCACAAGGTGGCTTTAGCTTCCCTAGGAACCCACTGCCGGAGTGGTTACCTTCTAGGGGGTAAAGGCTGGGTTTGCTGCTGAACATTCTACAGCAAACAGGGCAGCCTCCTATAGAAAAAGATCATCAAACCAAAAATATCAACAGTGCTGAGGTTGAGAAATCCTCTTCCAGACTGACAGTGACACCTCAATGATTTAAGTCTGAATATTCTGAATGACCAGAAATCTGGTGGAAGTGACAGCTTTTCACAGCTTCCTGGTGAAAACTGAGAAACTATGAGAAACTATTAACCACTCTAATGCTTCAATCAAGTATCAGCTGGACACTTACCAAGAATCACACTTTCTTTAAACTGGGATAGGAATGTATGTATTCTTTATTGGGATGCTCTTTAAGAATGACACATTAGCACTGTCCTGATGGGAGAGAATACACATCTGACCCACATCATAGCAGGAGACAGGCCCGGGTAATGGCTCTCAGGGCTGGCACAAAGGTCCACTGAAGAAACTGCCATTCAGCAAAGCTAGGATGCTTCCTTGGATTCCATCATCTGCTGCAGCTTCCAGTAAGTCCTCCGTGATGGGGCCAGAATCCTCCATTCCAGAACCTCTTGCCATGCCTTCAAGATCTAGGTCAACTGGCCCACGTCTCACCCGGGCGCCTCTGGAATTCGGCAGCGTGTCCCTTTGGTATGCTTCTGCCCCGCCACCCTCAGGGGGCAAAGGTGGGAGTTGGGGGGAATACATTACCAAAAGCAAACAGCAAGGGTACATTAGCAACTGACACTTCGGGCATATACCCAACAACCTCACAGAACACATGCTTCCTCCCCAAACAATACATTAAACCCCGCAGAGGAAACCCCTCGATGATTCGGACACATGTGCAACGATCCTGTACACCCGGAATGAGGGGCACAAGCAGAGTTATGCCATCATGCCCCACACAGTAGGGAGTAGGCACCCGAAAGCTGGAACCAAATCTCTACCTCAGCTCTTCCCTGCCTTTAAATGGTGTCATCTGACCTGTTTCCACCTGTTCTGGGCATTAGTTCATTTCCCAAGAGGGAGGATAAGATGGCAGAGAGGAAGGGAAGACAGGGGAGGGGCTGATAACCTATAAAACAAGACAACAGTACAAAAATGCAAAAACCAGACTGAGCATTAAAATATTTTATAACAACAGAAGGTAGCTGGAAACACTACATGCTAACAGACAATATGCTACATAACTCAGAGGCGGTGAGGAGTCAGCCGGGAGTGTGGCCAAGGCCACGGGTTTAGACCAAGAGCCTCTCGATGGACTGCTGGATGGACTGGATCTGCTGCTTCAGCTGTGAGCCCTCTTTGATGGTGACGGAGCAGGCGATGACAGGCCTGGAGACCCCACAGGCTCGCCCCAGGGCCTGCTTGGAGCGCACGAACACGTAGGGCACATTCTTGTCCTCACACAGCAGCGGGAGGTGAAGGATGATCTCCAAGGGCTCTGCGTCTGCGGCCATCACGATGAACTCAGAGATGCCTCTGTTGAGGGTTTTGGTGGCTGCAGAGAGGACATGAAGTCAACAGGTGATGGGGGCTGGGGCAGGGAAGCCACAACAAAGCAATTTCCAAGGAAAAGAAACAGGTGCAAGAAAAATGGGCAAAAATGTCCAGGACTAGGCAATTTTCTGTCCCACAGTGGTCTTGGGAAGAGACAGGGAGCCAAGTACCAAATCCCCAATGCCTTCCTCAAACTCTACATCAAACCCATCAGTTCTGCCAAAACGCACCCTAAATCCTAAAAAGAGCCCTTCTTTTCCTGTCCTCTGCTCCCACACTCTCCAAGTCACCGCCATCTCCTGCCTGGGTGATGGGAACAGCTTTCACCCAAGCTTCACCAGCACGAAGCAGCACTTCTCCAACCCCGTAACCAAGGATCAGGGAGTTTCCATCCGAATCTGCCACCATCAATACTTTGCAACTCACCAAGCAAGTTCAACACTCCACAGCATTGTTCAAATCCTTATTTCTTATTTTATAATTTTTATTTAATTTACATTTTTACTTCCAGCTGTTCTGGGTCTTCCTTGTTGCTTGGGCTTTCCTCTAGTTGTGGCAAGCAATGGCTACTCTTGTAGTAGTGGGGTGGGCTTCTCACTGGGGCGCCTTCTCTTGTGGAGCACAGGCTCACTGGTCACGGCTCAGGCTCAGCTGCGTGCGGGATCTCCCCAGATGAGGGTTCTGAGCCTGTCTCCCACATTGCTGAGTGGGCTCTTTACCACTGGGCTCCCAGTGAAGCCCCCTCCAACGCTCATTCCTGCCTGCTTATCTGTGACCCAGTGCTAGCTTGCTGGCCACACACACT
The DNA here is from genome assembly GCA_007570785.1 of Antilocapra americana. Taxonomy (NCBI): domain Eukaryota; kingdom Metazoa; phylum Chordata; class Mammalia; order Artiodactyla; family Antilocapridae; genus Antilocapra; species Antilocapra americana. Next base: position 6,936,429 of record ML663560.1, on the reverse strand, counting down.
GCTGCTCTGGTCCCCGTGGTGGCCTCATCAAGAGCATCCAGCCCTCTTCCCACCTTGGAAATCCAGTCCAGCCCCCAGACAGGGACAGTGCTGCTAACACTCTTCTCGGGCCATCCTCTGGATGCCTTACCCTCATTGGCTCCTTTTCGAAGCTGCTTGTAGTTACATGACTGCTGAACGAGGTCCAATAGTTTCTTGGTGAGGTGCGCATCTGCAAGAGGGTAGGCCTTCGGATTGACGTCAGCTTCAGTCTGTTTGGGGGGCGGGGGGCAGGGATCAAAGCATGAGTCAAACTGGACCAGAAGGTGTTCCAGACAAGTCACAAAGTACTTCAACCAAAAACAGAGGGACAACAGGGAGCTTCCCTACCTCCCCTCCCCCCAAACATACACATTTAATTTATTAAACAAGTATAATTTATAGAAACCCAGTACAAAGTTCTATTTCCTTTATATTTGAATCTTCAGTTTTTAGTAAGAATCCTGGTTTCCAAAACATCATAGTATTTTCTCATTTATTCTACCCTGCAATTCACACAAAATGGTTTCAGAGTTGCTATACAAATACTACCTCCATCAACTATAAACCCACCAAGGTCAACATTTCCTTTTAATCTTAAAATATATCCAACTAAAACTATCCAGTCAGAGTACTATATTCAAAAGTTATTCAAACTATATTTTACCTTGTGGCTATCAATCTGATATACAATTAAGGTTCCTTTGTATTTAGTTTGCTTAAAAATTCTTAAAAATATATAAAACATTTATGTGGTTCCAAAGTCGTTGTTTTGAAAACTAGTAAACTGTAGAGCCTTTCCTGTGTAGACTGAGTTACTAAGTAACCAAGCACCAGGTAAATTTCTCTTGTATTCCACCCAAAGAATTATACAATTAAATAGCACCATCCTGCAATCCATACTAATTAATTAATCCAAACAAATTAATGGATCCAGGTATTGATTTTAATACATAACAACATCACAAAAAAAAATACCATGTGACCATTGCCTCTCTGGGCTTCCCTGGTGGCTCAAAGATAAAGAATCCACCTGCAATGTGGAGACCTGGGTTTGACTCCTGGGTTGGGAAGATCTCCTCGAGGAGAGCATGGCAATCCACTCCAGTATTCTTGCCTGGAGAATCCCTATAGACTGGGGAGCCTGGTGGGCTACCCTCCACTGGGTTGCAAAGAGTCGGACACGACTGAGCGACTAAGCACATTGCCTCTCTTAAAGAACAAAATATCTGTGATCAAGCCGTCTTGGGGAAAAGAGGAGAGCTAGGAGAAAAGCTGATCAAGCCTTCCATCCCGCCTCTTTTTTTGCCCAAAGGGCATGCGGGGATCCTAGTTTCCTGACCAGGGACGGAAACTGTGCCCTCTGCAGTGGAAGCGCAGAGTCTTAGCCTGGACCACTGGGGAAGTCCCAGCCTTTGATTCTAATACTGCTACCAAATCCAGGTCCAGAACCCAGGTTAGGCTGCTCGAAAGCCAATTCTCCAGAGACAAGTGCTGGTAGGAAAGGAAGTTTGCTTTATTTTGGAGGCCTGCAGCAACCAGGGGAGAACAATACTATATATTTGATATTAAGGAATTATTAAATTTGAGGATATTGTAGTGGCATCGAAGTTGTCGAAATTTCTCATTTTACAGACGCATGCTGTAATACCTATAGATAAAATGTAACCCCATTGGATCCATTGCAAAATAACCCACGTAGAAAACAAACTCGGTGGTGCCTGGCCTATTCCTTTCCTCCTACTCTATTTTCACCTCTCGACTTTAACTATTTTTATTAATTTCTTCTTTGCTTTTCCTGTGGTTCTTTTTACAAATATGTATTTTATTATATACATAACCTGGGTGCAGCCCACATTACCATTCCTGAGCACCGAGCAGTTCGCCCGCAGTGATTCGGTCTAACCCTGGGTTTGGAAGCTGGATGAAGGCACGCGGCACCAGGGTTCGAAGTGGTGACCCATAGGCAACGGCCCAGTGGCTATACTCACCATATTGAGTCTGCCTTGATCGCTTCCTGCCTGATCCCCCGCCAAAAGCTTAGAAGCGACCCACCCGCCCCCTAGAGGAACTGGAAGTGAAGTCAGTGGAAGTGACGTCGAGAACCCACTCGCATCCGGAAGCCTGGTCCCACACACCAACACAACGCACTGGGTCAATCTGTCATGGTCCCAGGGTGATAAGAAATTAGGGGAAATTCGAGATGTTTCACGAAGTGGGAAAGATTCCTAATTACTTGCTCTTCTTCACACACCCAGATGGCTCAGTGGTAAAGAATCCGCCTGCAATGCAGGAAACTCAAGAGATGCGGGTTCAATCCCTGGATCAGGAAGACCCCCTGGAGGAGTAAATGGAAAGCCACTCTAGTATTCTTGCCTGGAAAATCCCATGGACAGAGGAGCCTGGTGGGAGGCCGACATGGCCAAGTGACTAACAGCAACTGAGTATGCGCATACATTCTAGAATCAGCTTTTTCAAATTCTACCAAGAAAAAAAAAAAAAAAGAAAAAGCCTATTGGGACAGCATTGATTTGTATATTTAAAGTAATCCCAATTAGGATAAAACACCTTTAAGATACAGAATCTGTCAAACCAGTTAAGCACATATATTTACTTAATTCTTTAGTGCTTTTAAATAAAGCTTTATAATTTCTCCAAAAGCCTCAATATATTTTAGATTTCCTCAGATATTTTAGCTTACGAAAATTAACTCTATTCCTTAACATTTTAATAACTTATTTTATAAATGAATTGGCACTGAATTCTATCATGTTTTGTACAAGATGGATGAGTTAAGACTTTTCTCCTTTATTTTAAAAGTTTTTCTAGTGTTGGTTGCACAAGGCAGTAAATATAAGAACACCCACTGAGTTATACTTTTTTTTCCTACTACACGCTTGTTTTAAAAATTAATGCATTAACTGACCTATGATATTATGTTAGTTCCAGGCACACAACACCGTTATTTGATATTTCTATACATTACAAAATGATCATCATTGACTTACACACTTTAAAGAGTGGAACTTTATGGTATGAAATTATCTCAATAAAGCTATTTTTTAAAGTAGGTGTAGACTCTGATGCCACAATGTAGGAGGTCAGGTTTCGATCCCTGGGTCAGCAAGATCACTTGGAGAAGGGGATGGCTACCGACCTTAGAATTCTTGCCTGGAGAATTCCATGAGCAGAGGAGGCTGGCGGACCATACTCCATGGAGTCGCAGAGTCAGACAGGACTCAGCGACTAGCAAAGTTTTCCCCTGTTTTTCTCACTGAGTTATAATTAACATACAATATTAACTTTGTTTCTTTACTATTATTCAGCCCTCCTACTTCTACTTTAATTCACTTTTATTCTGTTTTTTTCAGGTATTTGTTCCTCTAAGTTTCTATATTTATAGACATCACATTGCTCATAATATCCTTTCTTTTTAAATGTCTGCAGACTATGTCTCCTTCAAGTTTGTTATTCCTTATAACTTTTTGCTTATTTTCTTGATTAATCTCATCAGAGGGGACTTTTCAAATACTCTTCTGATTTTGTCCACTCTACAACAAGATATTCTCTTTCAGTAATTTCTGCCTTTTTTTCATGTTATTTTGTGCTTTTGATCTTTTCCTAGCTTTTTAGTGCCCCCCATCTTAGGTTCCAATACTTTAGTTGTACCCTACATACTGATATTTGGTATTTCCATTATTGTTCAGTTCTGTTTTCAAATTTCCCTTATTATTTTCAATTTGACCCATGAGTTCTTTATATCTTCTTTACACTTTGTTTCTAAGTCATTTGCATTTTAGTTGGGAGAATGTGGTCTATATTATTGTCAATCTTTATCTTCTATAATTGATGGCTGCAGTATTCACTGGTTTCACTACCACCTCTAGATCAAGTTTATTCATAGTGTTATTCACATCTTCTATTTCCATATTGATGTTTTGGCTTCACAACCAATTAAATGCTACATAACTGCATATCTATTTCTTTTTGGAATTACATCATCCTCATTTTACTTGTACTTTCTGTCCTTCGAGTCCCCCCCCCCCCCAATTTTCCACTCTAGTGGTTTGGAGTTATCTTTATCTTTTGATGGATACTCAGAAATCACAATGTGTGTTTTTAACTCATCAAAATCTAATGCTCATCAATAATGTCACAATTAAGAACCTCCTAAATGGCAACCCACTCCAGTACTCTTGCCTAGAAATATCCATGGATGGAGGAGCCTGATGGGCTACAGTCCATGGGGTCGCAGAGTTGGACATGACTGAGTGACTTGACTTTCACTTGAACAGTTAAAATTCCCAGAAACACTTTAATTCCTATCATTCCTCATAAATATACTTTTTAAAAGGCCAGATATTTTTACTGTAGCTTCCAATCACCCATCTCTGGGAACTAGCATTCTCATCTCTTAATAACATCAAAGGCATAAAAGCAGGAGACTTCAGGAGATCCACTATGTTCATCGGGTCCCATCACTTCATGGCAAACAAATGGGGAACAATGGAAACAGTGACAGATTTTATTTTCTTGGGCTCCAAAATCACTGCAGATGGTGACTGCAGCCATCAAATTAAAAGACGCTTGCTCCTTGGAAGAAAGTGAAGTGAAAGTCAGTCAGTTGTGTTCAACTCTTTGTGATCCCATACAGTCCATGGAATTCTCTAGGCCAGAATACTGGAGTGAGTAGTCTTTCCCCTCTCCAGGGAATCTTTCCAACCCAGGGATCAAAGCCAGGTCTCCAGCATTGCAGGCAGATTCTGAAAAGCTATGACCAACCTAGATAGCATATTAAAAAGCAGAGACATTACTTTGCCAACAAAGGTATGTCTAGTCAAAGCTATGGTTTCTCAAGTAGTCATGTATGGATGTGAGAGCTGGACCATAAAGAAAGCTGAGCCCTGAGGAATTGATGCTTTTGAACTGTGGTGTTGGAGAAGGCTCTTGAGAGTCCCTTGGACTGCAAGGAGATCAAACTAGTCAATCCTAAAGGAAATTAGTCCCGAATATTCATTGGAAGGAACAATGGTGAAGCTCCAATACGCTGGCCACCTGATGTGAAGAACTGACTCATTGGAAAAGACCCTGGTGCTGGGAAAGATTGAAGGCAAGAGGAGCAGGGGCCACAGAGGATGAGATGGTTGGATGGCATCACCAACTGGATGGATAAGAGTTTGAGGAAGCTCTGAAGTTGGTGATGGACAGGGAAGCCTGGCCTGTTGCAAGTTCATGGGGTAGCAAAGAGTTGGATATGACTGAGTGACTGAACTGAACTATGATCAAAGAGGAATCACTTAACGACAACAAAAGTTCCACTCAATTTTAAAACCAAACCACTTACCTTACAAATAGCAACTGAAAGTTGCTTAGGGTATATTTATTCACCTTTTAATTTTTCCAAGGGTTAATTAAATGAGTGAATGAATGATCTTACTGCTAGACAACTTTAATCCACAGCTTGATGTCTTTTGTTCTCCTCATACACCAGACAGCCAAAACCTGCAAGTTTTGATTTGACAACAAATAGTGCATGCTCACTCTCTCCACACCAGGCATAAAGGCAATTAAATGCATTATTGAACTGAGGCCACCTGATTCCAAAACTCTTCAAGGAACTCCGAAAGATGAGCACTAGTTTAGAAGGTTCAAGTTCTAGGCTCAGCAACAAATCAATCTCAAAATGGGGGTGAGGCAGCAGGGAAGATATCCGTTGGGAGCCAAGAACCGTTAAAAGGATTAAGCCTCATTATGAAAGTCGAAGTGTTTTTGCAAACTCTTCCCTCCTTACTAAATGCCGACCAAAACTAGGTACCAAGTTACATGATCTGATTAAAAAGTTAGAGACCATCAAGAGTTTTAGAGGAGCCCCGCACGTGGTGTTACCAGGACTTTTGATTTCTGAGGTTCCCGCCTCGCAGGAGGAATCTTTCCTGCATTCCAGCCTGGGGTTCCCTCCAAACGCCAAAGGCCCCTTTAATCCCTGGCACACGTAACTTGCGACAGGCACTAGGCTTCTCCTGAACCTCAGCAATGGCAAAGCGGAGCTGGGGAGGTTGATCCAAACCCAGGGTTCCACATCCTCCTCTAGCGGCCCCTCCAAAAGAAATATAAAACCAATAAAACCAAATTTCCCCATCCGACTTTCTACTCTGTCCCACGTGGGCTGGACCCTTTCTCCCAGGCAGGCCTACGCCCTCTGCGCTCCCCGGAGGCCTTCGGCCAGGAGCACTAACTGCTGACAGAAGCTCCGTCACAGAATCCGAAACTCATCTCCCGCGTTCTAACCTCGGGCCGGTAGAAAAGACGGTGCTCGGGGCGGCTCGGCCGTCCGAGCTCGAGCCCCTCGGCGGGCCGGCGAGGCCGGGCGCCTTCTCAGCCGCCAAGCTGGTGAGGGGACAGAACCCCGAGTCCCCCGCCCCGCGGCTCTCCAACCAGGCGCGCGCACTCACCATAGCTGCGGTTCAGGGGCGCCGTCCCTCCTCAGGGAGCGCAGGAGGCGTCAGAAAAGAACTTTCCGCCGCGAACCTTCCGCAGGGAAGAAGTGGAAATGGCCGCTCGTGGCCGGAAGCGGAAATTGCGTCAGAAAGAGGGCGGCGCTCCCCTTAAAGGGCCCCAGCGCCGGAAGCCTTCGGTCCTGGGGGAGGGACCGCCTTCGCCGTCGTTTTAGTGTCGTTCTAGTACCAGTTATTGGCAGGAACAGGGAGTTCAATATCCGAAAAATAACACACCAAAACAAAGAATTTCAGTGATGTCATTTCCATCGCTAGTTTATTTCGTAGCACATTTATGTGGTTTTAATATCATTTTTTGGACCCTACATGGTAGTAAAGGAATGATATGGAGATAGTAATTGGTAATCCTAAACGTTTTCCTTCATATTCAGATATCTTTGTTAAATTTTCTGGTGAAGTGTGGAGTCCACCAGGCGTGGAATCCACTGAGTAGGGAATTCAGTGGAATAGGGAATTCTTCTTCCGATTTGGGGATGGAGATTGAGTTTCTGGCAAGTTGGGTTTGGAGATGTCTAGGACACCCACTTTCTTCCTGCCCAGCATGCTGCTTTTTTCTCTGCGATGCTCCAAAGTTCCACTATTTAAAGCTAGACTCATGCCTTGTCACCTGTAAGAGATCCTCCTGGATCCCTCACCACCTCCAAAAAGTTCTCCTGGATCTTTATAGCCCTTACTCGTCTCTCTTCCCAAGACACCAGTTATGTCTTGGGACCATTTGGATCTAGGCAGAACTAGATCATAAGGGGTCAGTTCCAGGTATTTCGTTTGGAAACCTAGAAGTAGAGATCCAGCAGGGCACTTGGGAATCATGAAGTGCAGCTCTTTAACTTCACAGATACTGAGGCCCAGAATGGGTAAGTTGCTTGTCCACAGTCACAGAACAACACAATGGCAGAAGCCTGGGATTTTTGGCTTTCACCTTGGATTACTTCTACCACATCTGGTTACTACGCTTGAAAAGCCAGCTGGATGGGTTTGAAGTGGCTCCAGGGCTAAACTTTTATTACATGAAAAATCCCATCAGACTTCATCCATGCAAATCTATGACTTGTCAAATAATAAAATTTGTCTCCAAATTAAGAAATTCCCACTGATGAGTCCTGTTAAAGAGCAGAACCTGTGATCTGGACCCTGCTCCTCTTTTTCCTTGGATACAGTTTTATATTTCCATGTCTGTTTGTTTTTAATATTTGGCTGTACCAGGTCTTAGTTGGGGCTTTCCTTGTGGCTCAGCTGGTAAAGAATCTGCCTGAAATGCAGGAGAATTGGATTTGATCCCTGGGTTGGGAAGATCCCCTGGAGAAGGGAAAGGCTACCCACTCCAATATTCTGGCCTGGAGAATTCCATGGACTGTATAGTCCATGGAGTCGCAAAGAGTCAGACATGACTAGCGACTTTCACTTCATTTCAGGTCTTAGTTGTGATATGCGGGATCTTCAATTATAACATTCTAGATCTAGTTCCCTGACCAGGGATCAACCCGACACCACCCCTCTCCCCCCCATATTGGGAGCACAGAGTCTTAGCCACTGGACTACCAGGGAAGTCCCCATATTTGCATATTAGTTGAACCTATCAACTACTGCTGGAGAAGAGTCTTGAGAGTCCTTCAGACAGCATGGAGATCAAACCAGTCCATCCTAAAAGAAATCAGCCCTGAATATTCATTGGAAGGACTGATGCTGAAGCAAGCTGAAGCTCCAATACTTTGGCCACCTGATGTGAAGAACTGACTCACTGAAAAAGACCCTGATGCTGAAAAGATTGAGGGCAGGAGGAGAAGGGGATGACAGAGGATGAGATGGTTGGATGGCATCACCGACTCAGTGGACATGGGTTTGGGTAGACTCTGGCAGTTGGTGATGGATACCAGTTTATGGGGTTGAAAAGAGTTGGCCACGACTGAGTGAACTGAACAGTCATAGGTGTCATTATCATTTGCTTTTTTTGATGTCTTGCTTTATCACAATTTCAGGTGGTTATTTGGCCTACCTGGCATCTTGGACAATTATATCCCAGATCTCCTAGTAACAACTGATAGAAGCTTGGTGTTTTTATGACCATGAGTAGTGAGACAGTAAACTCTACCTAATTAATTCTGTTTCCCAACTGTATAAAATCAACCCATTTTCCATGTTCTCATAGGACTAGCCCACCCTTTTGTAGTTTGCTCTTTCCGTTACTAGTAAGTTAGTAAATGTTAACATATGCTCAGAATCAATTTGTCTTAAGAAATTTGTCTTTTACCACAGTTCTGTGCTTAAAACCCTAAATGCTTGCCATGGCTTATGAGGCCTCTCCCCACTGGTTCCCCCCTTCTCATCCTCATGTTGCAGCCCCATCCACCTTCTTTCTCTACCTTGAGCACACCCCAATCTCCCCAAGCCCATCCTTCACCCTCTGTCAGGAGTGATGTGCTGTGCTCCTCTGCTCAGCTGATTCGTCTTTATCGCCTCTTCAGTGAAGGCTCCTCGATCACCCAGACCAGGTAATTGTCCTTGCTGGATGGACCCAGAAGCCCTGGCAATTCCCTTTATAGCCCTCATTGACTCTGTCTTTATTCGGTGTTTGCCTTTCCAAACACACTGAGTGCTTTATGAGAGCAGGGCTTGTAGCTGCCTTGGACACTTTGGATACCTATCTTTTGGTGCTGTGTCTGATCCAAAGGGCGTTCTTCTTTCACTTAGGGATCTTTGGTGACAAGCAAGCTGAAAGGAGTTTGGAAAAAGACTCTGTAATGGCCAAACTTAGGTCACACCTCCATTCCTTGGCTGTCCTGGGCCTGTGAAAAAGAATCAGATATAACCTAGGGTAACATTTAGCCAAGATGCATTGTGTGGTATATTGGGGTTTTCTTGTGTTTTTTTAAACTTCATTTATTTATTTATGGCTGTGCTGGGTCTTCATTACTACACGTGGGCTTTCTCTAGTTGTGGCAAGTGGGAAGCTACTCTGTAGTTGCAGTGTGCAAGCTTCTCGTTGCTGGGACTTCTCTTGTTGCAGAGCATGGCCTCTGGGGCATGAGGGCTTCAGTAGTTGCAGTGCAAGAGCTTAGTTGCCCATGACATATGAAATCTTCCCAGACCATGGATCATGGAATCAGTGTCTCCTGCCTTAGCAGGCAGATTCCTAACCACTGGAATATGGAGGAAATCCTGGGTTCTTAGAATAGAGAGATACTTTCCAAATGGTTGGTAAATAGGTGACACCCTTCTACTATAACCCCAGGGACCACTTTTGTGTGTACATGCTCAGTTATAACTGTCTGACTCTTTGTGACTCCTTGGACTGTAGTCCATCAGGTTCCTCTGTCCATGTGATTTTCCAGGCAAGGATTCTGGAATGGGTTGCCATTTCCTCCTCCAGGGGATCTTCCTGACCCAGGGATCGAACCCTCATCTCTTGGGTCTCCTGCATTGATAGGCAGATTCTTTATCACTGTGCCACCTGGGAAGCCCCAGGCACCACTTACAACCCAGCAATTAAGACTTAAGGCCTGGCCCATTCTGATTGGCTGATGACCCTGCCTTCTCTGTTATTCAATGTTTTGAATATAACCTTTGGGTGAAAGTCTTCAGGATAGCATTTATATTCCTGTCAACATTGCTCCTGAGTTGGAAAAGTAATCCCCCAACAAAAAAATCAGGATATGCTGGGTGGTTAAACAAGAACACACATGTTTAATAGGGTGTTCATTAAGTGTTTGATATTGGATAACTGAAGGACAAATGGATGAAAGTATCCCATAGGAAGAAAGAAATCCACCAGCCTGCAGTTTCCATCCCTCCATCAACATGGGGGAACATAATCTCTTCACTCCAGAGGGCAAGGTGTTTTAGTGCTTCTTCTTAATTCTTTTTGGGCTGTTCCCCAATGTTGTCCGCATCTGTACCGTGGACGTATTAGGCAGCTCTGATTTCACACACAGCAGCTGGAGCTAAGGCCGCAGCATCAAAAGCCTTTGTGACGTGGCCTAGTGACAGCGGTTCTATGAGGCAGGGGCTACCCCGCCCCGCAGTGGCTAGCTCGGCTGTATCAGCCCTGCCCTCCAACTCCACCCCACCACCTGCCGGACCTAAACCGTGTCATGTTGCTGGCCCTCCTGGGCGCCTGTGCTGTCGTGGGGCCGTTCTGGGGTCCTGAGTGGGAGCCAGTGCGGGGCCTGCTCTCTGAGGATCACAGCTGCAAGGACCCTCGGTGCTGTGGTAACCTGCTTGTCCTCTGCCTCTTTCTGATCTGGCAGGTCCGGCACTACTGGCATCAGGTCACCAGGACCCACCGCAGCAGGAGGAAGTTCATCAAGGTGAGGGGGTCCCACCCACCTCTTTCCCTCCACACCATGATTGTGTCAGTCATTTGTTACAGGGACCCTGTTTTATACCCTGTGTACCGGAGATGGATTCAGACTGCACTCTGATGAACTCAGGAAGAGCGTTTTCTTGCCTCAAAGCCAGTAGTCACCCTGGACTTTTCCCTCCCTCATGCCACATGTTTAATCCACCTGCAAGTCCTATGGGCTTTACTTGCAAACCATATCTCAAATCTGATCATTTCTCAAACCCTCACCACATTCTTCTGGACTGTAGGTACCACCTTCTGCCTGGTTCCTGCCTCCTCTCTCACCCAAACATGGAGCTCAGTGCTCCTGCAGCCAAGAGGATGAACTTCTGTCTCTTTTTAAAATGTTTCATCCAAGGATAATACAAATATACAGATTATAAGTGTGTATTTTTATTTTTTAATTGTATTTATTTTTAAAATTTATCATCAACTATTTAATATCTATATGTGTTTTGTATATTTATATGTACATATATTGTATATTCATTTATTTGGGGCTGCATTGTGTCTTAGTTGTGGCATGCAGGATTTTTCATTGTGGTGTGCAGGCTCTTCATTGTGGTGCATGGTTTTCTCTCTAGTTGTGATGCCCGGGCTCAAGAACCCTCAGGCTCAGTAGTTGTGGCAAGCAGGCTTAGGTGCCCTGCGGCATGTGGGAATCTTAGTTCCCCCAACCAGGGATCAAACCTGAGTCCCCTGCATTGGAAGGTGGATTCTTAACCACTGGACCACCAGGGAAGTCCCAGATTTTGAGTGTGTAGATCAGTGAATTTTTGCAAACTGAACACATCCAGGTGCAGCATTAGATTAAGAAAACAGACCACTACCAGCAGCTCAGAAGCTTGCAGGCACCACTCTGCTTTTTTAAAAAGCATTAGACTGGTTTTGCCCGTATGGCATCATGCAGTAAGTATTCCTTTGCACCTGGCTTAGGCCTAATGTTATGTTCATGAGCAAGAACAAACTTTTTTTTTTAAATTTTCTTTACTTTATTGTGTTGGTTTTGCCATATATTGACATAAATCTGCCATGGGTATACATAAGTTCCCCCTCCAGAACCCGCCTCCCTCCTCCCTCCCAATTCCCTCTCTCTAGGTCATCTCAGTGCACCAGCCCTGAGCGTCAAACCTGGGCTGGCGATTGATTTCACATATGAAAATTAACATGTCTCAATGCCATTCACCCATATCATCCCACCCTTGCCCTCCTCCACAGAGTCCACAAGTCTGTTCTATACATCTGCGTTCCTTTTGCTGTCTCGCATACAGCGTTCTCTTTACCATCTTTCTAAATTCCATATATATGCGTTAGTATACTGCATTTTTGTTTTTCCTTCTGGCTTACTTCACTCTGTATAATAGGCTCCAGTTCCATCTACCTGAGTAGAACTGATTGAAATGAATTCTTTTTAATGGCTGAGTAATATTCCATTGTGTATATGTACCACAGCTTTTTTATCCATTCGTCAGTTGATGGACATCTAGGTTGCTTCCATGTCCTGGGTATTGTAAACAATGTGGCGATGAACATTGGGGTACGCGTGCCTCTTTCAATTCTGGTTTCCTCAGTGTGTATGCCCAGCAGTGGGATTGCTGGGTCATATGGCAGTTCTATTTTCAGTTTTTTAAGGAATCTCCACACTGTTCTCCATAGTGGCTGTACTAGTTTGCATCCCCACCAACTTTTAAAAACAAATCATAGCACTTTGCCACTCAAGACTTTGCAACGACCCATGGATATACTTCCAAGCTTAGAACAAAATCGAACTCCTGATCACAACTCCAAGGCTTGGAATAATCTGTTCTGCGTTTCTCTCTGACCTCATCCTTTTGTGCTCTCTTCCTCACTCACTTGTTCCATTCTGACTACACGGCCTCCTGACTGTTCTTATACACATGACCCTGTTCCACCCTCAGGGCCTTTGCATGAATGTCTCCTCACCTACAAGGCTCTTTCTTCAGATGTCACTTGATTTGTCCCTTGCTTCATTCAGGTCTCCAGTCAAATATCACCTCCTCTGAGAGGATTCTCTGACAAAAGGAGCTAACCCCATCCCTACGCTTGCTTTTATTTCCATTAGAACACTTTTTGATACCTAACATCATCCTGTATACTTGGTTATTGTGTCTGCCAAGTCTGGAAGACAGCTCCCAACAAAGGCTTTCTGTCCTGTCCATGCTGGTACGTCCAGCTCCTAAAACAGTGCATGGCCTGAAATAAACTCTTTTTCTTTCTTTCTTGAATATTTTCTCGTATGTAAGTTTAATTAATTAATTTCCTTTGCTGTGCTGAGTCTTGGTTGCTGCATGAGGACTTTCCATAGTTGCACTGAGTGGGGATTACTCTCTAGTTGTGTTATGTGGGCTTATTGTGGTGGCTTGTTGTGTGTCAGAGCACAAACTCTAGGCACACGGGCTTCAGAAGTTGTGGTGCGCAGGCTCAGTAGTTTCAGCTCGTGGGCTGTACAGCACAAGCTCAGCAGTTGTAGCGTAATAGCTTAGCAGTTCCTGCGGCATGTGGGACCTTCCCAGACCAGGGATCGAACACACGTCCTCTGCATTGGCAGGCAGATTCCTATCCACTGTACCACCAGGGAAATCTAAATGAACACTTTCTTGAATGAATATTTTCCTTAAGAGAAGTGACTCCCCATTTCCTGAACCGTAGCATCCTCTTCTGGATAATGAGGATTACAACCCTGATCTGTGAGGATTACATGAGACAATGTGAATGCAAAGATTTTTACTTCTCTGTTCTTACCTACAGGTGCCGCAGAAGTGGGCAGTGCCCTCCATGAGACATGACACTTGTTTCAGGCTGACCCCTGAATTCTTTTTCAGTCCTGGCAAGTTCAGGGGCCTGGATGCTCATGCCCGACGATGGGCCCAAAGTAAGAGCAGGGAATACTGGAGGAGCCTCGAGGAGTCATGGACCCAATATCTGCTCTCTTGTCAGCGCCCATGTCAAGGTTTACTGTGGGATGCCTACACCTCTTCTGATCACATCTTTTGCACCACCTCCTTTCCAAGCACCAGTATGCTACCTCGGGACTCTTCTTGGGAAGCATGGCAGGTACCCTGGTGTTGTAGTGATGATCAGACTCACCTGATTTGCAAGCCACGGCCCCCTGCCCTGGACATGTGCCAAAGGATGGAGCAGCTGTTGGTCCATCCCCAGGAAGAACTGGTGCCACTGGAGCATATTGTCAGCATGAGATGCCACCCCACCTCCATGACCCCTCTCCCAAACCTCCCTTCAGCCCAGAGCTTGCCGTTCTGTTCCAGAGAGTTCTTACTGGTTCCTTCCAACCAACGAGTGGGAATGCCCACCTGGAAATCCTTGGGCTGCCCTCAAGAGGCCTGTGCACCAGGAATGGAAAACCAGACATTAGGTAAAGAGGCTAGTAGAGAGTCCCAGATTCCAGGGTGGGCGAAAAAGAGAGAGAGCGGAGGGGATAATGCTTGGAAAATTCAGGCACCTGGAAGGCAACTGCCAATAAACTTTGGGATGGAGGACATGGCAGAGAGTAAGGTCCTGGACTGGGGCAGCCAGAGCCTAGTAGTAAGTAAGGCTGTTGGAGAGATCTTGACACCATGGTGGGAGAGTCAGGACCGGGTGCAAGTTGAAAGTAGAGTTGAAATTCAAGAACTATGGAAGAGAAGTCCAGGGGATGCTGGAGGTGATGAGAATCTTCCTGAAACCCAGGCATGTAGAGGAAAGAAAGTAGAACAGTTAAGATGTAAAATTGATGCAGAGACCCAAACACCAATGTGGGAAACTCAGGATAGGAAAAGGGATAAGGATGCTATAGAGACCCAGTCTTTTGAGAACAAGAAGGAGGCCAGAGGAGAGGATGAAGGAAAGAATGAGGCCCAAGGTTTGAGGAAGAAAGGCCAAACCAGAAGTGAGAATGGTGAGGATACCCAGTTCCCAGGGTGGGGAAAACAAGAGCAGATTACAGGTGATACTAGTATAGAAATTCAGGCAGAAGAGAGGAGACAAGAAGACCAGGGTGGAGGTGAGAATATGGTGCAAATCCAGATATCTTGGAAGGAGAACTTGGGAGAAGTGAAAAATGAGGATGGCATAAAGACCCAGGCCCTGGGGTGGGGAAAACAGGAATGCATTCAAAATGAGAATGTTACAGAGATCCAGACACCAGGGTGGGAGAAGCAGGATCAAGATGGAAGTGAGAAAGCTGGGAAGATCCAAGTATGTAGGGCAGAGATCCAGAAACAACTAAGACATGAGCCTCAAGTGGAGTGGAGTAATCAAGGCATAAAAAGAGGTGAGGATGCTGGGGAAAGTCAGATATCTAGAAGGAACAACCTCAGGGAGATAAGAGAGGAGGACTGGGTGGTGATCCAGGCACGATGTTGGGGAGACCAGAAACCAGTGGGAAGTGAAATTGACAGAGAATTCAAGACACCATGTTGGGGGAGTGAGGACCAGATTAGCAGTGAACATAGAGCAGAAATTCAGGCCCTGGAGAAGAGAGACCAGAGAAAGGACAGAGATGAAGATGATAAAAACACTCTGGCACCAGAGGCAGAGAGCCAGAGACAGTTAAGAGGTGTGACTCATGTAGAGACTCATCCATCAGGGATGAGGAACCAGGAGCAGTTTGGAGATGAGACTAGTACAGATACCCAGGCAACAGGGAAGAAAAACCTGAGAGAGCTTAAAGGTGAAGATAGTAAGGAGACTCAGGAACTTAGGGAAGAAAACCAGCACCAGTTAAACAGTGAAATTAATGGAAATATTCATATACCAAAGTGGAAGAATCAGGAACACATTAGAAGCAAGGATGGTAAAAATACCCAGGCATCTGAGGCAGAGAACTGGGGAGAATCAGCAAGTAAAATTGATGTAGAGACTAATTCAGCAAAATGGAAGAAAGAAGAGCAGGTTGGAGGCGAGAATGGTGCAGAAATTCAAGCTCCAGAAAAGAGAAACCAGAGAGAAGCTGGAGGTGAGGATGGTATAGAGACCTGGACACCTGGAGAAGAAAACCAGAGTCATTTAAGAGATGACACTGAGGAAAAGACTCATTTGTCAGACAGGAAGAACCACGAGCAGATGGGAGGTGAGAATGAAACAGAAACTCAGACACCAGAGAAGACAGACCAGAGAGAACCTAGAGGTGAGGATGGTGTGGAAACCCAGAGGCTTGAGAGAGAGAATGAAGAACAATTAGATGGTGAAACTGGATCGAGCCACTCACCAGGGGGAAGGAACTGGGAGCAGACTAGAGGAATGGATGACCTAGAAAATCCAACATTGGAGAAGAAAAGCCAGAGAGAGGTTGGAAGCAAGGATGGTACAAACATTCAGAGACTTGGGGGAGGGAAGCAGAGACTTTTAAAAAGTAATGTTAATGAAATCATCTGTTCACCAGAGTGGGTGAACCAGCAGCAGATTGGAGGTGAGAATGGTGCAGGAATTCAAATACAAGGGAAGAGTAACTTGAAAGGGATCACAGGTGATGACGGTAAAACCCAGGCCCATGGTGGAGATTATCAGGGAGAATTAAGAAGTGAAACCGATGGAGAGATCCAGATACAAGGGCAAGGAAACCAGAACAAGGGTGAAGAGGAGGATGCTGCAGAAATCAGGGATGTAGGAAGCCAGAGAAAGTGCAGAGCTGAGGATGCTGGAAGGCTTCGAGTGCCAAGGCAAAGAAACAAAGGCCAGGTCAGAGGAAAGGATGCTGCTGAAGGCCTTCTCCAAGTTGACTGTTCTGGGGGTGAAGGGCCCCCAGCCCTCTCTGGCTCTGACTATGGGGCCAGGGACCAGGAACAGGCTGTGGCCGCTGCTACCCATCCTGAGATGAAGGCTCTCCCTGACGCGAGCGAGCTCTTCCTGCTTGCCAGTGGAGAGGGGGAGCATTTGGCCAGCCAGAGCACGGCCACTGCTGGGAAGCCCAGAGTCCATGTCATTACAGCTTCCCGGCAAGCCAGACCTAAACCCCAGAGAAGCCGACAAAGGGACAGAAGAGTGGATCCAGGGAAGACGGCTGACCGGACTGGACAGCTCCCGAACCCACAGTCTTTGACTGCTCCCCTGGGCCTGCCGTCTGCCTGCCCCTCTGTCTCATGTGGCCACCCCCCCCTAGCCGCCACAGCTCCCTTGGGTGGTCCCACTGCCGTCACTGTCCTGCCCAAGCGGCCAGTTCTCAAGAAGAGTCAGCGGCAGCTCCTGGAGTCCCTTATGCGGCGGAAGATCGCCCACCTGAAGTGGGGCCTCCCCCAGCGGATCCTAGAGTCCTACCTGCACGTTAACGTCTTAGGACCGCGCCCACTGCCTCTTCCTGGGCAGAGGCTCCCTGGGCTGCACATGGCCTGTGAGTTGCAGGGGCAGCAGAAAAGTGAGGCCCGGGGCTCCAGGTCGGGCCTTAAGTCCGAGAAGGTTCGGCCCCGCGAAGGGAAGAGCTCAAAACCTCCTACGCAGGCCAGAGCTCTGGAGGAGCCTAGACGGCGCGGGTTGGAGCCAATGGGCAATTCTCTCCCTCCTGTAAAGCCTAAGAGAGTCAGGCCACCAGGGGGCGCCAGAGAACCGCAGGATGTCCAGAAAGAGGCTCCTCCCAGGGCGGAGCTGGCGGCTTCCAGGAACCCCAGGCCTGCTGCAGAATCTAGCAACTGGTGTGGCCAAGAAAGGGTCCAAGAACCTTCCAGTGAGAACAGCAGGGGGAGGAAGATGGTCAGGCTGGGGATCTCCCGAATGACAGAGAGGACTTCCCGCAGACTGAGGATCTCATACCCCAGGGCAGGCCACGACTACTGGAGGAGGGAACACACATCTCAGCAGCCCCTCAGATTCCAGTGTCAGCAGCCCTCACACAGGAGCAGAGGAAGCCTGGAACCTGAGGAGTGCAGAGGGGTTGGGCAGCAGCCGTCCTCCTGTTCCACAGACACCTTCAGCTTCAAAAGGAGTCTCCACTCTGCTGCAGCAAGGCTGAGCATGACCTTTTTGAACAAGGGCTCCCGGTCCCCACACTTGGCCAAGGCCCAGCACTCAGCCCCCAACCTGAGTGTGAGGGATCCTGGTCCTACCCTGCTTCCCAGAGTGGATGACCCACGTGCCAGGGAGGGCAGCATCAGCGTCCACACTTCTCTGAAGAGGGACCTTCAGCCACCAGGTCACTGCGGTGCTGGGGCTCCTCTTCTCAAGACAGAAGAACTGGAAGAAGTTGGGAACCCACGTGGGGCCCTATGGAATCCACCAGACCCCAGAAAGTCTGGTTTGATGAAATGTTTGAGGGGTTTTCTGCTCCAGCATGGCTTTAGGAAGTAGGCTGAGGGCACAGAGTCTTCAAAACATATCCAGAGAAGGCATGAGAGTGGCCTGCTAACCCCTAAAAGGGATGATAAAATAACCTCTAATAAAACTGGTTATTTAAGCCCTGTGAGGGTTCTGATTTCTCTGATACATGTTTTATAAGTGCCTCTTTTGGGGATGAGATACCGTATGGGTGGGATAGCTACTCTATGGTTTCTAAGGTTTGGGGAATGTGGGTCAGCCCAACGCCACCTCCTAAACACCTGCCCTCTCCAGGTCCTCAGAGGAGGATTTACTGAAGTTTCTATCATGGTTCTGTCCTGTCCTACTCCTGCCAAATTGCTTCAGTAGTGTCCAACTCCTCACGACACTGGGGAATGTAGCCCACCAGGCTCCTCTGTCCCTGGGATTCTCCAGTCAAGGAAATTGCCATTTCCTTCTCCAGAGGATCTTCCCAACCCAGATATCAAACCCATATCTCTTATGTCTCCTGCATTGGCAGGAGGGTTCTTTACCACTAGCACCACCTGGGAAGCCCTGTCCTGTCCTCAGTTTAGTTCAATTCAGTTGCTAATTCATGTCTGACTATTTGCAACCCCATGGACTGCAGCACACCAGGCCTCCCTGTCCATCACCAACTCCCAGAGTTTACTCAAACTCATGTCCATCGAGTCAGTGATGATGCCATCCAACCATCTCATCCTCTGTCGTCCCCTGGTCTCCTACTGCTTTCAGTCTTTCCCAGCATCAGGGTCTTATCCAATGAGTCTGTTCTTCACAGTCAGGTGGCCAATGTATTGGAATTTCAGCTTCAGCATCAGTCCTTCCAATGAATATTCAGGACTGATCTCCATTAGGATGGACTGGTTGGACCTCCTTGCAGTCCAAGGGATTCTCAAGAGTCTTCTCCAACACCACCATTCAAAAGCATCAATTCTTCGGTGCTCAGCTTTCTTTATAGTCCAACTTTCACATCCATACATGACTGCTGGAAAAACCATAGCCTTGTGTAGACGGACCTTTGTTGGCAAAGTAATGTGTCTACTTTGTAATATGCCATCTAGGTTGGTCATAGTTTTTCTTTCAAAGAGTAAACATCTTTTAATTTCATGGCTGCAGTCACCATCTGCAGTGATTTTGGAGTCCCCCCAAATAAAGTCTGTTTCCACTGTTTCCCCATCTATTTGCCATGAAGTGATGGGACCAGATGCCATGATCTTAGTTTTCTGAATGCTGAGCTTTAAGCCAACTTTTTCACTCTCCTCTTTCACTTTCGTCAAGAGGCTCTTTAATTCTTTGCTTTCTGCCACAAGGGTGGTGTCATCTGCATATCTGAGGTTATTGATATTTCTTCCTCCCGGCAATCTTGATTCCAGCTTGTGCTTCCTCCAGCCCAGCATTTCTCATGATATACTCTGCATATAAGTTAAATAAGCAGGGTGACAATATACAGCTTTGACGTAATTCTTTCCCTATTTGGAACCAGTCTGTTGTTCCATGTCCAGGTCTAACTGTTGCTTCCTGAGCTGCATACAGATTTCTCAAGAGGCAGGTCAGGTGATCTGGTATTCCCATGTCTTTAAGAATTTTCCATAGTTTGTGGTGATCCACACAGTCAAAGGCATTGGCATAGTCATGTCCTATCCTATTCCAAATTAATTCTGATTGAGGTAGGATGCTCAAACAGCCTTTGCTGCCTGAGGAAGGGGTGGTTCTTTGCACTGGACACTATTATTCAGGTCCTTTTGAAGGACCTGAGGAAGAGAGCTTGATTACTGAGTAGCTGCCCTGCTGGGATTCTGCTGTCCATGTATAGATTTCATGGAGAAAACATTTCTACCTTTTCAGTTCTCAAACACTGGTTCTCAAGTCACTAGAAACTGGAAAAAATAAGGAACTGTTTGCCTGCTAGTGCCTAGGGCTTCCCAGGTGGTGCTAGTGGTAAAGATCCCACCTGCAATTCAGGAGACATAAGAGATGTGCGTTCGATCCCTGGATCAGGAAGATCCCCTGGAGGAGGAGATGGCACCCCATTCCAGTATTCTTGCCTGGAGAATTGGATGGACAGAGGAGCCTGGCGGCCTACGGCCCACAGGGTTGCAAAGAGTCGGACACAACTTAGCAAGCAGTGTAGTCCTGCTGACTTATGGCCTCCAGAACTGAGAGAATAAATTTCTGTTGTTTCAAGGCACCAAGTTTGTCGTAATTTGTTATAGCAGCCATAGAAAACTAATATACCCAATATTTAGTAGCTTAAAGCGACATTAAACTTTTTTTTTTCGCCACACCACGCAGTACACAAGATCTTAGTTCCCCAGGCAGGGATCGAACCCATGCCCCTGCATTGGAAGCCCAGAGTCTTAACCACTGCACCACCAGGGAAGTCCACAGGAGCATTTGTTAACTCAGTTTCTGTGAATCAGGAATCCAGGCACAGTTTAGCAAGATGACCTTGACTCAAAGTATCACTTATCACCTTCAATGCTAACAGCTTGCTGGGCATTTTGGTGCTAATTCAATTCTTGTAGATTGGCCGATTTGGTTAATATATTTAATAAACCCATTTTTCTTCTTCAGGATTCCTTCTGGGCTCACAAAATTGCAAGTACTGTGCTGCTCTCTGAGAGGATATTTTAAAGGGATCACCTTAGAATCTCTGAGAGAAAGGCATCACCTTAGATTGTTTGAGAGAAAGGTGTCACGTAAATTTAAAATAATAGTGCTGACAGTTTTTTGATAAAAATCACTGATATTAATTTTTTAATAGCACAAATATATTGTTTCCTTTCCTTCCTTTTTCAAGGCTAATAACAACGCCTTTATAAATGCTTTTCAACCTTTGGCATGGTGAAGCCAAATTCCTGCAAGTTACAAGAGCAAACATTATCTTTTGGGATTTGAAATAGCTCAACTGGAATTCCATCACCTCCACCAGCTTTGTTCGTAGTGATGCTTCCTGAGGCCCATCTGACTTCGAATTCCAGGATGTCTGGCTCTAAGTTGGTGATCATACCATCCTGATTATCTGGGTCATGAAGATCTTTTTTGTACAGTTCTGTGTATTCTTGCCCCCTCTTCTTAATATCTTCTGTTTCTGTTAGGTCCATACCATTTCTGTCCTTTATTGTGCCCATCTTTGCACGAAATGTTCCCTTGGTATCTCTAATTTTCTTGAAGAAATCTCTAGGCTTTCCCATTATATTGTTTTCCTCTATTACTTTGCCAACAAAGGTCCGTCTAGTCAAAGCTATGGTTTTTCCAGTAGTCATGTATGGATGTGAGAGTTGGACTATAAAGAAAGCTGAGCACCGAAGAATTGATGTTTTTGAACTGTGGTGTTGGAGAAGACTCTTGAGAATCCCTTGGACTGCAAGGCGATCCAACCAGTCCATCCTAATGGAGATCAGTCCTGAATATTCATTGGAAGGACTGATGCTGAAGCTGAAACTCCAATACATTGGCCACCTGATGCAAAGAGTTGACTCATTGGAAAAGATCCTGAAGCTGGGAAAGATTGAAGGCAGGGGGAGACGGGGATGACAGAGGATGAGATGGTTGGATGGCATCATCGACTCGATGGACATGAGTTTAAGCAAACTGATGGACAGGGAGGCCTGGCGTGCTGCAGTCCGAGGGGTCGCAGCGTCCACGACTGAGTGACTGAACTGAACTGAACTGGTAAGAACAAACACCTATGAGCTTAGACGCCAAAGTGAGTCCCGACGCCCTTCACCTGCCCTTGGGCGCAGCTCTCGCAGACCCGCCGAGCACCCGGTTTACGCAGGCGCATTACCCTCCTCCTCGCGCCCGCCCGAGCTCTGCCAAGTGCGCTTGCGCAGAACCTTGGCGGGAAACGTGCCGTCGCCGCGGGACGCCCGTCGAGGGATGGCTGTGAGGGAGGCGGCCGCGGGCCTCGCCGGGCCCGGGAGGGACGAGGAGGCGGCGCTGCTCTTCGAGAAGGCCCACTCCCGGCACGACTCGCGCTGGCTGCTGCCCGTGTCCCCGCGCTGCTGCCTGGCCTGCGCGCTGGAGCTGCTGCCGGAGCCTGGCGTGTCGGTGCGAACGGGGTCCCGGCATCTCCCGCACCCGCCAGGCCCTCCCCTCCGCGGGACAGCCTGCCTGACCCGACGCACCTCCGGGGAAGCTCAGCCGGCTCCCGCCCGCCCGGTTCAAGCTGGCCGCTACCCTGGCCCGGCCCTCGGCGCTCCCCCAGGCCGCCCAGCAGCCCCTTCCGTGACTAGGCCCGACCTTGGCTCTGCGCACCAGACCCAGGGCTCTCGGCCCGGGACTCACTGCCCTCCCCCGGCTTCCTTCTGCCTCCCCTCAGCCGCCCCGCCCCTGCTGGCCCTCTCTCCCCTTCTCCAGGGTCCAGCCTCCGCTCAGGCTCCCTCCCGCTCGAGCACACCCCGTGGGGCCTTATCCCCTTCAGCTTTCCGAGGGAAATGCGAGGTGGGGGCGCCTTGGGCTCTGGCAGCAGGAACGGCGAGTGGATGTTATGGGCGAGCGGGAGTCGGGTGAGGGGAGGACCTTTCTGAGAGGCAGGGCTGGCTCGAGGGTGACCTGCCTGGTTCCTCAGTGTCTGCCCACCTGTGCTGTGTTTTTTGTTCATGGGCACCTCCAGGCAGAGTTCGAGAGATAACTTGTTTTTCGCATTCACAGGAGGGGAATTCTTACCATGGTGTGGGTGGGGAATCAACTAGTTCAGCGGTTCTCAAGGTTTTGCTCTGGGGATACCATTCCACTTTTTAAAAGTGTTGACCCCAGAGAGCTTTTGTATATTTACTGTATTGAAAGTAACAAAGTTTAAGATGCTCATTTAAAAATAATAGTAAATCCATTACATATTAATGCAATTCTTTTTATTTTGACAAAAAATAGGTAACATCCCATTTACCATTTTGACTCTTTTAAATATACAGTTCTGTGGCGTACACGATTTTCAAAATGAAAATAGCTACTTTTGAAACAAAGCAGATAATGGAAGGAATGTCTGTTTTACTTTTTGCAAGTTTTGTTAATGTCTGATTTAATAGAGGATGGCTAGATTTCTTCATTTTATCTGTTGTGACATATCTTCTTGGAAAAACTCTGCTGTACACTAAGTGAAAAAGTCAAATAGCATCTTAGTATTATATGGAAATAATTTTCGTCTTGTGGATCCTCTGAAAGGGTTCTGGGCACCCTCAGGGTCCAAAGACTATACTCTGAGAACTGCTGGACTAGCTGATAACATCTGCAACATCGCTGAGGCTAAAGTTCTGAGACTGCCATTCTTGGACAGTGAGAGATACAGAGACGAATAAGACAGCCGAGGTATGGGAGAAAATAAGAGAACACATTTCTGGAAATTTACAAGCTGGACATGTTTATGCTAAGTGCTGTTTGGTGGGATAAGGAGTGAAATTAAGATTTTTTTAAGAGGAGGAAGCATTTGAATTACACTTGAAAAGATGGGTGATATTTGGGCCAGAGGAAATGGGGGAGCTTTTTCCAAGAGGTGGAATTAGCAAGGATGAGTTTGGGGAGGTCATCAGAATGTTTTTGAAGGGCAGTTTAGGGTGGTGATATTGGAAAGCCAGGGTTGAGATCAGTTCCTTGAAGAGTCTGAATCCAAGCTAAGGCTTGGATTTAATCTAGCAGTTGAAGGAATGTCATTGAAATTTTTTGAATAATTCATTTAGGTCACTGGCTTAATGAATTATGTGAGACAAACTGGTGAAGTTCGATAAGGAGACTTGTAATAGCACAGGTTAGAGGCAGCAAGAGATGCAACGTCACCTTTTATTGAACGTACTTGTCTTAGCTTCAGTTTTCACCAGTTGAGGGGGTAATGTAGTCAGTTGTACCTATGTTCGTGTTCTATCCTCAGTACTCCCTTTTTTTGATCTATCTTTTGTTACTGTCTTGAACACTAACTCTTGAACACTGGTAGCACAGCTGCTACCCAGTTCCCTGTATGGGGAGGTAAACTGAGTGTGAAGATTTATGTCTGCACTAAATGGAAGGATGCATTTTTCTCTACCTACTTCAGTAAGATTTATGAAGGGTCCCCAGTATCATTCTCATAGACTGTGGGAAGAACCTTGGACAAGACCTGGTTGGATACTTAGATTCTAGTCCTTGGCAAAATCTCTGACCCTCAGTTTTCTCATCTCCCAAACAACAATAGTAGTACCTTTTTCTGCTTGCTTTACCAACTCAGTTAGGCTTAAATGAGCTAGTAGACAAAAGAGTGATTTGTGAACAATAAAGTGCTCTGTAAATATAGTGTGTTAGAAACCTTAGTTCTTGTATCATCCTTTGTTTGAACATGTGGATTCCTGTGTGTAAACGATGCCTCTTTTCATACTCCATAGTCCGGATGATCCCAGTGGTGTAATCCTGTAGTTATATTTGGAAATTATACTTGTTTGGGTTCAGAACAACTGAGACTTGGTTGCTACTGAGTATTTTCTTCATCTGCCCCAAGTTGGTGCGCAAGAAGCATGTGCTGTCTGGCTTCCGAGATGCTCTCATGAAGCATGCCTCCCTGGTTGTGCAGCTGGTGGCTCAGGATCAGAGAGTCTGTATCCACTTCGTCAGCATGCTTTTCGGTGAGACTGAAAAGGAAACCTGGAGTGAATTTTGCCTGTATACCTTGTACATTTGTTTTTGGGGTCTTGGAGAAATGGTCTTGGAACAATAGTTTGCACTGTTTGCAATGTAAAAGTTTAACTTACTAGCAAATTATTTTGTTATAGTGGTGAAGAAATGGTCCCCTTCCTAAGATATATGATGCGTTGTATAATAACTGGCTTTACTGTAGCTCAGGTGTTATTAAAAGTGTGAAGGTGGATGTGTTCTTTTAAAAAGTCCAGACTGTCTGGTCTTTGAACAGGATTAATGGTCAGCTCTGGAGTCTGCTGATCTGAGTGTGACCTTGATTGAGTGACTTCTTTTCTGTACCTTTAGTTTCTTCATGTATAAAATAAGATGAATTAAAAAGTCCCTCCTTTTAATACAGTTACAGTGTCCTATGGAATGAGCCCTTTCAGGGAGAAAGGGAGCCAACTCAAATTGGATGCTTTTCTCTGCTAGAGGCTTTTCAGGCTTTCAACTGCCAAAACAGTTTTATAAGGTAGAGAGGATGATCCCCAAGGCTCAGGCAGGCCTTAGCTAACAGCTGGCAGAACTGGGATTTTACCCCAGGTCTGTTACAGACTCCAGAACACACAGTTTTTATACTGTGCCACACTGACTATTTTTATCCTTTTAAAGCCGGAGTGCTGTTATTGAAAATCTGGGGTTTGGTGGTAAGGATAGAATTTAGCTGGGACATTGCTTAAAGCTGCTATTAGTCTTAGAATTCATAGTGTGCCTTTCTGGATTTGTTTCTCTTTTAACTGTTAACCATCCTCCTCTTCCTTCTGCTCCAAGGACTGTTATGTAACGTAGAGGATGGGAGCGTAACAGACCTCTGTATTGAAGGTAAGGTTAAAAACTCTGTGTTCTCAGCATTTGAAGCTGAATATTACCCTGAATTGCAGCTCTGACTATTTGAGACCTGGGTGAAATGTTCCATTTTACAGACAGATAAAGAAAACTCAGTTTTTAATCATTCTGCATTTGTTTTTCTTGGCACCTACTCTGTGTCAAGTACTGTATTAGACACTAGTGATATATCTGACATAATCCCTGCCATGTAAGAGTTTACAATCTGGAGGAGAGGTTGACTGGTACATAGCAATGGTTGATGAATGCTGTTACAAAGACACATACAGACTCTGCTTTTTTTACATTAGTGTTGGGTGATTGGAAGTTGTCTGCACATAGATGGTATTTAAAGCTGTGGAAGTGTCTGAATTTACCTGTAAGACTCGAGAAGAAGGAAGACAAGGGCATTGGGATGAAAGGATTCTTGCAGAAAGAACAAGAACTGTATCAGTTAGAGTCTAGTGAGGAAACAAACCACTCCAGTTATTTGAACAGGAAAAATAGCTTTAAAGAATTATTAACTAGGTAACTGAAGGCAAAAAGAGAATCAAGTTTTCACCAAGGTAGCCAATTCTGAAAACAGCTGCCACCCCTGGGACTAGGGAAGCAAAGGGAGAGGTTGAAATTATTAAAACTTATAAGTTTGGAGGGAGGATCCCATATATGAAACTCAGACCACTGAGGAGAGGATGATGCTTGGCTGCTGCTGGGTCCATGACCATATAGCCGTAGAGTTAGCAGCTGTAACTGCTAGCAGTTGTAACGAATAAGTCAATATGATCTGTGTGTACTTTTGACCATCTCTCAGGAGAGAGAATGTGGATTAAAAAAATGTCTCACTTGAAGTTCTGACCACTGGCATGGGTTGGGAGATTTCCCTTTGCCATTTTCCTTGAGGCTGCCCTGTTATTATTGTTTAGTCGCTAAGTCGTGTCTGACTCTTTGCGACCCCATGGACTGTAGCCTGCCAGGCTCCTCTGTCCGTGGGATTATCCAGGCAAGAATACTGGAGTGGGGAGCCATTTCCTCCTCCAAGGGATCATCCTGACCCAGGGATCGAACACATGTCTCTTGTTTGGCAGATAGATTCTTTACTGCTGACCGTGAAGTCACTAAGTTGTGTCTGACTCTTTGAGACCCCATGGACGGTACACTCCCTGGAATTCTCCAGGCCAGAATGCTGGAATGGGTAGCCTTTCCTTTCTCCAGGGGATCTTCCCAACCCAGGGATCAAACCCAGGTCTCCCTCATTGTAGGTGGATTCTTTACCAGCTGAGCCACAAGAGAAGCCCCAAGGCCACTCTAGAGTGGAGCTATAATCCTAAAGCCATCTGCTTCTGGTAGATGCCAGCATAGCTTAGAATCCTCTGGAAACCTCATGAGGTGGTGCGCATTAGATGGAGATTGCAAAGCTAGAAGGAAAAGGACTTGCTCCTTCCTCACTATTTGATGTTTACTTCCTGCCTTCTTTCTGCTTCTGTCATTGTTGTTCTAGAATGCTGCTTTATCCTGGGAGTGGTAGAGTCTTCCCTCAGCAGCAGCCAGATCTAGTTTGCCACTTCCCCCACATTTGCATAGCGAGCCTCTTCACTCCTCATCAAAATGCTAGCAGAAGCACACAAATGGTTGTATAGAAGGATAGGTTTGGGGTTGAGTGATAATATTATTGTCAATTATCAGCACAAGAGTTAACTCATAACTCTTTTTTTAGTATATGAAGTAGCAAATTCTCAGGAAGGAAAAAAGTGGAAATAATATAATGATAGTAGTTTTCAACCTTGGTTTCACAATAGACTTACCTGGGAAACTTAAAAAGTATTCAAATGCTTAGACTCTTTCTCCAGAAATTCTGGTTTAATTGATCTGGGATGGAATTGAACAGTAGTTTTTATTTTTTTTTAAAGCTTCCTAGATTATTCTATGGAGAAGGCACTGGCACCCCACTCCAATACTCTTGCCTGAAAAATCCCATGGACGGAGGAGCCTGGTAGGCTGCAGTCCATGGGGTCACGAAGAGTCGGAGATGACTGAGCGACTTCACTTTCACTTTTCACTTTCATGCATTGGGGAAGGAAATGGCAACCCACTCCAGGGTTCTTGCTGGAGAATCCCAGGGATGGGGGAGCCTGGTGGGCTGCCGTCTATGGGGTCTCACAGAGTCACATATGACTGAAGCGACTTAGCAGCAGCAGCAGATTATTCTAATGTATTGCCTTGTTGTGAACTATTGATGAAAAAACAGTTAAGAATGGAGGAGATAGAAAAGACTAATGCCAATTAACACAAGGAGATGACTTTGATTAGAGGTCCGGGCCTGGGGTTGTCTTCTGGTAAGTAATGCTGTTGTGTCTGTTCAGTCCTTATCCAGCTTACGACTCAGCTGAAGTTGGAGCAGACCATTCACTGCCTGCTGGATGAGTGTCACAAAGAGGTCAGTAAGCATCCTTGGGTTTTTGAGTACCTCTTGGAATCTGCAGATGTCAGAGCTGGGTCACCCCTTCTTTGGATAGATTGGAAGAGTGAGTCTGGAGAGGAAAAGGGGCTTGTCTGGGGTTGCTGAATCAGTGGCAGGACCAGAGCTGGCGCCTGGGTCTCCTGCTCCAGTGCTCTCTGTAGCTTCCTCCCTTCCGCTTTTAGTCTCTCAAAGGCTCCCTCCATGCTGCTGAAGTCCATTTTTTGGCATAATCATCCCATGGCCATTCTCTATATCCTCCTAAATATGAACAGATTTCCTTGATAAATTTATTAAGGAAATATGTTCACTATGTCTTGGCTTAGTATTTTTGTTTGGCTTAAGTTGTACACAATATTTTGTACTGAAGGCATTTGTTTTTATCAGCATCTAAAATAAGCACTGAATAGTTATATTTAACCTGCTTTCTTTGACGTAGTCAGAGATATCAGTTAAACAAGCAGCTTTTGCACTGTGTTTGAGATATAGGAATAATATTAGAATCACTTTTTTTGCAAGAGAAAGACAGATGTTTATTGAACACCATTAAGAACAGCGTTTAATTAGAAAGTGTTAAATTATCATGTCGTTATAATTACTCTACATGTGATTAATGTATAAGATTACATTTATGAATTTATATTTATAAATATCAATACATCATTATGGTGATGCCCCTTTCTATACTGTAGGCACTGTGTTGATGCTTCACATGCAATATCTCATTCAGTCTTCTCAACAACCCAGTGAAGTTGGTACTATTACTAATTCCCATCAGAAGAGTTAAGAATCTTACTTAAGGTGCTCTAGCTAGTCAACAGAAAAGGTGAAATAAATACTATTGACTCTCCCTGCAAAGCATCAAGCATGCAGGCAGGCTCAGTTGCTTCAGTTGTGTCTGACTCGGCGACCCTATGGACTGTAGCCCATCAGGCTCCTCTGTCCATGGGATTCTCCAGGCAAGAATCCTGGAGTGGGGTGCCATGCCCTCCTCCAGGGGTCTTTCCAACCCAGGGATCAAACTCGTGTCTTCTGTGTCTCCTGGATTGCAGGCGGCTTCTTTACCTCTGAGCCACCAGGGAAGCCCCAAGCATCAAGCATAGTACCTGACAAATAGAATGTTCAGTAATAGTAGCCATAATAATGATAATAGTCATATTTTTTGTAATGAACTAGAATTCCATTTTTATGATGTGTCCAACTTTCACCCCTTCAGTTTCTAGCTCCATAGGGGGCAAAATATGCTAATTTTAAATTAGTTTAACAAGCATGTACTGAGCTATGTACTGAGGATTCTAAGAGAAATCTGACTCAGTCCCTTTCCTCTGGGGTTTCCCAGTACAATAGGGGCAATTGATAGTTAGCTGAAGAGGCTGGTTACTAACTGTTGTGAGAGACACAGGCAGTACAGGCTTTGGTGTGGATAGGGCAAGATGAGCTTTGGTGGGACATCTGTTCTCATCCTAACTTATAGAATGGAATGTCTTCACCTTCTGTAGCTGTGTAGCATGCCCTCCATGCGAGGTAGCCTGGCCACCCTGACCCTTCTTGGCAAGTTGGTAGATGCTGTCCCTGCTCTGGCAGACAAGCTTGTGATGGAGCATGGTGAGTGACCTCTGGGGAAGAAGTGCTGCTGCACTTTCACCTGCTTTGATCACACTTCCATCTGGGAGGTCCATTCACTGTGTACACCTGGAAAGACATTACTTTCTTTCTCTAGGCTTCAGTTTCCCCATCTGCAAAATATGCTTTATATTGGCTAATTGGGGAAAAAAGTGTTGCTCAACTCTGGTCTTGGGCTGTTTCTATTCATTATTTTAACACAAAAGAATTAAATATCTACTATGAGTCTTTCAGATGAGAGGATGAATTAATTCTGGAATATAGAAGCACTTCTTTCTATCAGTAAAAGGGAATAAGTGTCTCATAGTGGATTTATCCAAGGGTAAATCACTAAACTTCTCTGTGCCTTGGTTTTCTCCTTTAGGTTCCCAGAAATCACGTATTATGGGGGATTATAGGGGATTACCATGACTACCCTATTCAGGGCAGTAATTTGGAGTGTCATCTAGCAGTTGACATTGCAAGGTTCCCCTGATCCCTTGGTTGTTTTCTGGATAGGTGACCTGATGGAGCATCTGTTGAGAGGCTTAGTGTACCCCAATGAGGGGGTGCAGGCTTCTGTCTGCTACCTTTATGGGAAGCTGTACTCCTCCTCAGTTGCAGCTGAGATGCTTTTGGGCCATTTCCGAGAGAAGCTGTGTCCTCTCTTCCTTTCCACCATGGACGGTGCCCAGACAAAGGAGCTACAGATCAACTGCTTGGGTAAGACGTGGGACTGGAGAGAAAAGAGAAAGCTTTTGAGATTTTTATTTTTGAGGATTTGAGATGCAGACTCCTTAGCAGTGGGGAGGCTTGCTGCTTTGCACAGGGTAGAAGTCATGGGTTTGGGAGATAAGAGGCACAGACCGTGAAAGATGCCTCATGTTGGTGTGGTATCTTAAGAACGTCCCCTTTGGAAGGAGGAGAGGAGAGAAAGTGGGACAGCAGTTTTTCTGCCTCTGGTCGTTACTGCCTGCCCTGGTGCGCCATGCACTTGCTGCCCAGTTAACCTTCACGCTGCACAGCTCGAGTCCCATCACTTTCCTGTTTGGAAAATCATCTACAGCTTCCTCTGGCCTCCAGGGTGAAGTCCAAGTTTCTCTTGTCATTTGAGGCTCAGTTTACCTTTTCAACCTCTCCTGTTAACTTCCTTACATAAATACACAAAATATATCAAATGCTTTTGAGCAGGGACCTTTCGTATTTTGGATAGAGCAAAGGGCACTGTCATTGGTGATTGGGTGCAGACGTGTTTCAGAGCAGGAGCTACAGGGAAAAGCATAGTCTGGGCAACAACAATTTCTTTTCAGTTTCGGCCAAGAGCTCTGTTTTGAACAGCTCAGCTATACACAGAGAGTGTTCATTCTGAGCCAGGACCCCTTCTGGGTTCGTAAAGATGATTAAACCCACGCTCTAATCTGAAGAAATTCAAGGTCCATTGTGGAGGGCAGATATGGACAATTAGAATTAATTGTGGTATGCACTATCATGGAGATTGCAAAGAAAAAGGTGGGATTCTATTCAACGTAGTACTTGAAGTCCTAGCCAGAACATTTAGGCAAGAAAAAGAAATAAAAGGCAGAAGTAAAGGAAAGAAATAGTAAAATTGTCTCTGTTTTCAAATGATATTACCTTATAGATAGAAACCCCTAAAAACTACACTGAAAGAAAAGTGAAGTGTCTGACTCTTGTAACTCCATGGACTGTAGCCTACCGGGCTCCTCTGGCCATGGGATTTTCCAGGCAAGAATACTGGAGTGGGTTGCCATTTCCTCCGCCAGGAGATCTTCCCGACCCAGGGATTGAACCTGGGTCTACTGCATTGTAGGCAGACACTTTACCATCTGAGCCACCAGGGAAGTCCAAAAAACTACACTAAACACTGTTAAAACTAATAAATGAATTTAGTAAAATTGTAGGATACAAAATCAGTTGAATTTCTATATGGTAGTAGCAAACTGTCTCAAAAATAAATTAAGAAAACAGTCCCAGTTACAGTAGCATTAAAAATAATAAAATGCTTAGAAACATCGAGAGATGAAGAAACTTCTAGCAGATGTCTGAGGAGCCACCCTGGGTGTGTCCTGGTACCCATGCTGCTCTTGCCTCACTTCCCCACCCCTTTGTTGTCTAGGTTTGCTAAAGCAGCTGCTGAAGTATGATCTCTTTGTGTCCATGATCATGAACAAGTCTGTGCTGGTGGAAAGTACTGAGAGTGTCGAGGGGCCACCAGGAGAGACCTCACTGCCTCTGGTGCTCAAAAAGGTAGTTGTCCTGTGACTCCTGGTCTCTGGGTTCAGTAACCCAGGAACCTGAATCTCCTGGGGCTTTTCCCTTATCCTTCTACCTAGGATTTCCTAAGTACTTTCTCACTGGCCAAAACAACATGCTATTAGAAGACTCGACGTTGCTTTTCTTTCAGTCATGAATGTTTGTATCCTCCCCTTTACATCTGGGTTGTCCGAGAATGGAGAATACATGCAGTCATGGAAACAAAGCCACCTCAGTTGTTTTAGGGATTATTCAAACTTCTCAGCTTGGTACGTGGAGCCCTCTTTCTCTGGGCCCAGATTATCCTTTCAACCTCACTTGCCTGTCTCTTCCACCCCACAACCCAGTGCTCCAGCCATATGCAGCTTCTCCCTGGTCCTGTATATGCTAGGACCTCCTGTCTCTGTGCCTGTGAAGATGCTCTTCCCCTTTGCCTTTAAAGCCTTTCCCCTCTCCTTGGTCTGATTCAGCCTTCAAGGCCTATTGAGCTCCCCTGTCCCCTGGCTCCTTTAGGTACAATGTGCCCTCTTCTCAGTGCTTACCTCACCATGTTGTGGCAGATCAGCTGGGAGCTTCTTTAGGGCCTGAGCCTGACTGTCTCTGCCCACAGTGCTCAGCACAGGGCTTGGCAGAGCTGCTTATTCTCATCTGATACTAGGGATATCATTCACTGACCAGACGGTGGGACTCCTGCAGAAAGGAGGAGGTATCTTGGTTAGAAATGGGAAAGGGACAGTTAGGATTAGGTAAGGCAGGAATCAAAAAACCAGAGCAAACTGCCCCCCCTGGCCTCCTTGGGACGCCTCTGGAATGGTCCATGCCGGGTCTTTGAACTCTTAAGAGCAAGTCTTGTGTCTTCGAACCACAGAATCTCACAGTGGGTTAATTCCTGTGTTCACTTACTTGCTGCTGTCCTGGAGTCCTTGGTGGTGTCTGGTTGGGACACCGCTCCTGGACTCAGCGGGAGCACAAGATCTTGTGTCCTCACAGTGCACCAAGGGAGCATGAGGATGGCAGGGACAGAGATTGGTGAGCACCTCCCTAGGGAGAGAGAGCTTCGTGGAGATGGGAATATTGGTCTAGAGGGCCTGTCCTCCATCCATACGTGGAGACTGTTCCTCTCTTGGCTATTTCGGATGATTAGTGTTTCATTTACTACAAGAGTCAGCAAGGTTGGAACTAGGTGAGGTGGGAAGGCACTTGCTTTAGGTGCAGAACTTAAGGGGTGCTAAAAACTCAGCGATCAAAAAAAAAGAATAAGAAAACCTCAGCAATCAAGATAAATAGTATTTTATTGCAATATTTTAAAAAATCAAAGTTAAAATGCAAAAAAATTAATGATGAACAAAATATTGAAATTTTAAAGTCTGTATTCTTCTACTTCTGTTCTTCCTTTTTTTTTTGGTCAGTCTAATCCCAACACAATAAGGAATATACATTTTAAGCCAAGAATCATTGCTTTGCTTAATGGTTAAATATCATTTTTCTAAGGCACTTTTTAAATACTGTAACAGCTCTGAAACTGGGAGACATTTTACCATTAATGGTGTGTCATAGTTTAATTATAGCTCTTCTTTCTTAGTGGTACATAAAATAATGGTTTGCCTTTTATCACTAGGCATGGCTGAAATACATGTCATTTTCTATATAAAAGAGAACAAGATAAATATTAATATCTAGAAACTCCTTTACATGCAAATGGAAAGGCTGTTTATGTATCCGTTTTTAAGTCTAACATAACTGAGATGGGTTCAAGTTTGTAGTCCTCAAGGAATGTGCAGCTTGGTCCTTTTCCTTTGAAGCTCTAAAACCATGCACTCCCTCCTCTGTCTTGTGCTTTCTTTTGCTTGTCAATTCCCCCCAGAAGGCCAGTTTCTTCTACACTAAAAATCTATGGTTGCATTTAACTCTTTTCTTGATTTCTGAAAGTGTTGTTCAGTTCAGTTCTGTCGCTCAGTCATGTCCGACTCTCTGCGACCCCATGGTAAGTGTTTTAGGGACTCCTAATAGCTATGGTGTCTAGTAGGAGTTTGGATGTTATTCAGAGTTCAGTGGAAATTCATTGAAATATTTTAATTAGAGGAGTAACTGGATTTAAAATTTTGATGAGGGAGGCATCTCAGTTGTGGAAAGACTCCTAGATTTGGATGTTGCTGACCTGAGTGTCTGCCTGAGCTTTGCTGCTTATGGACTGTGTGGCCTGGCATAGGTTAACGTAACTTCAGTGAGCTTTTATTCCTGCCTCTGTGTGTTGAGGGGCCCCAAGGCCACTCTAGGGTCAGTGACTCACTAGGACGACTCACCGGCTTTAGTGTACAGTTATATCCGCACCCGTGATCTATTACAGCAAAAGCTGCTGCTGCTTCTAAGTCGCTTTAGTCGTGTCCGACCCTGTGCGACCCCGTAGGTAGCAGCCCACCAGGCTCCCCCATCCCTGGGATGCTCCAGGCAAGGACACTGGAGTGGGTTGCCATTTCCTTCTCCAGTGCATGAAAGTGAAAAGTGAAAGTGAAGTTGCTCAGTCGTGTCTGATTCTTTGCGACCCCATGGACTGCAGCCTACCAGGCTCCTCTGTCCATGGGATTTTCCAGGCAAGAGTACTGGAGTAGGGTGCCATTGCCTTCTCCGACAGCAAAAGAATACCAAGCAGAATCAGCAAAGGGGAAGGTGTATGGGATGAGGTCTAGGGGAAAACCAGGCACAAGCTTCCAAGAGTCCTCTCCTAGTGGGGTCACATCAGATGCATTCTGTTCCTCCGTCTGTGAACTGTGACAGCATGTATGAAATGTTAGTAGGAAAGCTCTTTGGAGTCTCAGTGCCCAAGGTTTTAATTGGGAGCTATCTGATTATGTAGCTATCCTCTGCCTCGCACA
Organism: Antilocapra americana; assembly: GCA_007570785.1. Lineage (NCBI taxonomy): Eukaryota > Metazoa > Chordata > Mammalia > Artiodactyla > Antilocapridae > Antilocapra > Antilocapra americana. The sequence goes on along the minus strand of ML663560.1, from coordinate 6,901,605 downwards.
TACCAAAATCCCAGATTCCCAGAAAGCAAGCAGGTGTGCATCGTAAACTGCATTGCTTGAACAAATGGTTTAGTCACCGTGAGCCACTCTTATCAGTTCTGGGAGAATTGGGAACCCTCCTGAAATCCAGCTTCCCAGACTCAGTGAGTGGCCATCCTTGCAGACAGGACTTTCTAAGGGTCCAGTCTCAGGTCTGCGGTGTTGACTCTGCACACTCTCTAAAGCGAGGCTAATAGTAGAACCTTGCCTTGTCATGTCCCAGGCTTGTTGCAAGCATCAAAACTGGACAAGGGCTGTGAAAGTACTTTTGTCAATGAAGGCCAGAGCATTCTTGGGGATGGATTTAGTGTTCTTGGAATGCCGCTGCGTTCTTTTGTTTTGTTTCACGGATGCTGCTGTTCATAGAGACTCTTTTCCATGATCCATAGCTGCTCTCCTTGAGTATCACCGTTAACACCTGGTGCCAGTAGTGTAGGAGGGATTCAGAGACAGCCAGGCTCTTGCCCTGAGGCACCCGGTGCCTCCCTCTGGTCCTGTCTCTGCTGTGACTGTGCCATATTTTGCTACCTGTTTCTCCAGCTTCTTCTCTCCAGAGATGAGACTCTGCAGGTGGCCAGTGCCCAGTGTATAACTGCAGTATTAGTCCACTCACCAGCAAAGCACGCCCTGGCCTTCATCCACGCTGACATCCCAGGTGGGAGTCCCCTTCTAACTTTCTCCTCTGAGAACCCCAGAATTCTGACTGGAGACCTTCACGTAGCAGAGGCAGCAGCAGCAGTTCTGTTGGGATTCTTTGTTATGCATACTGAAGGGACTGGCTGGTGGCATGTTCATTATATATGACAGAGTCTAGGAAATACACCTCAGGAAATCTGAATCCTCTTTGGACAGATTTCTAACTGACCTTGAACAATTTGTTGCTGATTTTTAGACCAGTCTAGGAATAAACCATCTAGAAATAAACATCTAGTGTCGGGTAGTAGAAGAACCTGTAAAAAAAAAAAGGAACTAATGTGTCTTGAAAGTTTGTTATGAGCAGGAACTATGCCCTGAGGTGCATGGTAAATGTTGCCACATTTAGGTCCTCATCTTTGCTATTTTATGAATAAGGAAATTGAACTAGAGAAGGGAAATAACTGGTTTAAATCGACAAGGCTCAGCATTGGCAGAGAAGGAATACAAAATTAAGGCTCTCTGGCTCTGAAACCTCTTTTCTCTGCATCATGTTGCTGCCCATCCTGAGAATTAGGGGACCTAGGTTCTAGTCCCTCTTCTACCACCAACTGTCTCTCTCTGAACCTCAGTTTCCCCATCTGTAAAAAGGAGTGAGACAATAAGGCAGAGGGCATTTTCCAGGTTTATCTGCATTAATGATCATATCTTATGGCAAGGGTGTATGAACAGGTGACGTGACAGGCATGAGATTCGTAATAAATCTAAACCCCAGTATTAGTTGAGGGAGCAATATCACAGGTATCATACTGCTTCCCCCCTCTCTCCCTGGCCAGAGTTCCTCTTCGAGCATCTCTCCTCTTCCAGTGAGGTGCTCGTCTGGTCCTGCTACAATTGCTTGATACTCCTCACAGAAGAGCCACTCTTCTTTTCCAAGTGCCACACGGTGTACGGTTGGTACTGTGGGTCCTGTATTAGCTCTGGCTCGGGTGGGTAGCACCTCGAAGCTAGGTGGCAGCAGCAGTGATGGGTGGGCTGGCCTGTACTTTGGAGGAAGGTGCTGGTCTGGTCATTTCCATCAGCCCCAACTCGTCAGCAGATTCCACAGGCTAGCTGTGATATCCAGACAGCTCTGCTCTCCATTAACTGGAAGTATATGTTTGGCGAGAAAAGGACACACCTATCAGCCACGAGATGAATTCCTGTTGTACTTCAAGAGCAACCTTACTCGGCCTTGGAGCAGTCTTTTCCTGTGCCCCAGAAACCTCCCCATCTAATTAGTCCCCAAGTTTTGCTGATTTATCCTTTCAAAGTTTCCCTTCTTCTTTCCTGGTGATACCTTCCTAGTTGGGGACTTTTTATATCACATCTAGATTTTTAGACTGGGTACATTCAGTTATTCATATTCTGTGTTCCTATGCTATGCCAGGCATCAGGCTGGGAGCTAGAGATTTAGAGATACATATAACATGGTCCCTGCCCTCTGGAAGGGGAGGGAGATGTAAACAAGGTGGTTAGGGATTATGCTCGAGGGGATGGACAAGAGGAGTAGGAGGCAAGGGGAGGCCCATAACTCTGCCTGAGTGGGCCAGAGAAGGCTTCCTGGAGAGTGGAGGTCTGAGATGATTCTTTGAGGAGAAATAGGAGTGTATGTAGCTGAGAAGGTGTAGTAGCCCAGCCAGGAGGCATTGACAAAATACCTCGAATGCCAGGGCCTGTGCTGTGGGTGTGCTGGGTTTGGGTAGACAGAGGTGAGTCAGACAAGGGCCTTCCCTCAAAGGTCTCAGCTCTGCCCCATCAGCTCAACTTGTCAGGACTGCTCCGTGAGGGCTTCCAGTAACTGTGTGCTGTCCAGAGCCTCTCCCCTCTCCTGGGAAGGCAGGAAGGAGACCACTGGGCACTGATCTCTGGCCTCTGCCGTGTCATTTTGAGGTAGGGATCGAGTCGGTGGTGAGGAGCCTGCAGGGAAGCCTGAGGATGAACAACACCGAGCTGCACAAGCAGGGCCTGCTGCTCTTTGCTGAGATCCTGACTCGGTGAGCTAAGTGGCGGAGCATCAAGCCTGCACGGGCCAGACTGGAGAAGCAAAGAACTGGAGGTATTTATTCCTGGTGGGGCCAGTGATAGGGGTTCACATGCTTATTCTTCATTTACCATTTCTCAGGCAGCCAGAAGAGATCAAGCTGTTCACAAGCTCAGCCATGTGCAGAGATGCGGGCCATGCCCTCCGAGAGGCAGTGAGCAGCCCTGTGCTGGAGGTGGCCGCTGAGGCACTGAAGGCTATTTCTGCCTTTCTGAGGTGAGAGACCCAGACAGACTGAACTTTGCACCTCCGCATGTACCCAAAGGCCTGTTAAGGCCAGAGCAGCTTCCAGGGGATACTCATCCTTTAGGTCAGGGAAATTTCATTGAATTATTTCTTTTCATTATTCTGCTTACTCTCTCTGTTCTGCCTTTATGAAACTGCCATTTGGAATGTTGGGCATCCTGGATTGGTCATCTGATTTTTTTTCTTTTGTTTCTTTTCTTTGTCTGACAGTTTTTCATCTTTTGTCATTAAGTACTAGTTTCCAGGAGATTTTCTTGACTTTATTTTTCAATCTTACTATTGAGTATTTTACTTCTACTCTCATATTTTACTTTGGAAGAGTTCCTTCCAATTCTTTGCATGCTTTTTAAAATAGGATTTTTTTTATTGTGTATTTATTTTGTGGATATAACTTTTAAAAACTCAGTCTTCTTTTTAGTCTGGACTTTGCCCCCACTTCCTTTCTGCTAATTTTTCCTCCTACCTAAAATACTGTTCCCCTTAACTCTTTGCCTGACTGGCCTTGCATCATTCAGGTCTCCTTCAGAGTGTCCTTTCCTAACTGACCCATTTGGCTCTTGCAGCACCGACTGACAGTTCTTGTTTATTCGTCTGTTTTGTGTCTTCACCACAATGTAACATAATCTCCAAGAATTAAGAGATCATGTCATTTTTTTTAAACTGCTATATACCTCGCTTCTAATAGATGGTCAGTATATGAGTGATGTTAAAATGGATGGTGAGACTAAATGATCCTAGGGTCAAAATGGGAAATCATTGCTTAGTAAGGTGCTTGATCTTGAAAAAACTAATGGAGGAAACTCCTATTTATTAATATAGAAAATTTTACTTTGTTTCTACATTTCCCCTTTTAAAATCTAACAAAGTAATATATTTAAGCAATAAAAAATAAAATGCACAAGGTTTATAATGAAAAGAAAGAGTCCTCTGACCCTACTTTCTAAAGGAAACTAATTTTAACTCATTTTGGTTTTAGTTCTGGTGACTTATTTCCCTAACTCTAAACAATATGAGTGCAATGCTATTTCTTTGTCCATTTAGAACATTTCATTGACTTGCCACTAGGAAAGACCAAGACTTAGCTATTTTGTCTTCTCTACTTTTCCTTGACATTTTTGCTAGTTAATATTTTGTTTTCAAACTTTTAAATAATATACTTAAAACTTGTATTTCTTGTTCCCTCAACTTGAAGGAGTATCTCTTGACACCCTACTTGGTTAGCTGAGTACATTAGCACCCCAACTCTTCCTTACCTTTCTCCTCCTTACCTCCTACTACTCAGTATCAGCTGTACCTTTAATTTCGTATTGTACTTTTAATTTATATTGTAAAGGTTGTTAACATTTATAGTTTCATCTGTAACCATATTTAAGTCTTTGTCCCTTGCATATAATTGCTTCTAAAAATTGAAAGAAAGAGTCACATTTACATTATAATGGCTTCAGTTTGTCTTTTTTTCCCCTTTTGTCCTTTCCTGGATTTGAATCTGTAAATCTGGGGCATGAATCCTAACAAGAGTGAGATGAGTAAACCAACAGGGTAACAAAGGCCTAGAGTAAGAGCAAGCGTCAATCAGAGGTTCCCAGGCAGAGCTGCACGTCTCCCAGGAGGTCAGTGTTACGGGGGGACTGATAGCACCTTTCAGGCAGGAGGTAGTGTTTGAGCTGTGCTATGAGGCCTTCCTTGGTGGCTCAGATGGTAAAGAATCTGCTTGCAGTGCAGGAGATCCAGGTTTGATCCCTGGGTTGGGAAGATTCCATGGAGAAGGGAATGGCTACCCACTCCAGTATTCTTGCCTGGAGAATCCCATAGACAGAGGAGCCTGGTGGGCTACAGTCTAAGAGATTACAAAGGATTAATAACCTTAGAATTATTACTCTTATATTATTAACCTTATAAATGTTAGTTTTATTATATGTACTAACATATACATACGTAAGGGATGAGAGAGAGATTTGTGGAAGGACTAGGATTGGTCAAAACATTGTTCTGAGGGTATAGTAGTCAGTCTGGCTAGCAGGTTGTGTGAGGGTAAGTAGTACTTGAAGAAGCCAGAAAGCTAGTTGGATCAGAATTGTGGAGAATTATGGGTATGGAGCTTATTATTATTATATTATATTATTATATTATTAATGTTATTAATATAACTTATATTTATAAAGTTAATAATATAAGGTTATTATTGATAAGGTTATTAATCCTTAGATGCTTTTATTTTTGACTTTAATTTTCCTGAATGTTTAGTGAGGTGGTCACTGTGAGGTGGAGTGATTCAAAAGGTCTCTGGGAAGCCCATCCAGAAGAAGGAATGAGGAGTGAGAACTGTTGAAAGAATTTAAAGATGGCAGAGGCAGAGCTTGGCTATCAATGTAGGGTAGAAAGTTAGAGCTTCCATTCAATACTCTTCACTAATTGTAACAGACGTGCCACACTAATGCAGTGTGTTAATAGTAGGGGAAACTGCAGTAGGGCTGGGGGAGTGTGGGAACACTGCACTATATACTGCATTTATTTCTGTAAATCTAAAACTGTTGTAAAAAAAATAGAGTCTAAAAAACGGGAAAAAAAGAAAGAGCTTCCAGAAGGGAAAGGGGAAATCAAGCCTTCACTATATACAGTTAACTGAGCAGTTAGAAGGCCCAACAGATTGCTCTCATAGTTCAATAACAGCCCAGAGATGAGGGTTGACATAGGTTTCTCCTTAAGTTACTGCATTGGGTTGAATTAGCATCTCTCTAAAATTCATGCCCTTGTTTGGAAATAGGGCCTTTGTAGATATAATTGAGTTAAGGTAAGGCCATACAGTGTGGGCTCCTGAATCCAGTGGCTGATGCCCTTAGGAGAAGGGAATTTGGATACAGACACACACAGAGGGCCATGTGAAGACCGAGGCAGAAATTGGAATCATGCTTCTACAAGACAGGGAATGATAAGGATTGCCAGCAACCACCAGAAGCTAAGAAGCAAGGCAGGATTCTTCCCTAGAGCCCCCAGAATGTGAGAATAAATTTCTGTTGTTTTAAGCAACACAGTTTATGGTAATTTATCATAGCATTTCTAGGAAATCAATACAGCAAACTATACCCTGTCAAGTAGTCAGTCGTTCATTCCTTTAACTTTTTTTTTTTTTAAATTTAGCAAAAATTTATAATGCATCTAGCTCTGTTAGGTAAAGTGAAAAGGCAGAACTGGCCCCTGGCCTCTTGGAGCTCACATTTAGAGTAATCATGACTCTTGCCTCCTCTGAGTCTATAGAAATATGAGAGTTCAAATGGACCCTAAGTGTTACTTTTCACATTGTTTCACACTCTCATACTGATTGATTCTCCAAACATAGTTTCCAGTCTCTGTTTATAATCTCCAAGAATAGGGAGCTCAGTTCCTCCTAGATACTCCTGTCTACCTCTATAGAGATTTTTTCAGCTCTAAAAAAATTTCGTTGAAGTATAGTTACAGTGTTGTGTGCCTCTATAACATTTTGACTCTTAGAAAGTTCTTCCTTATATTCATTCCTTAAATAAAATCTGGATTCTTGATAACATTTACCTATTGATCATGATTTTCCTCATCAAGGTAACAGAAATCAAATGTGATTTCTCTTCTCTAAGAGAGCTTGGGATAGGGTGGGGAGGGAGGTGGGAGGGGGTTTAGGATGAGGGGACACATGTTTACCTGTGGCCGATTCATGCTGATGTATGACAGAAACCATCACGATATTGTATAGTAATTATCCTCCAGTTAAAATAAATTAATTGAAAAAATAAGAGAGCTTATCAGTTATTTGAGAACACCTTCTGTTCTAGGTAGCACTTCTTTAATTGGGCTGCCCTTCGCAGTGAGAAAACCCTCTGTATCCTTCATAACAATAACCGTAGTCATGTGTGTGCGTGCATGCGTGCTAAGTCTCTTCAGTCGTGTCCAACTCTGTGTGATGCTATGGACTGTAGCCCGCCAGGCTCCTCTGTCCGTGGGGATTCTCCAGACAAGAATTCTGGAGTGGGTTGCCATGCCCTCCTCCAGGGGATCTTCCCAAACCAGGGATTGAATCCCCATCTCTTACATCTCCTGCATTGGCAAGTGGGCTCTTTACCACTGGTGCCACCTGGGAAGCCCAGTCATAGCCATAGCTGTCATTTATAAGGACTTACTATCTAGTAAGCACTGTCCTGAGTTCTTGGCATACAAAATCCGATTTGATCCTTAGCGTAATTCTATGAGGACAGTACTGTTACCCTTCACTTACTAGATGAGGAGACTGAGGGCTGGAGAGGATGAGGACTGTGCATAAAGTCATGCAGCAGACAAGTGCTGGAGGCGGGATTTTTGTCAGATCAGTTCCTGGACCCGTGTTCGGATCCACCACATGCCCCCTCACTGCTTGAGAACCTGAGGGTGTCTTGGGGTGCCCTGACCTCACCGTAGGCCTCCCCTTGTCTCCCTGCCTGCAGGAAGGATCATCAGAGCGCGCTGCCCGTGCTGTACAAGGAGCTGCAGGCCTTGGTCAAAGCCATGCTGAGCCGCTGTGCAGATCTGTCCCAGACGCCGCTGAGCTGGAGGCCCCTGGTCAGTGCATAGCAGCAGCTGCTGCTTCTGGCGGTCATGCTGTTCTGTGTTTCTAGAAGATAATTAGTACACTGCGTTATCTTTATATGTCACTTTGTAGCTTTTTCTCATGCACACACACCTACAACCAGAGCTGTGAGGCTTAATAATTGTATCTTCATTAGGAATCCGAAGCCATAGGGGTTAAACAGTTTTTCTCTTAGGTCCAAAGCTAGCAAGGACCTGAGTTTGGGTAGTAAATCCCAGGGCCTACTACATACTTTGTCTTTTATATCATCCAAGCGGGTACGGTAAACATGCTCACAAAATTATTTAAGGCCGGATTCACTAGAATTTTAGAATCTGACGAGTGTGCAGCATGTCATAATGGTTGGCTTTTCGTGGTCCATAGGCTTAAAATATCAGAGGAAATACTATTAATACGAGTGCTTTATGTCTTCTAGTCTTTTAGATTAACTTTGGAAACTAAGCTCTTTGCACAGGATACGGTGGGGGAATTTGTGTGTTTTGAAGCAACCAATATGGGCGTTACAGCAAGTTAGGCTAGTATCCACTAGCCTGTGACAGCTTTCTGCGTATAATAGAACAAGAACCAGTCCGGTGCTTCACGGAGAGACAAGGGGTTAAGGTTCCCCTTTGTACCATTTTTTAAAGGAGCTACTAGATGTCTGAATTTTTCAGGATATCCCTAAGATCCCCTGGGAAGTGTTAGGTGTGTGGGAATGCCAGACTCCAGTGTGGGAGGAAGAGGTCTGTAGTCCTCTAAGCAGAGACTGGAATACAGAGTAGGTACTTGACCAGTAGGTTCCCCTCTTCCCTTTTCACCCCAGGGCCATGCCTCCAACAGAAATTCGGAGAGGGCCATTCTTCGAAGAGGGAAGTTCCTCCTGAGCACCCTGGAGGGATTTAGAAATGCCTGCAGGTGAGGATCTCTTTCAGGTCTGAAGAGGTAGTAGAATGGAGGGTGGGTGCAGAAAGGGATGGACAAAAGGCGAAGTTCTAGAAGCAACGCTTGATTTCTGATGCTTTGCTGCATAGTGAGAGGACTTTGGGTAGGGTGGAGAATGGGGATGTGTGTGAGTTTGGAGTGAGTGTGTGGAGGGGGTCTCTAAAGGTTCCCTTCTGGTGAAGTTTTTGTTACTGTGCAATGAAGTTGTATCTCATTCAGCTTTGCGCCTCGTCCCAAGTAACCTAGCGCTATATGTATTCACTGACTGCCTGTTGGATGAATTCAGTTCTCATCAACAAACTTGTTGTACCTACTGTGTGCCAGCCCTGATGCTAGACAGTGAAAGTAGAAAGATAACTCAGATCAGCTCTTGCCCAAAAGGAGCTCACAGTCTTTTGGGAACCGAGACAGTTTTATGTATATGTGTGGAATCCATTACATTGTCACAGCCCTGGGGAAGGCATTCCAAATAGAGAGAGCAGAACACGTAAAGATACAGAGATGTGAAGCAGCAGACAGCATGATATGTCGAGGGAAGCATTAACACATATAGTCGGGTGGAGTGTCACGTGTTATGGAGAAAGGGCAGGGAGCTTGAAGCTGGAGAGGGGGCCCAAGACCAGGTTCTCCCTCACTGAGGCCTCCGGAGTTATCTCTAGGTCTGCTCGTAGGGATGCTTGCCCTGAGCCCTGAACTCAGAAATCCCTCTAAGAGGATGAATCTGACTTTGCTGCATAGGCAGTAGTAAATATACTCATATTTATTTCTCAGGTTGGCTATAGAATTCCAGAGGGAGCCTTCAGCCCAGGAGAATCCATTCACAGCTCCCAGTGCTGAGAAGGAAGACACCTTGGAGGCCTTCTCAGAATTTCTGCTTAGTGCCTGTGACTCCCTGTGTATCCCCATGGTGATGGTGGGTTGGGCAGCAAGGATCTTGGGGAGGAGAAAGATGTGAAAGCAAGCCAGGCTGAGGGGCACAGAACCGTGACTCGACACTCAACTAGACCTTCTGAGGGTCTTAGCAGTGTTGTTCTTGCAGCTACTTTTCCTTTGGTTTTAAAATCACAGTACAGTGTTTTGTTGTAAACAAAAGATTAATAATGCCTCTTAAAAAGTAGAAAGAAGTAGTAATAAAATAATAAATAGGGAATGTTTTAGTTCGGTTCAGTGACTCAGTCACGTCCAGCTCTTTGTGACGCCATGAACTACAGCATGCCAGGCTTCCCTGTCCGTCACCAACTCCTGGAGCTTGCTCAAACTCATGTCTGTTGAGTCGATGATGCCATCCAACCATCTCATCCTCTGTCATCCCCTTCTCCTCCCGCCTTCAATCTTTCATAGCATCAGGGTCTTTTCCAGTGAGTCAGTTCTTCGCATCAGGTGACCAAAATATTGGAACTTCAGCTTCAGCATCTGTCCTTCCTGTGAATATTCAGGACTGATTTCCTTTAGGATTGACTGGTTGGATCTCCTTGCAGTCCAAGGGACTCTCAAGAATCTTCTCCAGCACCACAGATCAAAAGCATCAATTCTTTGGCTCATGTTAATGAAGTGATAAATGCCTTATATTCAGAACTTAATTTAAGCCTCCCATTGACCCTGTGAAATAGATCCTATAATTTCTCCCAATTGAAGATGATTTTTCTATGGCTGTAAGTCAAGTATATGACAGTACTGAGGTTTGAACCCATGTGTTTTGTCTGCCTAGTAAAAATGGCAGCCCATTCCGATGTTCATGCTTAAAAAATCCCATGGACAGAGGAGCCTGGTGGGCTGTGGTCCAGGGCGGTCACAAAAGAATTGGACACGACTGAGTGACTAAGCATGCAAAGAGCAATAGTCAATGTGAATTAGGCTTCAGTAAGTAGCACATATGTGAGTTCTGTAACATGAAAGATGGAGACTCTCAAGAGACCTGGTTTTGAGCTGACTTGAGACAAAGATGGCAGGAAGAGCAGGGTCCATAGTGTTGACTGCCCAGATGACCTTGGGTGAGTCTTGTCCTGTTGGAGTTTTGGACATCTATAACAGTCCCTTAGTTGGGAAAGGAAACCTCCAAAACACCCGCTGGAAACAGTAGGTGGCAGCAGGGGAGTGCATCCTCTGGTTATGACAGAGAGAGCCTCTTTTCCTTGAAGAAGCCTTTGAGCCAGCATGCCAGGGTCTTCAGGAGGGTAACTCTTAGGGGCCATGGGTTACGGCCCTGAATGGCACACACAAACAGTAATAGTTGGGCCATTCACTTTGGTTTCTTCCCCTGCTCTGCCTTCCTCCTAGATTTATGAAGTGTTAGAGCTAGATCTAGAATTAGATCATAGAATTATTGTGTTATTCTACTTTCTACTTTTTGGTATTTTATATATTTTCTTTAATGAACTTATATTACTTTTCTAGTTGAAAAAACTTGGTTTGAAAACCAAATGAAAAGTATCTATAAGAACCACATCCCTGAGGCCCTGGCTATTTATACATGAGGAACCGAAACAGTGAAAGGGGAGGGGGTGACTGACCCAGGGCACACAGCGGCCTTGTGCAAAGCTTGAAATAGAACCCAAGTTTCTCTACTCTGTCTACCACATCAGGCTGCCTCGTGGTTCTATTCAAAGATCACATGAAAAATAAACATGAAGGAAGTTTGTGAACCGTATTATTATATGTTAGAAACATGAATTTCATTCATATCACTATAATGCATAGTTTAGAAAGTGCTTTTTACATGTGAGATGTCATTTGTTTCGGGAGGTAGGACTTGTGGTTATTCCTGGTCTACTTTTTGGTAGATGCCCAGAGTGGTAACGAATCTTGCACAGTTTATTAAGTGGCAGATGTAAGCCTTGAGTGTAGGCTTGTGACTTCAGGTTTCTGAGCTTTTTTGTGTCCATAGATGGAAGAATTTGGTCTATTACTGTTAGATTGTGCGGGTTTGCTGATGCTCTTACTTCTTCAGAGGTTCAGTCCTAGTGGACTATGCACTGCCTCTTGGTTCTTTGCAGAGGTACTCGGAGCAGGCCACTCACCCAGCCGTGATGGAGGTTTTCCTCTCAGTTCTGCACAGCCTTTTTGTCATCGTCCCTCACATGAAGGAGAAATTCTCCAAGAAGCTTGGTAGGCCGCAAGCAAGTGTGGAAGTTGGAAGGGAGGCTGGCGCCTTAGGCAGTTGCTCAGGGTACGCAGAGAGAGTCAACCTGTGGGTGGAGGGTTACTCATTCATTCAAAATCAACATCCACACTCTGCCTACTGTTGAGTAGAAGGATATATCATCCAGCAATCAAAAATCTTTAAAGGCAGTGCTCAAATTAATTGATAATTCTGAATCAAGAAGGTTCCGGTTCAGAGCCATGTGATAGACCACTGTCTCAGAAAGTTGCTGTGAGACTCTGAGGGGTTAATCCTTCCCGGAAGCCCTAGGGCAGAATACAGGTTACCCCAACATGAGCCGGGCAGTGGGAGCTCTTGTCTAGAACCCTGCTCTTACAGGGGCCCGGGACGGGCAGGACAGTGGTCACTTTCGACAGAGATCTCAGAGCAGGGTGGAGTGGGAGTGGGGAGACTGGGAGAGTCAGGCAATGCAGGGCCTGGGCCAGGGTCACCAGCTAATGCAGAATGTTCATCAGAAAAGCAGGTGAACTTTGATTCAGCACTTGTATTCAGCTCTGAGCTAAATGTTTGTTAAATCTTCTAGATACATGTGTCTTTCTTAGTTTCACAGCAGGCTTTGAGGTATAGATATCGAAATTGAATCTCAGAGAAGTAAGTGTCTCAGGTCATGTTACTAGTTAGTGATGGAGTGTATTTGAACCGAGGTCTATGTGACTCCAAAACTAGTACCACTCAGACTTGGGAATCCCTGTAACAAGCCTGGCTTAAACCACTCTCTGCTTTCTTCCCAATTCTCGCAAGCTGCCTCATCCTTCATACGACTGGCCCTGGAACTGAAGGCTCGGTTCTGCAGTGGCCTGAGGTATGTATTGTCCCAAGGGGCCAAGTGTCCTTCTTGACTGGACAAGTGGGAATTTCTGACTGGTGTGGTTTAGACATAGGACCATGGAGGGATTAGCACAGTGTCAGAACTGCTCAGCACCTGATGGTATGAGCTGATGGGCTTGTCTGGCTTTTACTTACCTGGTTCTGATAAGACTCATTCCATGTGATACTCGGAAGGGCACCTTTTAGATCAAAACTGAAAGGGCTCTTAGAGATCATTTGTCTAACCCCTCATTTTACAGACCAGAAAGCTGAGGCCCTCACAGGGTTACTGATGCCATGTCCATCAAGAGAGTCATGTCCTGGCTGCTGCCAGCCCAGCAATTCCAGAGGAGAGGCTCTTATGCAGAGTAGAGAGGTTGCTGCTTCAATTTCTGTCGTTAGGTTTCTGGAGCAGCCTTCCCATTTCTGACTTGCTACCTGTTTCTGCATTTGCTTGGCCGATTCCACTTGTACTGCCTGCAGTCCTCATGGTAACCTCAGTGTAGTACCTAGCCCTCCCTCCATATCTCTGGATAGAACATCTGACGTTCAGGAGAGAATACAGGGATCCATCTGGGTTCAGATTCACGATTTTGGATGTTTGTAATTCTCCTGAATCACCCATTTTGGGTTCAACAACTTCCCCTTTTTCTAGTACTTGCTAGCCCCTTCCTGACCCAGGAGCGCATTTTGTTTATATGTTTTATTAATTTGGAGCTTAGCAGCTCACCTTGACTTATTTTTTTCAGGAAATTTTTCATGAATACCTATATGGGCCAAGTGACTAAGTTACACCTGTGGGCAGCAGGTTCCGTATTTACTTTTCACAGCCACCTCCAGACCTTTGACCTTCTCTACCAGGGCCATGATTAGAATCTCCTTGGGCTCTGGTACAAAGCAGTGGTGCCTCAGTTCCTGGCAGAGATAGTGCTGTCCCAGCCAGAGTAGCAATGCCCTCTCGTTCTTTCTTCCTCTCCTCCCACTAAGTCACTCAGCCCTGAATCAGGTGTGTTCCAGTTTCCTGTACTACATGTGCATCAACCTCCTCTCAGCTCCAGAGAAGACAGGACCACCTTCCCAAGAAGGTAAGATGATGTAGTTTGACCACTCATGAGGTCCATGGTGGTGTCTTAGTGTCTGAATATCATGCTGATTGGCTGAGTCATAAGTCTGTACAGTAAAAAGAAATCTTTGCCTGAAGCTACCCAGAAGAACCATGGAATCGTGGAACAATGGAACTATAAGCTGCTTTCTAGGGAAGGAGGTGAGATAATAGATCAGCTCTCTGCCTATCCAGGTGTGGTCTGGCCTGCACAGGGAATAGCGTGATGATGTCTGCCCTGGTGGCAGCCGCATCACAGCAGCCTCTTGTGCTCACCAGCACCAGCCCCCTGCTGCTGGCCAGTTCTCTGTCTTGTCTGAATAGGAGGAGCCCCGCTTCTGCCTCTTCAGACCCTGAGACCCAGATATCTTGTCATATCTCAGAGCACCAGGAAGAGCAGCCAACCTTACTTACATGCAGACTGCATCTTTCTTTTACATATCAGGAGAAAGGGCAGGTGGGTGTGCGAGTCTCAAGGATGTTAATTTTGTTGTGATCACAGTGATCATAGTGTGCTTTGGTGGAAAAAGCAATAGACTTAGAATTAGGAAACCTGACCTGATGGCTGCCGCATCTCAGTGGCACATTCCATCTCACTCTGCTTGGCTGTAGGCCTGTTGCATTGCAGGATGGACCCTTTCATGTGACCTCTAACTTGGCCCCCTACTTGTAGTCTCTCCTCCTCCAATCAGTCTTCACCGACTGCTGGAGGGTCTATCCGAAAACCAAGTCAACATCTCAACTCCTCTGGCCTTCAGCAGTCATCTCCAAACAGCAGTCTGTCAGGCATTGTTTGACAGTCATGGACTTTCCTCTGGTCTGTCTGTGGTAAAATTTGGAAAGTAAGGGTAATGTAGTGAATTTCCCATGAAGTTGAATTTATTAAAAACTTAAGCTCTGAGGTCCTTTTCTTTCAGATTCTTTTGGTATTCAAATGTTCTTTCTTGTAAGAAACAGGTTTCATAAGAAATGTAGGAATCTGGTCTCAGGTTAAAATCCACATTCTATACTCCTCGTTCAAGGTCTTTCACAGCCTACCTACAGATTACATCACACAGTTCCGAAACCCCTGACACTCCACATCTTTTCACTGATGGTCCAGTCACATTGAACTCCTTGCCACCCCCTAAACATGACGTCCTCTTGTGCCCCCAGGCTGCTGAACACCTTGCTTCCTGGCTTGGCAGGCCTGTTCTCTCCTTTCTCTGCCTGATTTCTGCTCACCCTTCACGGTTCTCTCCTCTTGAGCTTGCCTTCCCCGTTGCAGGTGGCATGAGTCACTCTCTCTTCCACACTTGAACATGGCCCTGATCACACGTTCTGCGATTATCTGTCTCTATCTATTTTTTTCCCACCAGCTGCCAACTACAGGAGGTAGAGCCCGTGTGTCATAGCCTGGCCTAGAATAGCCACTCAGTGGACATTGTCAAGTGGACGAACGTATCCAAGTCCCTCCGCATGTTACCTTCAGTCTCTCCAGGGAGGCCAAGAGAGGGAGGAGAGACTGATTTCCTTTTATCCTGTGTCTGTCCTTGCTGTCCTGTGCAGCGCTCTGTATGTACAGACGCGCGTGTGACCATTACCTGCTCTTCTCTGTCCTTTGTGTGATTTCCTCCGGCCTGTTCCCTCCCCAGAGCTCTCTGCAGTGTCTGAGTTCCTGCAGCACGGGCTGCCCCAGATAAGCAGCAGGAGCCCTGAAAGCCTAGCTCTCCTGTCGGATCGCCAGTACGTGGAGGAAGCTGCTCGCCAGAGACAGTACTGCATCCTGCTCCTCTTCTACCTGGCCTACATTCACGAGGACAGGTCAGTGCTCAGAGCTGGTGACTGACAGTTGGTTCTGGAACCTACATCTGTAGCCAGGTTCAGTTCAATAACTATTGACAGAGGCATCCTCTCCAGGCCTGGTGCTGAGCACTGGGGACGTGGAGATAAGTGAGAAATGGCATGTATTCCTGAGGGGAATCTCACATTTTAGAGAGATGGGTAGTCTTAGGAGTGAAAGATGGAGCCTCAAATGCTGCTGAGAATTCCTTGATATCCCTCAGGGTGTTGTTTATGCACCCCCCAAAAAAAAATTTTGGTAGTTTACTTTGGTTTTAAGAATTACCATACAATTTATTAAAATTTAAAATCAAAGTACTATTTTTCATTAAGCTTTTAAAAAATTACATAGCTAAGTTACCCATTTTAAAGAGGACAACTCAGTGGCGTTCAGTGTATTCACAGTGTTGTGCAGCCACCATCCCTACCTAGTTCCAAAACATGGCCATCACTGAGAAGTGAAGCGTCTTATCCTTTAAGCAGTCACTCCCCATTCCTTCTTCTGCTCAGCTTCTGGCAACTAGCGTTCTGCATTCTGTCTCTGTGGACTTACCTATTCTGAACATTTCTGGTAGATGTGGTCATACATACGTGACCTATTGTACCTGCCCCTCACACCGAGCATAATGTTTTCAAGATTCATCCCGTGAGCGTAATGTTCGCAGCTGGCACTGGGACTTCATTCTTTTTCATGGCTGAATAATATACCATTGTGGTATACATCACAGTTTGTTTATTTCCTCATTCATTGATGGGCATTTGGGCTATTTCCGCCTTTTGGCTATGTGAAGGGTAGTGCTGTGAATATGTGTATACATGTGTTTGTTTGAGTACTTGTTTTCTATTCCTTTTCTGTATATACCAGGTTTAGAATTGAGGAGTCATATGGTAATATGACTGGTAACATTTTGAGGAACTTCCAAACTGTTTTCCAGAGGAGCTGCAGCCCTACCAGCAATGTTCAAACAAGGGTTCTGGTTTCTCCATATCCTTGTCAAGACTTGTCCATCTTTTTGATTATAGCCAGCCTAGTGGTTATGAAGTGGTTTTTGCATTGTGTTTTTGATTCAGTTCAGTTCGGTCATTCAGTCATGTCTGACTCTTTGTGACCTCATGGACTGCAGCACGCCAGGCTTCCCTGTCCATCACCAAATCCTGGAGCTTGCTCAAACTCATGTCCATTGAGCCAGTGATGCCATCCAACCATCTTATCCTCTGTCATCCCCTTCTCCTGCCTTCAATCTTTCCCAGCATCAGGGTCTTTTCCAGTGAGTCAGTTCTTCACATCAGGCAGCCAGAGTACTGGAGCTTCAGCTTCAGCATCAGTCGTTCTAGTGATCAAGGTTGATTTCCTTTAGGATTGACTGGTTTGATCTCCTTGCAGTCCAAGGGACTCTCAAGAGTCTTCTCCAGTACCACAGCTCAAAAGCATTAATCCTTTAGCACTCAGACTTCTTTATGGTCCAACTCTCACATCCATACATGACCACTGGAAAAACCATAGCTTTGATTATGCGGACCTTTGTTGGCAAAGTAATGTCTCTACTTTGTAATACGCTGTCTAGGTTTGTCATAGCTTTTCTTCCAAGGAGCAAGTGTCTTTTAATTTAAATTTTGATTAAATATAATTAAAGAAATTTTAGGGGGATGAAATTTGTCTATTTTTTCTGTTGTCATTTGATGTTGAGCATCTTTTCATGAGCTTGGTGGTGATTTGTATATCTTTTTTGGAGAAATGTCTATTCAAATCTTCTGTCTAGTTTTGATTCAGACTGTTTTAGTGTTTTTGTTGTTGAGTTTTAGGAGTTATCTATATATTCTGGATATTAGTTCCTTATTTGTAAATAATTTCTACCATTCTGTGGGTTGCCTTTTTACTCTGTTGATAGTGGTTTTGGATGCACAAACTTATAAAACTTGCATAAAGTCCAGTTTATTTTTTCTTTTGTTGCCTGTGTTTTTGGTGTCATAATCAATAATTCATTGCAAAATTCAATGTCATGAAACTTTTGCCTTATGTTTTGTTCTAAAATTTTTTATAGGTTTAGGTCTTTCATTTAAGTGTGTTTCTATTTGGGGTTAATGTTTTTCTATCATGTTAGATAAGATTCTAATTTCATTCTTTTGCATGTGAAAATTCAGTATTCCCAGTGCCATTTGTTAAAAAAGACTGTCCTTTCCCCATTGAATGGTGTTGGCACCCTTGTTGAAAATCATTTGACCATATGCATGATGGTACCATACTATTACCTAACCTTTGTTTGGATTTCACCAGTTTTCCTGCACTGTCCCTTTTCTGCTCTAGGATACAATCCAGGGTACTGCATTGCATTAATATTACCTGTTTTAAAGTCTTTATCAGAGTCAATCTGATATGTGAGATAGGCCCACGGTAGACAGTTTAAAAAGCATAAAAG
Source organism: Antilocapra americana (assembly GCA_007570785.1). NCBI lineage: Eukaryota > Metazoa > Chordata > Mammalia > Artiodactyla > Antilocapridae > Antilocapra > Antilocapra americana. Next base: position 6,883,785 of record ML663560.1, on the reverse strand, counting down.
GCCATGCAGTGAAGTTGGTCTCCTCCTCATCCCCATCTTCCTTGCATGTACAGTGTAGAAGTCTCCCTTCCCCAGAAAGGAGCCCACTGAACACACAAATGTTTAGTGATAAATATGAGAAAAGAAGGGTGAACTGGATGTCAAAACAGAGCCTCCTGAACTCCCAAAGTAGCACCCTTCTTTTTAACACTGCTGGTCCAGCTGCCTACTGCTTTACCTTCTAGGTGTGAGTGAGGAGTCTCTGTCCTCTAACAGAGCCTGGCACAAAGCAGAGGCCTACGTGCTATGCATGTGTGACAGTGCTTTGATAAGTATGTGCAGCACCCTCTTTGTGCAGCATGTCAGTAGGCTGTTGACGTGCTGGGACAGAAGGGCAGAGGGAGGGTGTGGCCAAGCAGGACAGCCATCTCTGCCTTTTTCATTCAGACTGTCCTTGGTTGACAGGTTTGTCTCAAAGATGAAGTTGTTCATGGCTGTGCAAAGCTTCCTCCTGTCTCTGCAGGACCAGGGTGAACGCCCTCCACTCGTGGTCTTCAGAGCTTCTATCTATCTACTTGCAGTGTGCCAGGACAAAGATGGTGCCTTAGATGAGGTATGGACCAAAACACCTGGGGCTTTTCCTTCTTCTGCTCCTCTTCAGCATGGTTCCTTGGAAGACTATTTTGATCTATGTATAGAGATGCTGGGTGTCAGAGAGACAGTGTGTGTTGGGGGACTAGAGGGAGACACAGTGCTGACACATACAGAGCTCATGTAACTTAGCCAGTTCTCTCAACAGTTCTGGGAGGCAGAGATTACTATTTCTATTTTATTGATAAGAAAATCAAGACTTAAGGACTTCCCCCAAAATCCAGTGGTCAAGACTCCATGCTTCCACTGCAGGGGTCATGGGTTTGATCCCTAGTCAGGAAAGAAGGATCCTGCACGCTGTGGACCTAAATTAATTAGGTCCTAATTAAGCTAAGATATAAAGGTCAATTAGGTTAAAGGCTGTTTTCTTAGTACCACCTCTGGTTTGTGTGGGAGGAGAAAGGCGTGCGGTGTCTACAGATAACAATTTATGAAACAAAATGTATTGCTAGGACCTACATCATTGTTAACCAGGCTGGTCTTGGATTACTTTGATGAGGTTATATGTTACATGTTTTCTCCCTCCAGCTTCTTTATAAACTCTTTGGGCTGGAGCAATCATTTCACAATATATACATTTATCAGATGATTATATTGTATCCCTTAAACTTGAAAGTCCCTCAGTCGTGTCCAACTCTTTGAGACCCCATGGACTATACAGTCCATGGAATTTTCCAGGCTGGAATTCTGGAGTGGGTAGCTGTTCCCTTTCTCCAGGGGATCTTTCCAACCCAGGGATCGAACCCACGTCTTGCCAATTGTAGGTGGATTCTTTACCAGCTGAGCCACAAGGGAAGCATGAGAATACTGAAGTAGATAGCCTATCCCTTCTTCAGTGGATCTTCCCAAACCAGGAATCGAACCGGGGTCTCCTCTGTTGCAGGTGAATTCTTTACCAACTGAGCTATCAGGGAAGGCCATACCTGAGCTATCAGGGAAACCTTAAACTTATGCAATGTTATATGTTAATTATGTCTCAATAAAGCTAGGAAAAAAGAAGACTTAATAGTATTTAAACAGCAATACTCCTCAAATTGTTCTATAGATTCAACATAATCTTGATCAAAATTCTAGCTGCCTTTTTTTTTTTCTTGTCTCAAAATGGACAAGCTGATCCTAAAATTTATTTGGAAATGCAAAGGACCCAAAATAGCCAAAATAATCTTGAAAAAGATCAGGTTTGGAGGACTCACACTTCTTCATTTCAAACTTACTACAAAGATAGAGTAATCAAGACAGTGTAGTTCTAAATATGTCTAGGAGAGACATCCAGATCAACCGAATGGAGTGGAGAGTCCAAAAATAAACCCATAGGGAATTCCCTGTCTGTTCAATGGTTAGAACTTAGCACTTTCACTGCCAGGACCTAAGTTCCATCCCTGGTGGGAGAATTAAGATCCCTCATGTCAAAAACCAAAACAAATAAAAACCCTGAAAATAAACCAATATATTTTTATAAGGATGACAAAACAATTCAACATGGGAAAGAACTGCCTTTTTAATAAATGGTGTTGGGATCAGCTGCATATCTACATGCAACAGAATGGAGTTGGACACTTTAGCTCATATCATGCACAGAAATGAACTCAAAATGGACAAAAGACCCAAGTGAAGAGTCAAAACTATGAAGTATAAAATCCTGAGAGTAACGTGCTTAGGAATTTGAGCTTTGTTATCTGCGCAGCAGGGAAGGGAAAGGTTTAATAAAAGGTTTGACACACCTGCCCTTTGCTTTCTCTGTGCCAGGCCCTGTGCCAGGGCACAGATAAATCTGCCGCAGTCCCTGCCCTCAGGCAGCTGAAGCTTAGTATGGTAGGTAGTTACATACCCTCTGACAGCTGTGGCACACTGTGCCAAATGTCACTATAGAGTAGGGTTTCTCGGCCACAACACTGGAGACATTTCGCACAGTCTTCTCTGTGGGAGGCTGTTCTGTGCATTGCCGGATGTTTAGTGGGATTCCTGCTGTCTCTCACTTGACACCACTAACACTCCCCCAATCGAGACAATCAACAATCCAGACAGTCTAGACATTTTAAAATGTCCCTTGGGGAGTGAAATCACCCCAAGTTGAGGGCCACTGTTACAAGGTAAGCACGGTGAGGTTTTCTTTTTGCTGGAGGGTGCCAGGGAAAATATACGGGAGCCCTGAATAGCCAGTACACTTTTTCCCAGTTACATCTTGGTTGTCTCTATTTGTTGGGGATTGGAGTCTCTTGGGCCCTCTGTAAAGTGTATTTAGCCTCTTTATTCTTTGCCTCCAGGCTGTGGTTGGCGCCATCAGAAAATTCCTAGAGGAGACCCCAGACCTGCACCGAGTCTACACCCACCATCCGCTCCTGCTCAGGTTGTTCCTGCTGCATCCAGAGCTGATGAGGAGGTTTGGGCACCATGTCCTGGAACTTTGGTTCTCCTGGGAAGAGAGCAGCTGTGAGGAGCTGGACGGTGTCCCATCTGCTGAGCAGCCCACCCTTCCTGCCAGTGTAGCAGCCCTGTTTCACATGCTTAGGAGCAGCCCCAGCATCCTGCTCATTTTGCTAGTAGGTGACCACTTGCTCATTTATACAGTCAGAGGTGGTGGGCCCTCTCTCTCTGGAGCTGTTTCCTGAGGTCAGCAGGCACCCACAGCTGCCTCTGCCTGCCTCTGGGCTTATCACTGTTTCCATGCTAGTAGGGGGTCTTTTCAGCTGGCAGGTGCCTGGTAAACCTATACCCTTTCCTAAGTCTGATGGATTTCTGCTCACTGAGAAATATGTGCCTCTCTAATTCCCAGGAGATATACCTCTGAAATGCTGACCTTTGTCACCATTCCCTCTCGCCTGCCTGTCTTAAGTATATTCTGTTAACAAGGGTTTGATGTCATAGGGGACCCCTGGGGCATGCAGTGGCAGATGTTTGATTAGCAAAGGGACTCAGCCTCTTTTCTGTCATAACCCTCAAGATAATGTTACATGTGCAACACTCTCCCTTGGGCATACCCAGAATGTTTTTTTTCATGAGTTTATTGCATATTCCAATGATTTTTTTGTGTGAAGTAAGACATTCCTATTATTTCTGTCAGGTTCATCAGTTATATAAGGAAGTTGCTTGTTTGCAGTTTCTCACACACTGGCTTTAATTCCATCTATTTTTCTTTATTATTACAGAGATAACTGCTATAATATATATTTTTAAAAGTAAATTATTTACACAGTTGACAGTTTGTTTAGTGACCAAATAATGTGACTAGTGGCAGGTCCCAAACTGACAATGTGGTTTAGAACCCATGCCTTCAATGCCAGTTCACTTACTTGCCCCCTGTCCCTTAGTCTTAGAAGAATGACACAGCCCTTTAGAAATGAGTGGATTTCCTTTTGATATTCTTATCATCAATAAATATGATGCCCTGATTTTACTGGCATGACTGTGGTGGAAATAACACCTGTGCATTGTATATCTCACATCCTTAGTTACCTACTTCTGTCCACATTCACACTCACATGTACACACTCCTACTGAGACTTAAATCTTCACTCTGTGTCCCTGAAGTCTGTCATTTTGTGAAATCTCACACGTATTCACTTGATAGGGGCCACATTCATGCTTTGGCTCAAATTCTTCCTTGGATGAGGAAGAAAAGGGAATAAGGAATGGGTTAAAAATAACCCAAAGAAAGGCAATGCCAAAGAATACTCAAACTACCGCACAATTGCATGCATCTCACACGCTAGAAAAATAATGGTCAAAATTCTCCAAGCCAGGCTTCAGCAATATGTGAACTGTGAACTTCCAGATGTTCAAGCTGGTTTTAGAAAAGGCAGAGGAACCAGAGATCGAATTACCAACATCTGCTGGATCATCGAAAAAGCAAGAGAGTTCCAGAAAAACATCTATTTCTGCTGTATTGACTATACCAAAGCCTTTGACTGTGTGGATCACAATAAACTGTGGAAAATTCTGAAGGAGATGGGAATACCAGAACACCTGACCTGCCCCTTGAGAAATCTGTATGCAGCTCAGGAAGCAACAGTTAGACCTGGACATGGAACAACAGACTGGTTCCAAATAGGGAAAGAATTACGTCAAGGCTGTATATTGTCACCCTGCTTATTTAACTTATATGCCGAGTACATCATGAGAAATGCTGTGCTGGAGGAAGCACAAGCTGGAATCAAGATTGCCGGGGGAAATATCAATAACCTCAGATATACAGATGACACCACCCTTATGGCAGAAAGTGAAGAAGAACTAAAGAGCCTCTTAATGAAAGTGAAAGAGGTGAAAAAGTTGGCTTAAAGCTCAACATTCAGAAAACTAAGATCATGGCATCTGGTCCCATCACTTCATGGCAAATAGATGGGGAAACAGTGGAAACAGTGGCTGACTTTATTTTTGGCGGCTCCAAAATCACTGCAGATGGTGATTGCAGCCATGAAATTAAAAGACACTTACTCCTTGGAAGGAAAGTTATGACCAACATAGACAACATATTAAAAAGCATAGACATTACTTTGTCAACAAAAGTCTGTCCAGTCAAGGCTGTGGTTTTTCTGGTGGTCATGTATGGATGTGAGAGTTGGATTATAAAGAAAGCTGAGCGCTGAAGAATTGATGCTTTTGAATGGTGGTGTTGGAGAAGACTCTTGAGAGTCCCTTGGACTGCAAGGAGATCCAACCAGTCCATCCTAAAGGAGATCAGTCCTGGGTGTTCATTGGAAGGATGGATGTTGAAGCTGAAACTCAATACTTTGGCCACCTGATGCAAAGAACTGACTCATTTGCAAAGACCTTGATGCTGGGAAAGATTGAGGGCAGGAGGAGAAGGGGACAACAGACAATGAGATGGTTGGATGGCATCACCAACTCAATGGACATGGGTTTGGATGGACTCTGAGATTTGGTGATGGACAGGGAGGCCTGGTGTGCTGCAGTTCATGGGGTTGCAAAGAGTCGGACACGACTGAGCGACTGAACTGAACTGAGATCCCCTTAAACATGCCTCCAAACCCCCATCTTCAACAGAACTGGACTGAGAGAGCCATAGTTCTCCACCCACTTCCTATTAATTGCTTGAAAATGTAAAAGTTCAACTTTCTAAGAGTAGGAAAAAACAGACTAATCCCAGCTTCTCACACTATACCAAATATCAAGCTTCTGTGACTCCAGGGAGTCCCATTCCAGATTTGGAAACCATCCTTTTGGATCTCACCAGGAGCTTCCAATGCACCACAGATCCATCCTCTCCTTTGCCCCTGCTGGCTTTTGCTGCCTTCCTGACCTCCCCAACATTTACAGCTTCTTTCCTCCCAACTGGGGGCTGCCATTCTTGTGACAAATAGCTCTGAGCACATGCTGCGCAGGGTGGGGATATGCATGCATGCATAAAACACACCCACCCATTCAGACATGAAACATAAGCACACTCAAACCACACACACACACACACACACACACACAAGTATGTTGAGCACCGTCTCTCCCACAAGAAGGAGATAAGTTTCTCGCTTGATGCCCCGCTGGCCTGACTTTTCTTTTGCAGAGAAAACTCCGATTCTCTCTCCCAGAGCAGACCTCATCATGTTAGAGATGCCCACTCGTGAGTGACCTTCCTTCGGGTCTGAACATGCCCCCAGCGGCTAGAGGCTGACCTCCTGAGGGGGAGGACCCATGCTCCACCAACAGATGCTGTAGGATCATCAGGAAGTGGCCTCGGATGAGACCACCCACTTGGACATCTTCATTCCTCCTCAGAAAGGTCTTCAGGGTGATCAGTACCTTGCACGCTATGTCCACGGGACTGGAACAGATTAGGTCCTGAGTAGGAGAGAAGGAAGCCAGAGCTCAGAGGGCATTATAGTTGGGGACAGTTGAACAGTGAAGAAGAGGGGCTGGAGAAGGGCCCCAAATGATGCTGTCACAGAACCTAGGGAAGGAAACACTCACTCAGGACCTACCATGCATCATCCTGTCAAACAAGTCCATCCTAAACAGGAGAAAAGAGAGACTCAAGAGAGATTGTGTGATGTGCCAAAGCTCACATAAGCTAGTAAGCGACACAGTTAGGATTTGAATCCCTGGTGGCTCAGATGGTAAAGAATTTGCCTACAATGCAGAAGACCCTAGGTCAGGAAGATCCCCTGGAGAAAGGAATGGCTACCCACTCCAGTATCATTGCCTGGAGAGTCCCATGAACAGAGGAGCTTGGCAGGCTACAGTCCCAAGGATAGGACTTGGATCACAGAGTCAGACACGACTGAGTGACTAACACACTCCCAACTCCAAGCCCAGAGCTCTTTCTACTTTCCAGGATGCCCCTCTCTTGCACATGGAAGTACAAGCATCAGGAAGAGGTTATTTCAGACATGGGGACCTGAGTGTGCCTTAAGGGAGAAGGGGCTGGGGGTGGAGATGTCACAGGGCAAGGACAGGATGGGTTAGGACAGATTCAGGACACAGAAAGAGACACAAGGACCAGATCAGGCCCTGTCTCTGGGGGGGCATCTGGTTATATCTGCCCCAAGGAGTAAAGGCCTTGGTTTCAGAAGGTGGGAAAGAACATTGCTTTTTATTTGCTTTCAGAGTTATTTTAATGAGTATATGTTAAAGGGGAAGTCAGCAGAAGCCACACCAGAGACTATCCCACTGAGAGCTCCTGGCATGTTCCAGCTTAAACAGGCCAATTCCTTTGGACAGGCCAGAGGGGGCTGGGTGCCATGAAACCCGTGTCACACACAGACTCCTAGCTCCTGACACACAGAGCCATGATTCCAGGCAACCGGCCAGACAAACTCAGATCACTGGGTAGCACAGGGGCATCTGTGCTTGGCTCTCTAAAAACCCCACATCTGCCAGAAAAACAACTATAATACTGGTGGAATAATTCATATTTTATGGCAGAATGAGAAACATTTAAACATAAAATTTTTCTTTGCTAGCTTGGGCCTCTTCCTCCCCTTTTAGTGTGTATTGTGCATCTGAATTAACCAGACCTCCTTAGGAGATAACATTCTTTCTCAATCTCATCAAGGGTCACAACTGATAAGTCTTTAGGAGATAACTTCCTTCTTAATTCTTCAAGGGACCATGATGACCTGTGATCCACTACTACCTTTGTATGTATAGACTTAATTTGTGTAAACAATCAATAATATGTCATTTAACCATTTGTCTCAAAAACTTAAATTGCTGTGCTTTGACCTCTTATGGGTAGAACAGTCTTCAGAGCTTTTTATTTTACTTTCTTAATTTATTTTTTTGGCCACACCACATGGTTTCTAAGATCTTAGTTCCTGAACCAGACATGGAACCCGCGCTCCCTGCAGTGGAAGTGCTGAGTCCTAACCACTGGACTGTGAGGGAATTCCCCTCAGATATTTCTGAAAGACTGTCTACCAGGTTATAATTCTAGGGTTGGCGCAAATAAATTTGCCATTTCCTACTGAGACACACTGTTGATTAATTTTTATTGACAATATCAATAGCAATCACTCAATTAGGACCTAATAATGTCAAGTATTGTTCTGTGTTTAAACTGCAGTTACATGTTTGTTTATATGTTATCTGTATCATCATGATAATTCTTCCTAGTAGGTGTCACTCCAGTTTTTCAAATTAGCAAATTGGGGCAGATTAACTAGTTTGCCTATCAAGAAAGCAGGGGCATTATACATTCTATAGCCACTGTGATTTAAAGAAGGGCAGGGATGAGGTTGACTTCATCTTTGTTACCTTGTAGGGACTTGGTTGGGAAGATCCCCTGGAATAGGAAATGGCAACCCACTCCAGTATTATTGCCTAGAAAATTCCAAGGAGCCTGTTAGGCTACGGTCCATGGGGTTGCAAAGAGTTGGACACAACTGAGCACACACACAGGGACTCAGAAAACCTCTCTGGAAGGAGAGGATGTCAGAATAAGAAGGCTAAAGGGAATCTCAGTTCATTTCCACCAACTTTTTTACTTTACAGAGTATGAGGCTGAGTCCAGATGAGGTGTGATTTGTCCAAGGTCATAGGACCCAAAACCAAACCAGTTTCCTAGTCCTGCTCCTTCACCAGCACATGGGTGCCTGACTGCCAAAGCTGGTCCCTTAGAAACCTAAGTTTGTGAACGTTAAAAGTGCCAAAGGAAGGGGGCTACTTAGTTATTTGGCAGCTGTGATGAATGCCACGAGAAGGGGTGCACCCCACCGTATGGGTCAGTGAGGAGGCTCTGGGTGGAGCATGGCCCACTCTGAAGCCTCTTCTGTCCAGAGTCATCCAGAATTCTTTGGGACTGAGCCAACCAGAGGGACATGGCCCAAGCAGGGAACAAACAGAGCTTCTATGACATCACTGTTTCTTACATATAAACAACCCACGTGAAAGACTACCCGTTGGTAAGAGTGGCAATTAACAGCTTTGTTTTCAGCTGTTAATTACCCATATCAGAAACAGAAATTGGTACCAACACATATTTTTAGACTCTTTTCCCTCCTGCAGCTAGAAGCTGGGAAGCAATGGTAGGAATTATACACACGAACAAACAACAAAGTTGTTCCTTGCTCTTCTTTCCTAACACTGATGTTTCTAGGATATTAATTTAGGCTCCAGTCATGGAGAAGGCAATGGCACCCACTCCAGTACTCTTGCCTGGAAAATCCCACGGACAGAGGAGCCTGGTGGGCTCAGTCCATGGGGCTGAGAAGAGTCGGACACGACTGAGTGACTTCACTTTCCCTTTTCACTTTCATGCACTGGAGAAGGAAATGGCAACCCACTCCAGTGTTCTTGCCTGGAGAATCCCAGGGACGGGGGAGCCTAGTAGGCTGCCGTCCATGGGGTTGCACAGAGTCAGACACGACTGAGCGACTTAGCAGCAGCTGCAGCATGGTCATGACTTTATTAGCTGTATGACCTTCAGAATTCAATTAGTCTTCCTTCTTTTTAAAAAAATTGTTTATTTGGCTATATCAGGTCTTTGTTGTCAGGTGGAATGTGGGATTTTAGTTCCTCAAGCAGGGTTCAAACCTGCATTTCCTTGCATTGGAAGGCAGATTCTTAACCAATGGACCACAAGGAAAGGCCCTCAGTAAGCCTTTCTGAGATTGATTCTTTATCTGGCTCAGTCAGTCAGGAATCAGTGAATGATAGTCTACTGTGTACAACATACCATGAGTGCTCCTATATATTCTTTCATTTACCCCCATGTTATCTCCATTTTAGACATGAGGAAACCAAAGCTCAGAGAAGACTTCTTCCAGTTGTTAGGGGTTTGTTGTATCTGAGTCCCTCACTGGCCTATGGGCCAGGAACTAGGTCTAATTCTTCCCTGTGCTCAAACAAATAGCTTTCCCATTAGATGAAACCCTGAGTCAGGGTTGGTTTCTCTCTTGTCCTGAGATTTAGCTCAGTTTACTGGAAAAAACAATAGGGAATCAAAATCTGGGTTTTAACCTTAGCTCTTGTGACCTTGGGCAAATCTCTCTAAAACTATTTTTTAATCTATTTAGAAAGAAAAAATTTTTTTTAAAAAAATTAGATACTATGATTAGTATATTCCTCAGAAGATCTGAACTTTTTCTTTTTTGAGAGACTTAGATCTGTTCAGACCCCTAACTCAACAGGTCAGCAAAGGTTTATAAATACTTATGTGTGAGGAGCTGACCCTGAATACTTTATCTGGCAAAGAAAGTCCAGCATCTTAGCTCTGTCCACTGCTACTCTGTGTCCCATATTGTCTTCTTTCCTTATGCATTAATGGCTTATTTTTCAGTTCAGTTCAGTCACTCAGTCGTGTCTGACTCTTTGTGACCCCATGAACTGCAGCACACCAGGCCTCCCTGTCCATCACCAAATCTCAGAGTCCATCCAAACCCATGTCCATTGAGTTGGTGATGCCATCCAACCATCTCATTGTCTGTTGTCCCCTTCTCCTCCTGCCCTCAATCTTTCCCAGCATCAAGGTCTTTGCAAATGAGTCAGTTCTTTGCATCAGGTGGCCAAAGTATTGAGTTTCAGCTTCAACATCCATCCTTCCAATGAACACCCAGGACTGATCTCCTTTAGGATGGACTGGTTGGATCTCCTTGCAGTCCAAGTCACTTCCAAGAGTTTTTTCCAACACCACCATTCAAAAGCATCAATTCTTCAGTGCTCAGCTTTCTTTATAGTCCAACTCTCACATCCATACATGACCACTGGAAAAACCATAACCTTGATTGGACAGACCTTTGTTGACAAAGTGGTGTCTCTGCTTTTTAATGTGCTGTCTATGTTGGTCATAACTTTCCTTCCAAGGAGTGTCTTTTAATTTCATGGCTGCAGTCACCATCTGCAGTGATTTTGGAGCCACCAAAAATAGTCAGCCACTGTTTCCACTGTTTCCCCATCTATTTGCCATGAAGTGATGGGACCAGATGCCATGATCTTAGTTTTCTGAATGTTGAGCTTTAAGCCAACTTTTTCACCTCTTTCACTTTCATTAAGAGGCTCTTTAGTTCTTCTTCACTTTCTGCCATAAGGGTGGTGTCATCTGTATATCTGAGGTTATTGATATTTCCCCCGGCAATCTTGATTCCAGCTTGTGCTTCCTCCAGCACAGCATTTCTCATGATGTACTCGGCATATAAGTTAAATAAGCAGGGTGACAATATACAGCCTTGACGTAATTCTTTCCCTATTTGGAACCAGTCTGTTGTTCCATGTCCAGGTCTAACTGTTGCTTCCTGAGCTGCATACAGATTTCTCAAGAGGCAGGTCAGGTGTTCTGGTATTCCCATCTCCTTCAGAATTTTCCACAGTTTATTGTGATCCACACAGTCAAAGGCTTTGGTATAGTCAATACAGCAGAAATAGATGTTTTTCTGGAACTCTCTTGCTTTTTCGATGATCCAGCAGATGTTGGTAATTCGATCTCTGGTTCCTCTGCCTTTTCTAAAACCAGCTTGAACATCTGGAAGTTCACATATTGCTGAAGCCTGGCTTGGAGAATTTTAAACATTAGTTTACTAGCATGTGGGATGAGTGCAATTGTGCAGTAGTTTGAGCATTCTTTGGCATTGCCTTTCTTTGGGATTGGAATGAAAACTGACCTTTTCCAGTCCCGTGGCCACTGCTGAATTTTCCAAATTTGCTGGCATATTGAGTGCAGCACTTTCACAGCATCGTCATTTAGGATTTGAAATAGCTCAACTGGAATTCCATTACCTCCACTAGCTTTGTTCATAGTGATGCTTCCTGAGGCCCACTTGACTTCACATTCCAGGATGTCTGGCTCTCGATGAGTGATCTCACCATTGTGATTATCTGGGTCATAAAGATCTTTTTTGTATAGTTCTTCCGTGTATTCTTGCCACCTCTTAATATCTTCTGTTAAGGGGATCTGGAGGAGCTGAATCCTTCCTTTTCAGGGAAGGAGCAGCCACAGCTAACTGATAATAGTGTTTAAGAACCATGAGATTTCTTGGAAATCCATAGTGGAAAGACTGAGAACCTTGAATTCAGATGTGGGTTCAAGTTCTGGACCTACCAGTGGCTAGGGGACCTGGGAGATACCATTTAGCCTCTCTGGGTCTCAGTTTTCTTAACCGTAAAATAGAAATGACAGTCCCTGCTTCCCATGATTTTAAAGAGGATTAAGTGAAATAATGAATCCTCTCACCCAACCCAGAGTTGGGTTGGGCAACTCAGTCTGTCAGTTGCCCCTTTTCCAAATAAAGAAGACAGGAAATAGGGGTAAATCCATGAACTATTTACTGCTTGTCGGGTGGCGGTGGTGATCTGTCTGTCAGTCCCCCTGACCAGTTCTCCTTGTTCCTAACAGCCTCCAGGAACCTGCCTTTGCTGTTGAGCCTCCTCTCTTTAGTGCAGCTGAGGAATGAGTCAGCGCAAGAACTGGACAGCATGGCCATGAAGCTGCTTCACCAAGGTGCCCTGGCTTTCTGGGACAGTGCCTGAGGGCCCAGGGCTGGGCGGGCTGTGGGTTGGCCCTCATAGTGCTGGCCTTGCTCCTTTCTTCCGCCCTTTTACCTTTTGGAAGAAGCCGGTGGGTCAGTGTGTTCCTGTGGGTTTGTTTTTTTTGTTTTTGAGTAGAGAAAGGTTTATCGCAGGGCCATGCAAGAACGGGGACTTATGTCCCCCACAAACCCAGACTCCCCGAAAGATTTCAACAAAGCATTTTTAAAGGCAACGTGAGGGAGGAGGGTTGCAGGGCCTGCAATCAGCTCACGCACAGACTGGTTGATCTCCTTTGGGCTTCTTGATAAAGGACCTTCCAGATCTTCTGCTCCTCCTCTGGGAATGTATGGAAAACAAAAACCAAAACAAGTCACTTCACAAGCTCCAGAATCAAGAAGGCCTGATTTTGTTTGTTCTCAGCTTAGTCACTAGTTTTGCAACCTTGGGCAGCCTCCAGCCTTTGTGAGCCTTTGGTTCCTGATAAGTAGGATAATAGTGTGTACTGATTTAGAGCTGATGTAAGAGTAACTTTAAATGTAGAATGCCACAGGGTGTTTGGCACAGAGTAGGCCTTCAGTGTGTGCCGTCTATGTATCCTTCGTTTTTCCTGGTACAAGCTCTGTTCTCTACCTCACCCTGCAGCTGACTCAAGATCTTATGATTCAGTTCACAGATCTCTAGGCCTTTTCTCTCCCCACACCCCAAACCTTATTAGGATCTTTTATTGCTCACTGATGCAGCCACCAGTTCATAGGCAGTACCCTCAGGAAAGTTTTTTGAGGAAAGTTTAAAATTAATAGGAAAAATGGTGTGTCTCCAGTCCCTGTGGAGTGTCGTGTCCTGTGGCCACAGGGGAGCATGGTTTTTTTCCCTGCCTGGAGCCCAGATCTCCTCATGAGATCAGTGTCCAGCCTGGCCTGGTGCTGGTCATTGCCTGCCTGTCTTATCAGCTGACACTCAGCCAGGAGGGAGGTTTGTGTGTGACAAAAACAGCTGCCAAAAGGGCCTCTAACAGGGAGAAATAACAGACTGGACTGAAACATATATGTGAAATGAGTATGTATTTACATATAACCCTTGAATAGTTTTGAGAGCATTGAGAGTAGAGGACCGTGCTTCAAGGGTAGGGCTGTGGTTGGGAGGGGCCTGGTTGTCTGGTTGATCATGAGCCATGTCAAGTCAAGTGTGATGTGGCTTCCAAAAAAGTGAATGGAGACTTAGGTAGGTTTCTGTCTAGGATGGTGGGGGCAGGGGAGCAAGGACTGGTAATTCCCAGGAGGAAAGGGTTGTGCTCTGTAGATGTCTACCCCACAGTGTTGTAACTGCTCTGATGAGGCAGGCGGAGTATGAGGAGGCATTTAACCTTGCCTTGAGAGATTAAGGGAGAATTCATGAGGGAGGTGAACTTTGAGCTGAATCCTGATTGCTGAATCGGAGGAAAGGTGTTAGCTAGATGGAGGTGGTATGAGAGCGAGGATGTGGCAAGTTTAGGGAACTGCACATCAGTAGCTACAGACCTCCCCTGGGAATGTGGTGAGTGCCTGTTGCTAGAAGAAATTCAGAGACCAGATCGTCTTTCTGCTGATAGTGGCAAGCTGGCCTATGTAACCTCTGCAGACTCTGCAACCTGGAGTCTGCTTGGCACAAGTGCTGTCAGAGGCTGCCTTTTGACCTCCTAAGCTTATTCCCTCTGTTCGTACATGCAGCTGTGGGCTGCTTGCCTGATGTTTGTTCTGATGGAGAGTGTGAACATATCTTTGGGTTTGTCACTGCTTCTTTCCATTGGCAGTAACATCAGGGACACCTGGTTTGTTCTTGATCCCCAAGACTGACATCTGAAATTAGCCAGTTGAGGGCCGTTAGCTGTAAGAAGTATGAGTGCTGAATGCTGGGGCTCCCGAGGACTCTGATCTCTTGCAGTGAGCAAGCTGTGTGGGACATGCAGCCCCGCTGACTCGGACATCCTGCAGCCCTCCTTCAACTTCCTGTACTGCAGCCTTCACCAGACCACGCGGGGCAGTCAGAGAAGAGGTGCTGGGGCCCAGGCTGGCAGTGAAGAGGAAGGGAGGGTGCTGGGCAGTGTCTGTGGCTCTTGCTGCCCTCAGTTCTTCATCTTAATAAATAAATAAGGGTGTGTGTGGCTGGGACGGATGGTCATAAGGTCCTTTCTGGTTCTGATAACCTTTGGTTCTGAAATGAAGCTGGGACCCTTAGAGCTTCCAGGTGACCCTTTTGTTCATTCACAGTGCGTATGTGAAGCACCTTCTGGGTGCTAACTGAGCACCACCTGCTCTGCCCAACCCTCTGCAGCCGCTGCAGTGCTTCTGAGCAGCACAGCACTAATAGAGCTTCTGGAGAAGATGCTGGCGCGGACCTGGGCTGAGGAAGGCTCTCCCAGGACCGGGGTCCTCTGCTCCGCCTGGCTGCTCACTGCCTCCGTCTCTGCCCAGCAGCACAAAGGCAGTCTGCAGGTTAGTCTCTAACCCCTGTAGCTTTGGTGCGTGGGTGTCACTCAAAGGAGCGATGAAGATCCGAGTTCTGGTCTCAGCTCTGTGGCTTATTACCTGTGTAACCTTAGTGAAGTATTTACCTCTTTGAGCTTCGGTTTCCTTGCCTACAAAACAGGAGAGTAACATGCAAGGCTGTTGTCAGGGTGATTTACATTGATCCATTTAGCACACATGGATCACCTACATGCCAGGCAGTACTTTAGGAACAGAGGAATAAAAAATTAATACAGTATACACCCCACTCTTGGGGAACTTGTGTTGTAATCTTTAAGCAAAGCCTTGAAAGCTAAGTAAGACTGTGCCAGGCAAGGGGAAGAGGATGCTAGGCAAAGAGAATGAGGTGAGCACAGGCCTGAAGCTGCACAAGTTTAGGACATGATTTATGTATTTGAAGAGTGGTGAGGTAGTGCATGGCAGGGTGTAGGGAGTGGACTGTCCAGCTGAACGGGAAGGCAGAATCCAGCCCGTGATCTTGAAGTGGTGGGTGGCAAGCTGTGAAGTGCCGTACACATGTGAGCTGTCATGTGACTTGTTAGAGAAGGTGATGTGGGGAATGGAAGCACCATGGACTTATCCACAGAGCACCTCCTTTCCTCTCAGCCCCCCCCCCCCCGTATGACCTTGGCATCCTAGTGCCCTGTGTGGGCTCCTCTGTGGGCTGCTCCACTTTTGAGTGTTTCCCCTGAGGCTGGCTGCTCCTGGTGGACGTAAACCATTGCCTAGCCCTTGAGGTGTCCTCTCACTGTGCCCAGCCCTGTGCTAACCTAACGCCAGGCAAACACTCACTGGTATAGAATTGAAGTGAGTCTTAAAATTTTGGCTTCTAGGCTTTCAGTTAACTGGCAGATCTACACTATAGCAGATCCTCAGGTAGTTGCCAGTGGGGTCAACTTGGGACAGGAACCTCTCCTGCTTTTCTCTGTTGGACCCACCCCTGCCCCTGCAGCCACCTGCCTGGATGGAAGCCTGCACCATGTCATCAGTTCTGCCCTGGCCCTCAGCTCACACCCAGCCAGTCACCTAACTGCCTCTCCTCCAACTCCTCCCCTCTGCCCTCGTTCAGGCCTGATCATTCATCCTCAACACCAAGATGGCCTGTTCACATTCTGCTGGCCCCAGCCTCTCCGTTCCCCTGCCTCTATCCCCACGGCACAGTCTGTCCACACTTCCCCTCTGCCCACTCTCCTTCGACACCTTTCTGTTCTCTTCGTGGCTGCTGAGACCCTTCCTACCAGGCACCCCCTCCAGCCTTACTTCCTGTCATTCTACCCTCCTTTTCTGACCACGTGCTTGCTCTTTTTCCAGTTCACTTTGCTCTTTCACATCTCCATACCTTGCTTTGTTTGTTTCTGGTTGATTTTTAATAGCCGTTATTTTTTGGACAGTTTTAGATTTACCAAAAAATTGAGCAGATAACACAGAACTTTCACACAGCTTCCTCTATTAACAGATTAGTATGGTATCTCAATATCTTTATACAAGTTGATTCTTCTGCCTAGAACCTGACAATTCCACCAGCCAACAAGCATTTTTGAGGAATTGCTTTGTGCAAAACTGTGATAGGTACAAGTGGAGGAGAAGCTGCCTGAAGGCAGCTCATGTTCTAGGTAAGGAGAGCAGAGTGCACTCACAGCTTTGAACCTGTTGCCTAAACTAACCCCTCAGTTTGGTCACTGCTTTGACGTCAAGGAGCACATTCACAGTGCTGAGCCTCAGCTGTTGCTCACAGTGACTCCGGCGGGAGTGAGAGCAGGTGGTACTGTTCCTGTTTCATAGGTGAAGGACGTGAGGCAGGCTGAGAGAGGTGCAGGGCAGTGACTTGCCCACAGTCACTCAGGTGGCAAGTGACAGAGCCAGGATTTTTAATCTGGGCCATCTGACTCCAGGTCTGAGTTAGGTGGATGGTGGGCTGAGGTGGAGATGGACCTACAGGTAAGGCGGGGATCAATTCCTCCCTGGTGCACATGCTCTCTGAGGACGGGGAAGTTTGGGAGAAGCAGAGTTCTCTAGATCTGGGCTTGATTTTCCTCCTCAAGCTCCTGATTCCAGGTGAGGTTCACAAGACCCTGTGTGGCCTTCTCTGTCCTTCTGGGTATGTATATGTAGGTACATGAGATATTGCGGCAGGTTATTTTCTGCCCAGGCTCCCAGAAAGTGGGGGTTATGCCTTTACCCCATGCTCTGCCAGGTTCATCAGACATTGTCCGTGGAACTGGACCAAGTACTGAAGGCCCTCAGCGTCCCGAAGAAAAAGGCTGCGCTGCTGTCAGGTGTGGGGCCAAGGGCCTCCAGCAAGAGAAGAAAAACTTTTCCCCTAGATCCTGAGATGGGACCACCCCAACCAGACCAGCCTGTGGTCACCCCACTGTATCTCCATGGTCTTCCCCCTGTAACAGAGCTGGGCACAGGGAGGTGGGGAATGAGACAGGAACTGGGTGTAAGGAGTTTCCTACTTTCAGCTGCCATCTTACGCTTCCTGCGGACAGCCCTGCAACAAAACTTCTCCTCTGCCCTGGTTGCTCTGCTGCCCTCAGGGGCCCAGTCACCGCCAGCCCCTGAGGACACTGTTCTAGCTCCACTGGGAACATCACAAGTGCTGTCCCTGGTCATTGGACTGCAGAACCTTCTGGTGCAGGTAAGGCCCTTGCCAGGTGGGCCCCTGGCAGTGGAGCCTGCTTCTCCCAGGATGACAGCAGGAAGGGGTAGCTGCCTGTCAAGATCCTGGTATTCCTACCCAAGCCTGGAGAGTAGATTGACTGGTTTTAAAGTTACAGTGACAGAGACAAAACTCAAATTGTTTCCTAACTGAGAAGTCTAGGGGCCAGAACTGGCCTTAGGCACAGCTGGGATCCCAGAGGCTCAGACAGTGTCATCAGAGCTCTCTATCTCCCGGCTCTGCGTTTCAGCTTTCTTATGGGATGGTAGGATAACCTAGAGGAGCTCTTGGTTTATATCTTTCTGGCAGAAAGAAAGTTTCTGTTTCTCAGTAGCCCCCAGAATTGAGTCTCATGAGCCTGGCTTGGTAATGTGCTAGTCACTCTGCTTGAAACATGGGGTGCTCTGATTGGCATGGCTTGTGCCTCTCCCGGAGGATGGGGCATATGGTCAACTCTCCGTAACTCACACGGACTGAACATAAGAGAGGAGTGTTTCTGCAAAATGAAATTGTTCTCAGAAGAAGGAGGAGTGGATCCTAGACAAGCAAAAACTGGCCAATCTTGAGTGCCTGGAAAAAAGTTGGAAGTGCCTACTGGTTAAGAGTGAATTTTTGATTGGAGAAGGAGAAAGGACACAAGGCCTAGACTTAGGGGTTGTTAGGGAGAATATTTCCCGTTATGCATTTCATTAGGATATTTACCACTTTTTTGTGTTAACTCAGTGCCAAGCCCTCATTAGATACTCTGTACCCATATCTCATCAAACCCTCTTAGCAACCCAAGTAATCTTTTTATCCCCACTTAGCAAAATTAAGTAACCTTGGCCAGGATCCTGCAGATCTTAAGTAGCCAAGCGAGGATTCAAACCCAGATCTGCCTCATAACTTAACCTCCAGGTTGCTGTGTTCCAAAGAACAGCATGAGGAGAACATAGGATTTTTTTTGTTAGTTTATTACATTAAAAAATCACTCTTATTGAGATAACTTACATGTAGTAAAATTCACTGATTTAAGTGTAATTAGATGAGTTTTGACAAATACATACAGTTTTGTGAACACCACCAAAATCATGGTATAGGTTTCCAGCTCCACAAAACGCTCGCATGTATTGCTTTGTCGTCAGTCCCCTCCACATCCCTGACCCTTGGCAAACACTGATGGGCTTTCTGGCACTACAGTTGTACCATTTCTAGAATTCCATGTAAATGCAGTCATACATTATGTTGCCTGTGTGTCTGTCTTCTTCAACTTAGCTTAATGCTTTTGAGAGTCATTCATACTGTTGTGTGTATCAGTACTTCATTTCTGTATATTGGTGTGTAGTGGCCCATTATGTGGCTATACCACAATTTGTTTATCCATTTACCTACTGCTTCCCTGGTGGCTCACATGGTAAAGAGTCTGCCTGCAGTGTGGGAGACCTGGGCTCTATCTCTGGGTTGAGAAGATGCCCTGGAGAAGGAAATGGCAACCTACTTCAGTATTCTTGCCTGGAAAATTCCATGGACGGAGGAGCCTAGCGGGCTACAGTCCACGGGGCCACAAAGAGTTGGATACGACTGAGTGACAACACTGATAGCTATTTGGGACTTCCAGACTTTTGGTTATTATGAATAAAGACTGAAGCACAAGTCTTTGTGTGAATACCCATTTTACTTCTCTTGGCTAAAATATCTAGGAGTGGGTTTGCTGGGTCAAATGACATATTAGTTTTCTGTTGCTGTGTATCTACACACCGCAAATGTAATAGCTTAACACAGCACCCACTTGTTATCTGACAATTCTTTATGTCAGAAGTCTGGGCGGGCTTAACCAGGTTCTTCACTTAAGAGTCTCACAAGGCTGAAAGCAAGTTATTGGTCAGGCTGGGTGCTTATCTGGGAGGTCAAGGAAAGAAACACTTCTTTCTCAGTTTGGCGGTGTGGGGGGGTGCTCTTTCATCTCTTTAATGATGCCCGTGTTCTATCTTACATGGCCCTTCCATCCTCTAACTAGCCAAGGCATGTTGAGTCCTTCTCACACTTCCCGTCTCTCTGGTTCTTCTGCCACTAGTCAAAGAAAACTCTGCTTTTAGAGAACTGTTATGATTACATTGGACCAACCCAAACAATCTCCCTTTTTCTATATAATGTAACCCAATCACAGGAGTAACATCTGGGAGCAAAGGTCATGGAACCATCTTAAAATTCTGCCTACCACATATGGCAAGTGTATGTCTATAAGAAACCATCAAACTATTTTCCAAAGCAGCTGCACCATTTTGCCTTCCCATCAGGAGTGCAGGAGAGTTCTAGTTGCTTCACATTCTTGCCGATACTTAGTATTTATGGTCAGTTACATTTTTAGCTATTGGTGAGCATGTGGTGTTATCTCAAGGTTATTTTAATTTGCATTTCCTTAATGACTAATGATAATAAGCTCTTTTCATGTGCTTATTAGAGCATAAAATTTTGTTTGGTAAAAGATTTTGCTTTAAGAAAAAAACCTACCAGCGCTGACTTAGATAAACTGTGGGGCTCCTATAGCATCAGTAATTTGTGAATTGCTTAAGGGGCCCCAGGGCCCACTCTTTTCTGGAACAAAACAGTCTGTCAAATGTTGGTAAATCATCGTACACACACTGTGCTTTGTGTGTGAGTGAGAGGTGAGACCAACAAACATCTTGATTTTCTAGAGTCACAACCCCCAATTTGAAATCCTGAAATCCAGTTGTTTTGAAAACCAAATGTTTTTTTCTTGGTTGGCAGCACAATCCATTGATAACAAAATCTGACGTGTACGTCTCTGGGTTTTGTTTTTTTGCAGAAGGACCCTCTGTTGTCCCATGCCTGTGTCGGCTGCCTGGAGGCCTTGCTTGACTACCTGCATGCCCGGAGCCCAGACATTGGTACAAACCCTCCCCATTCTCTGATATTCCCATGGGGGCGGTTGGAGGAAGCCAGCACCTGCCGTGACACCCTCCCACCTCAAACTCCCATTCTCCGCTCTATGATTCACACTTTCTTTTTTTCTGGCTTGCAGGATATCAGTTCCCCGACCAGGGACTGAACTTGAGTCATGGCAGTGAAAGCCCAGAATCCTAACCACTAGGCTACCAGGGAGCTCCCTGACTCACATTCATCTCGTTTAATTCTTTTAACAATACTGCAAGGGCACTGTTATGTCCATCATACAGATGAGGACACTGAGTTTCAGGGAGGTCAAGCAACTTTCCCCACCCCAGGCCACATAGCTCTTACATGGCAGAGCTCTTCCCACATATAATGGGATATATGGTCTCCCTGTGCCAGGCAGCATGGGTGGATAGAAGCCCAGGAAAAAAAGAAACCCATGGAGTCAGCTTGTCCAATGCCCTGCCTCTAGCGGAGCAACCTGTTTTTGAACCAATAGGAGAAAGTTTTCTTTATCAGTGTTCCACCGCCTTCAGAAAAGCAAGACTAACAACAGGGTGACTGGTGTTTCCCATAGCTCTCCATGTGGCCTGCCAGCCCTGGAATCGATTTTTGATGTTTACTCTCTTGGAAGCTGGAGAGAATTCCTTCCTCAAACCTGAAATCTTGAGACTTATGACCCTGGTAAGTATAAAATGGATGTTGTGTGGTCTAAAGAATGTCATCCTCCAAGAAGGAAGAGGGGCTAGGTAGGCCTTCACCCTACGAGAAGCATGCTTAGAGAATTCCTCTAAATGCCCGCATCTTCTCAGCCCAGAAGACCTGGGCATTCTCTCTTATTCACTCACTAATGAAACACTGATCAGGGCCTGCCCACCACATGCCAGATCCTGTGCTAGCTAAAAGATGTCAGTGAGCCAACTGTTCTCTCTTAAGGGTCCCTCAGTCTAGAGAAGGTGATACACAAGGAAACTAAGACTTAAAATATGATGTTATTAATGGAAGAGTAGAAGGTAATGCTAAGTGCCTAGTACACAGTAGTATCCACTGAACAAACAACAAGACAGTGAGCCCGTGAATGGTCGCGAAGCGGATCAATGAGTAAGTCAAAGGTCGGTGTGGGAATCCAGAGAAAAGTGTACTCTTTGTTGCTGTTGGGCTAGGTCTTCATTGCTGCACGTGGGCTCACTCTAGTTGCAGCGAGCGGGGCTGTTCTTCCTTGTAGCGCACGGGCTTCTCATGGCCGTGACTTCTCTTGCGGCAGAGCACAGCACAGGCTCTCCGCACACAGGCTTCAGTAGTTGCGCCTCGGGGGCTCTAGAGTGGTGGCTCAGAAGTTGTGGCACATAGGCTTAGTTGCTCCGCGGCATATGGAATCTTCCCAGACCAGTGCTTGGACCTGTGTCCCTGCATTGGCAGGCAGATTCTTACCAGTAAGCCAACAGGGAAGTCCCAATAAAAGAGGAATTGTTTCTGCCAGAGCTGGGAGGGACCTATTGTTGTTCAGTCACTCAGTCGTGTCCGACTCTTTGCAGATGGACAAAGAGACAGCAGTATGCCAGTCTTCCTGTCCTTCACCATCTCCCAGAGCTTGCTCAAATTCATGTCCATTGAGTCAGTGATGCCATCCAATCATCTCATCCTCTGTTGTCCCCTTCTCCTCCTGCCTTCAGTCTTTCCCAGCATCAGGGTCTTGTCCAATGAGTCATTTCTTCGCATCAGGTGCCCAAAGTACTGGAGCTTCAGCTTCAGTATCAGTCCTTCCAGTGAATATTCAGGACTGATCTCCTTTAGGATGGATTGGTTGGATCTCCTTGCAGTCCAAGGCACTCTCAAGAGTCTTCTCCAACACCACAGTTCAAAAGCATCATTCTTCAGCACTCAACCTTTATGGTCCAACTCTCACATCCATATATGACTACTGGAAAAACCAGTGCTTTGACTAGACAGACCTTTGTTGGCAAAGTAACGTCTGCTTTTTAATATGCTGTCTAGGTTGGTCATAACTTTTCTTCCAAAGAGCAAGTGTCTTTTAATTTCATGGCTGCAGTCACCATCTGCAGTGATCTTTGGAGCCCAAGAAAATAAAGTCTGTCACTGTTTTCATTGTTGCCCCATCTACTTGCTATGAAGTGATGGGACTGGAAGCCATTATCTTAGTTTTTTGAATGTTGGGTTTTAAACCATCTTTTTCACTCTCCTTTCATTTTCATTAAGAGGCTCTTTAGTTCCTCTTCGCTTTCTGCCATAAGGTTGGTGTCATCTGCATATCTGAGGTTATTGATATTTCTCCCGGCAATCTTGAGTCCAGCTTTTGCATCAAGCCCAGGGTTTCTCATGATGTACTCTGCATTTAAGTTAAATAAGCAGGGTGACAATATACAGCCTTCATGTTCTCCTTTCCCAATTTAGAACCAGTCTTTTGTTCCATGTCCGGTTCTAACTGTAGCTTCTTGACCTGCAGACAGATTTCTCAGGAGGCAGGTTAAGGTGATCTGGTATTCCCATGTCTTTAAGAATTTTCCACAGCTTGTTGTGATCCACGCACTCAAAGGGTTTAGCATAAGGAGGGAGAGTTAATGCCTATATCTCTTTCATAAAATTAAAGAACCATTCAGTAGTGAAGGTAACATTTTAGCTGAGACTTGGAGCATTAATCGAGAAAGAGAAGGAAAAGTATTACGGGTATTGAGGTGAGAACAGCAGGTATACGAGCACATGCTGGCGGATTGGTGTGACCACACAGTCTAGTGTGAGGCAAGGCTGAGGGGCAGAGAGTTGGAGACTGAAGGGTCAGCAGGGCCAGCTCTCAACATCTCGCAGTCCTCATTACTTCATTGTCCCAAGACACAACCCCACCTATGCGTACCAGCACTGAGCTCCTTGAAGACAGAGTTCTGTGGGCTTCAAATCTGTGTCCCCAGCCCAGTGCTGGGCATGGCAGGGGCACAGGAAATATTTGTGGATGGAGGAGATGCCGAGTCACTCCATGCTTGGCTTCTCTCCCTGGCCCAGTTTGTGCGGTTCCGGAGCAGCAGCATCCTCTCTCAGGAGGTGGGTCATGTTCTGCAGGGCGCAGCTTCAACCGACCTCTCTACCCTCCCTGGCTCCACACTCCAGGCTCTGCATGGCTTCTTCCTGCAGGTGAGTGGAGAGGGGATGCCATTTAGCCACTGGGAAGCCAAACCCTCTGTACCATCTTCTCTTGGGTCAGGGTGGGAAAGGGGAGCTCTAACCACAACAGCCAATGAGTAGGTGGAGGGCAGAGAGGGCCTGTATGGAGTGGGCACTGAGAAACCCTGTTTTTCTTACCCTCTTTTTTTCTCCAGGTCCAGAGCATGGGCCTCCTAACTGACCACAGCATGGCCCAGACCCTGCAGGCCTCCTTGGAGAGTCTTTCCCCTCCGGCCTCCTTGGCCCGGCCACCCCTACAGGATATGCTGTATCTTTTCTTGCATCTTGGAGCTTTGGCCTGGGCATGGTGACCCAGGCTGTGGGAGGCCACGGCATCATGCTTCAGAGTAGAGAGGTACCCTGTCTACAGCCCTGTCCTCTTAAGGCAAGCAGGGGTCAGTGAGAATAATTAACAGTGGTGGCAGTGACAGTGACTTGTTCTGTTTGTTAAGTTCCTACCAAGGACCAGTCATGTCACACGCACTGTATCGAATCCTCACAATAGCTAGGGGTGTTTCTACAGTAGTAACTGAGATCAGAGAGGTTGAATGACATGCCTGGATCCACACTGATAGCATCAGGATTTGAGCTCAGATTTGACCATCTCCAAAGTCATATCGCCAAACTGAGGGAGTGACCCCTTCTCCAGGAACTTTGGAGAAAGTTTCCCAAGCCCAGTTGGCACAGATGCTGCCCTGAATGTAATGTGGGGGAGGGTGCTGGGTGATTGGCAGGTCCCCGAGAAGGCCAGGGGCTGTGGCAGTGGTCACCTGCCCTCCGAGGGGCTGCTGTGGTGCTCCAGAGACACTTAGTGTGGAGGTCTGTGTGCTGGGGTGGGGTGGGGGTGCCTCCTCACGGACTCTCCTCCTTCCCCTTTCCATGGAACAGTTCCCTCCTTGATGTATAGTGACTACTGAGCTCAGGTATTCAGGTCCCAAATTTAGAGTCCATCCCATTATTCTCAGGAGCACCTCTGCTCTTGTCTGACTGTTTTTGTCCTTTTGGGCCCCAGAAGCATGGTTCTCCCATGGTTGGCCCCACCTCCTTGCTGTTCTCCTCTCATGGTTGTTGCCAGCTGCCTGGGAGGGGTGTCTGTATCCCTGTCCCACATCAGAGACTGACCCTCCGGCCGGATGCCTAGAAGCAGAGAGAACTGAGCCCTGGAGAAGACAAAGCTGGGGCACAGTGGTTTGGGGGAAATGGGTGGCAGCTGCAGCCATTCATTCATCGGGGCCATTTACTCCATCATTGAAACGGAATCAGGAAATAAAGTGATACACTCAGATGCCTGTGTGGGCTCTCCAAAAACATTTCGCTTTGCACTTACCTGGGCTGCCTCCAGCTGGTTCCTCAGCCAGGATGGGTGGCCTCCTCTGGGAGAGAGGGGGCGGACTTGTTCTGGTTATACCAGCTGGTCTCCTCAGTTGAAGACATCAGTCATGCCATCTGTGGGGCAGGAGAGGAAGAGAGAGGCCACAACATGGGATCATTTTATCTGCTGCTTTACCTCAAGTGAAAGTTGGAGAGGTACAGTTTCCAGGCAAGGAAAGTGAGCAGGTCAGAACTTTCTCAGCCTTCCTAACTAAAGGAAGCTGTTCCATCTCATCTCCTTCCTGGCTGAAACAGGTCCCCTGTGTGCCTTTCGCTCCTGGCTCTCCGCAGAGCTTGTATTTGTGCACCCACATGTGCAGTTAGTTCTTTCAATGTCTGCTCTCAACTGCCCACTCCTGTTCTGTGCTCAGCTCATCCAGAGTGTCAGCTCCCTTACTGACTGTCTGCCAGGGCTCTGGCGGAAACTCAGCCACTGTTCATTGGTGCCAAATAGTAAGAGAAACTCGGAAACAGAGTTTTAGGTGAAGTAGAAAAGAGTAGCTTTTATTGCTTTGCCAGGCAAAAGGGGCCACACTGAGCTAATGCTCTGAAAACTGTGATTCACCCGGGAGGTGGGTAGTGAGGAATTTTATAGTCTTCAAGGAGCAGGGCATGATCTATGGACAGTTCTCAGATCCGCTGGCATCAAGATGAAGTTTCAAGTATCAATTTTCTGGTTTCAGCTAGTCAAGGGCCTGTGGTTCTTCTGGGCAGCAGTTTTCATTGCCGTGGGGCGGGGGTGGTATGCTTCCTATAAAAACTATTTAGGAATGTGTGTCAGACCTTTATATCTTCCAGGGAACTGGGAGTTGGGTGATTTTGCTATGTGGCAGAATTATAGTCTAAACTGTTACCAGTCCCCTAGTCCAACAGCTATTCTGTTTCTACATCTTCACCTTTCCCAATAATTAACGCTAGAGTCAGCACTTTACTTCAAAAGACAAGGACATGGGGTTGTACACGGTTTCGTAGCTCTCCTCGGGTCTGTCTGTACTGATTCTGTACAAAATCATAGACCAAGGAAGAACCCAACGAGCTTGGTTTATAATTTTGTGGATCGAAGCGGCGAGCACGGAATGTCCCAGCTCTGCATTGCACATTACTTAGAAAAAGGGGTTAGTCACGATCCACTAAACTGATTTTGACAAATGCAGTTTGAAAAACACTCAGCTGACAAAACAGTTTCAGGGAGGGCACTAGGAAGACCGTCCGGCGGGGATCACGGCGTCAGTGTACTGATGCGCCCTTTCAGGCTATTTCCTCCAAACCGACCTTAACACGCGACAAGTGGGCCAGCGGACCGGCAAGGTGGGCGGGGCCGGAACCCCACGGATCTCAAGCCGGGCAGATGCCCGCGCCTACTGGGCGGGGCCGGAAGTGAGGTCAGGAGCGACCGTCGCGGCCTGCGTTCATTGGCCAGGAGTGGCGCGGTGGGCGGGGGCAGTAGTCGGCGGTCCCTGTGCTGCTGCTCGCGGGCTGTCTATGAGGATCCACGGCGCTGCTGGTCGCTAGCAGACCCTCAAGTCGGTTGCTGTCTGACTCCTGCCCCCAGCCCCGTCCGCCTGGCCCGGTAGGTAGGGCGAGGGTCGTGGGCAAGCACAGCCCTTTGGAGGGCGAGGGGAGGCACCGAGGGCCCAGAACTGGCTGCAGGGGGTAGGGTGTTGGATTCGCGGACCTCATTGGAAGGACTTTCTCCTCTAGGATCTCTAAACGCACGGGTGGCATCCCTGGTCTGCAAGCCCTAGTGGCCCGCTCAGAACCCACCACCAAGTCACCTCTCATTTCCCGCGTCTTCCCCGCTTCAGTCGTTACCGGCCATCTGATATTCCCTGACTCCCAAATTTCGCCTTAACCAGGGTTTGGTTCCCTTGAGTCTGGAGTATGACGATGGAATGTAGGGCTCTGGGTGAGCTCGAACTATTTCTTCACATTCTCTAGGCTTCAGTTGTCTGATCTGCATGGGACAGAGTTGGTTCTCTGGTTGACCTCTGTGAGCGGTCACCGTCAATAACTGATCATCTCTCCCCTGGGGCAGGTGTCCCGGTAGAACAGTGGCCAGCTCTGAGATAGCCTGTTCGTTAAGACTCTTAGTTTAACTGGAAAATCTATGAGTGATCTATGAGTGATTTGGGCAGTCACCTCATTTTTTCTGTGCATTCATCTCCACGTTGGTAAAATTGGGCAGCTGTCATTTGAGTAGAGGCCTCCTCTGACTGCTGTTTTTGACATCACACTTTGCTGACTCCCTCTCATCCTTCTGTGCTTGTATACAACTTCGTTGGTTGTCTGTTAACTGTACAAGAGATAGAAATACCATTGTGCAAGGAATGCTGTTCCTGCTGTATTCCTGACTCCAGAACGCTCAAGGAACAGGAAAGTTACTCAGTAAATAGTTGGGGCGTGTTGCCTAGATAGGAACAGGTGTTGCTTGTGGTGCCTGTGGTTCCTAGGAGAGTAACAGCCATCTTCCCCCAAGACTGCCTTGCCTCCCTTCCCACCCCACACCCCTTCTTCCTTTCTGATGACAAAAGTCAGGAAAAGCAGGAAACCCTGCAAGTTTCACATTTTTGACTGCCTGGGCCTCCTGGAAGGCCAGGGTGGGGGAACTGAGGGGGAATGATGTTAACCCTCCTTCCTCAGGCACAGTGCCTCACCTGGGTCTCTGTCTCTGCAACAGGGAGATGACCTCCTTATCCTCATTTTGCAGTGAGGAAGAGGAAGCTCAGAGAGGCTGAGCAGTTTGCCTTCTGTAGGTCCCGGAGTCAGGCAGGTGAGCTAGGGCTCCAATGTGGAGTTCTAGACCTGTTCTCTGAGCATCCCTGCTGTACTGACATTTATCTTCCTCCCTCCCATCATCCCGTGGTTTCACTGTGTGTCTCTTGATCCCTGGCGCTGGGTTAGGGACTGGGGCTTCAGGGATTCTGAAAGCTGGGTTCTTGGTTTTTGGAGGCTGTGTCATGTCTGGGGAAGTTGCTTTTCAGTTCACTTTCTGTTTTATATAACACCAAGCTCTGGGTCTCACCTTCTTTCACTGGGTTACTGTCTTAGCTCCAGAGTCTTGGATATGGACCTTCTTCAGTTCCTGACCTCCCTCTCTGTCCTGCTATTGTCTGGAACAGGAGTCACAGGCACCCTGAGGACCTCCCTGGACCCGAGCCTGGAGATCTGTATCCTTTGCGGTTGGAGGTATTTTAGAGGGGTCCATAAATGAGGTGTCTCTATACCCACAGTTGCTTGGGGGATTCCAGGACATGCCCCCCCCCAACCAATAGAAATAGGGGAGAAAAAGTAATGTTCTCTAACCAGATCTTGATCAAGTCAGTTCTCTTCTGTACCTCAGTTTCCCCATACAAATTGAGAAGGCAAGGCATATATTTCAGGACCATGAGGACCTTGAGGATTTTACATGTACCTAGCACTTTTTGTGTGAGACCCTGGGTAGAGACCAAATCCTGGCACATTGGGCTACCTACTCAAAAGACTGGGTCTTGAAAGAGTAGAAACTCAGAGAATGGTGGGAGGGCACCCCAGGCAGAGTGTATAGTGTGAGCAGAGGAGCAGAGGTCCTAGGAACAGTGAAGGGTTGTGGGAGGTGGTGGAAAGACCACAGGGAGGGGAGGGGAAGGCAGAAGCCATGTCCTGAGGGTTGTATTCAGGCCGTTGGGTGTGGAATCCTCTGTGAAATAATGATATATTGCGGGATTCATATGCTTCTCAGACAGCTTATTCATTCCCTGGGAAGTCCCAGTCATGCACATCTATGCCCCTTGCAGAGACTTGCTGTCCAGGAATGGGCCCTCTGGATCAGGACCACTGGATTATCCAGGCAGGAGAATTGGTGCCAGCTCCTTAACTTAATGGTGCTCAGACAAGAAGATGTTTGAGGTGAAGCGGAGGGAGCAGCTGTTGGCACTGAAAAACCTAGCACAGCTGAACGATGTCCACCAACAGTACAAGATCCTGGATGTCATGCTCAAGGGGCTCTTTAAGGTGCACGCAGGCAGGGGGCAGCTCATGGCAGGCCTGGTCTTTGATATGGGCACTGATGAGTAGGAGTTCCCCATGGGGATGGTGTTCAGTGAAGGGGAAGCAAATGCACAAAAGATTTGAAGTAGGGCTTCAGTAAACAGGGCTGGGGCTGGTCTGGGAAGACCTTGGCAAAGCCACTCAGCCCAGGCGGGCTTCCCTCAGGTGCTGGAGGACTCTCGGACAGTGCTCACTGCTGCAGGTGTGCTCCCAGATGGGCCCTTCCCCCAGGACGAGAAACTGAAGGATGGTATGGTCTTCCTCCCCGCAACCTTGATCTTCTCCAGCTGCTCCTTCCCTCTTGTTCTTTCACTCTTCTTTTTCTCTCTGGAAGTGCCCTCTTGCAGCACCTTCAAGGAGTCTCTTGGGTGGTTGGGTACTCAGTATAAGATTCTCCAAGTGTTTCTGGGCTTGTTTCAGAGCCAATTTCTGTGTCCGTGACACACATACATTATGTAGTGCTGTCCTGTGCTTGGGGTAGGGGAATCAGGGAGGAGCCTTTGCCCACTTCCAGTCCCACAATCCTTGCCTTCACCACCTTGACCCTTCTGGTAGAGATGGCAAGAGTTGTTCCCGTTTACAGAAGAAAAAAACTGAGGTCTATTGAAGTGACTGGTCCGTGGGAACAGTTACCAGCACTCTTTACTGCTGTTCTAAAAGCCTTGACCTCCTTAAATCCTTTTTGAGACAAGGTGGGGCCAACATAAATAAAAGAATATTCTATATCCCTTCATCTCCTCTTCTAGGAATTTCTCTCCAGTGGTAATTTCTCCTCATTAACTGGTTACATTCTAACAATAAAGTATGTTAGGTCACACATGTCTGAGACAGGACAGAAGTAGCCTTTACATGTTGAATGCTGGGCAGATAACATCTCTAATCTCCACTGTAACTGAGGAAGGCGCCATCACCTCCAGTTTCCGGGTGAAAGAAGACAGGTGGTTTGCCTGGTTCTTACCTCTAAACCTAGCGAATTCCTGAGTTCTTTGCGATTCAGGATTGTTCTGAAGCCCAGAGGTCCCTGCCCCACTTGTCTCAGACCCAGCCTGGCATTATCTTTGGAGGGGTCCACTTATCTCTCTGTGTGGTCTGGCCAGTGCTGGTGAGGATGTGGGCCTTATCTACGAGGGTCCCTCAAACAGGGCCCCCCCCCCCCCCGCAACTGGGGCTGGGTGTATAGTTAGTATTCTTCATGCTAGCTTAGGTCAGGGGAACCTGCCACCGTAATGGACACTAAACTCAAACTAATCAGTTGACTGAAAGATATTGGTGGAAAAATTGACCAAAATTAAGATCTATGGATTAGTTAATGGTATTGTATCGATGTTAATTTCCTGGCTTTGATGGTTTGTGCAACGGTTATGTAAGGATAATAACATTAGAGGAAGCCGAGTGAAGGAATTTTGTGGTGTATTATGTAAGTCTAAAATTATTTCAAAATAGGAACCAAGAATGTAATAAAACTGGATATATACTAAAAAGAAAACAAGCCCTGATGTGTTCCCTGGCCATCCTAACAGAACTGACCCCTCACAGACACTAGTTAACACCAGGGTCCAGCTCTGGACATTATGGTACCAAGTTGGGGAGGTTAGGCCCAACAAAGCCTCATGGGATGCATATGCCTCCATCTGTGCAATGGCACCCCTCCCTGGACCCCACGGCAAACAAGTCTTCTGAGCTGTGATGTACGGGGGGAGAAGCATGTCCTCTGGAGTCAGACAGACCTGCGTTTGCAGCCCAGGTTTGCTGCTCTCTAGCTGTCAACTTCAATTTCCCATGTGTGAAATGACTTTGACTTTTCACTTTCATACATTGGAGAAGGAAATGGCAACCCACTCCAGCGTTCTTGCCTGGAGAATCCCAGGGACGGGGGAGCCTGCTGGGCTGCCGTCTCTGGGGTCGCACAGAGTCGGACACGGCTGAAGCGCCTTAGCAGCAGCAGCAGCAGCAGCTCCCCCTGAGGTGGTTTTGATGATTCGGTGACATAAATCCCTCAGTACGCTCTGCATGTGTGGTCAGCAGCCTGTGTGCAGCAGGCACTGTTCCCTTCTCTGATTAGTGGGCTTGCTGCTGTCCTCTGGAGGGTGTGTAGGGCTAGCTAGGAGGCTGCAGAGGGCCCTCTCCGCCGGCCACTCATCAGGGTCCTCTCACCAGCCTTCTCCCAAGTGGTGGAGAACACGGCCTTCTTCGGCGACGTGGTGCTGCGCTTCCCAAGGATCGTGCACCACTACTTTGACCACAACTCCAACTGGAACCTCCTCATCCGCTGGGGCATCAGCTTCTGCAACCAGTCGGGCGTCTTTGACCAGGGCCCCCACTCACCCATCCTCGGCCTGGTAAGGACTGGGGTGAAGGAGATCCAGGAGCCCTCTATGTGGTTGCACCATGAGCCACCCCATCTGCCTTCAGTGGGGCCTGAATGTCAACCCTTGGTTGCATTTTCTGTGATAAGCCTCGGGCCACCTTGAGGTGCTATTTCAAGGGGTTCTGTGCTGACCTCGGTGCCTGGGGGGTCATCACCTGGCCCACGTCTGTCCCAGCCTTAGAGGGAGTGGCCTGCGGGTGAGGAAGATGAGAGGGAAGGCAGAGGATGACTAGCTTTTCCTCATCCGCAGATGGCCCAGGAGCTGGGGATCAGCGAGAAACACTCTGACTTCCAGAACCCATTTAAAGTAGACCGCACAGAGGTGAGCTGCTGGGGCCTGTGGCCATATCTGCACTGCGTCTGCTGGGCCCTGGGAGGCCAGGGCCAGCAGGGGCTGCGGCACCTAGAGTGGAGTCTGAGGGCTTTGGACTTGGAGCTGGAAATGCCTGGATCTGGGTCTCTGCTCTCACTCACTGGTACCTTTGGGCAAGCTGCTGGCCCTGTCTTAGCCTCAGCTGCCTCTCTGTCCATGTGGGGTAAACCTCAGCTATGAGGGGCAGTCAGGGACTATGAACACATCCATCCCAGTGTGTAGTAGGCACTGTTTACACCAGGTGAATGGTAGGGAAGCCATGGGAGGGCAGGCCCTGCTTCTCTGCCCTTGAGCCTCTGAGCACCCAGCCAGCTTTCTGTCCCACATTTCTGCACGTGTTCTCATCCTAGAGCTGAAGTGGACTCAGGGCTGGAGGCCACAGGGGAAACAGGACAGACAGCAGAGAGGAGGGTGAGGTCAGAGTGGCTGGGCAGGACGGGCTGAAGGACTGGCCTCCGCAAATGACAAGCTCTCCCCAGGCGTCGGGGGCTACCGCTGAAGGTCTAGCATTTTGCTGCTGTTTCGTGAATGCTGACAGGTTAGACATCAGAGTTCACTACAGTGAGAGCAGTTGCTGTTGACCTGGTCATGCGGGTTTCCCTTGCTTCCCAAGTCTTGGCTGAGGAAGAGAGGTGAAACAGAGGGGTCCAGACATGTGCCAGTGGGTTTGCATCAAGTTGAGGAACACCAAGTTTGGGAAATCCACCACCTTTGTAGTGAACAGAAGCAAACCTGGTCTTTGTTTATAGACAGACATCACCTCATCCTTCAAGGTTGCTTTCTGTAAACACGACCTGAGAAATGGCCCAGGTACAGAGGGGTCAGGTGTACCCAGCAAGAATGTACAGGGGTGCTCAGGGCCATAGAAAGGATTCTGCACACACCCCCACCCCCAACACCCACATACACAGTCCATCAGCCCTGTGTGTCTTGGCTTAACTCACATTTCTGCACGGATGCCTTATTCCATATGATAATCTGATCAGTAGAGACGAGGACCACGTTTGTTTAGTTCATCTCAGACTGCTGTCAGTAGGACTGTAACTAGCAAGATGAGGCCACGTGCAGTGTTGATCTTAACCATATGCTCCAGGGTCCTGAACTCAACCAGCTCTGATAAGTCCTGTGGGGTCAGTAGATCTTATATTAGAAAATCAGGATGTCATCTGAGACCAATCTATTATCTCTTACCACTCACACAAGAGTTTAGACTGAGCTGTTGATCTTCAGTGTCATTGCTAGTGGCTACCAGGGCCAGCTTGTGTGTGTGTTCAGTTGCTCAGTCATGTCCAGCTCTGTGCAACCCCATGGACTATAGCACTCCAGGCTCCTCTGAGCATAGGATTTGCCAGGCAGGGGAATACTGGGTGGGTTGCCATTTCCTTCTTCAGGGGATCCCAACCCAGGGATCGAACCTGCATCTCCTGAGTCTCCTGCATTGCAGAGTTTTTACCACTGAGCCATCGGGGAAGCACAATACTGGGACCAGTAGGTAGGCCCAAAGCCATCTTCATCTGCCTCGGAGAGGCATTCCAGGGCCCACTGTCTCCCACTTGATTTGGGTCACCATTGCATTGCTTGACTGAGCTAAACAATGGGGGCAGTGTTACCATGGAGTTGCTCAGTTGCCTCAGTTGCCCTGCGTGGTATGACCCAAGGTCGATCAGGGATCGGGACAGGCAGACGGATTCGAAACAAGGTTGGACTGAAGCAAGGCTGTACTGGTCTGTGTCTGCTCAGGCTTACTTCGGGAGCTGCCTCTGATGGCAGTAGGCAGAGCCAAATAGTTGAGCAGTGACCTCGTCTATGTGAATTTTCCTGTCGCGTGGTTGAGAATGACACACTGGACAGTTGGTCTGACTCAACGGCAGCCGCCACTCGGCTTGCACGGACCCTAGGATGGTTTGGCCGGGCGGCAGTGCTGGCCGTAAGGGACAAAGAGGATGAATTGTTCCACATGCCTCCTGGGATCTAAGGCACTCCCTCCTGAGAATATTGCTGCCGAATCAACATGTCACATCCCAGGACCTATAATTTCATTTTTTTCCAGTTATTCCTTACTTTCACCCAGACTTTTTGTCTGAAAGGGTTAGAAGTGAGTGGGACAATGGCATGTTTTGCAAAATTTTCAGACACCTATCTCCCATCTTGCCCACATGGGCCACTACAAGGGGACTTGGCAAGGAGTGAACTTAGCCAAGTGGTCATTATTATTTTTGTGGGGGAGTGGGGCATGCCATGTAGCATACGAGATCTTAGTTCCCTGACCAGGGATTGAACCCGTGCCCCCTGCAGTGGAAATGCGGAGTCTTGACCACTGGATTGCTGGGGAAGTCCCCCAAGTGATCATTATTCTGATGATCTTGGGCCATACTGTTCCATCCAGGGTCTCTAGGTGGTTGAACCAGAGATTCAGAGTCCTCTGCTCTGTGTCAGTCTGTGCTGGCGGGTGTACAGACATATCTAGTACAGTGACACGTACAGGTGGCAATGCCAGTCAACTGGGCAGTGTCGGCTCTACCAGCAGTTTGATTCTGGTCAGTCTCGTCAGAGAATGGGCTATGGGCATCTAAATGAGTGACCCAGACTGTCCCATTGTCAACCAGGGTTTGTTTCCACAGTTCATGGCCCTCAAGAGGGATGGCTGTGTGTGACCTGGCAGTTTGCAGCCTGCTCATCTGCCAGACCAGACGGCTAGGACGCTGACAACAGTCAGTAAGAATGCAGCATGCCTGGTCACTAGAAATACTACCCAGGCAAGGGTCACGGCTTTTCATTCCGATTGCCGTCTTACTGGGCTTTATGCCAGTGGGTCTCCCAGCGTCATCCCTGGGGCTGGATGGCTGTTGCTGCCCATAGGAACCACCCCCAGGTTGGTGATTTGCTGGGAGGACTGAGTCCTGTGAGTCACTGGTTGACACTCCTCGCGTGTCATTGTCCTCAGGGCTCTGATTTATTACAGTGCAAGGATCCACAATAAAATCATCAGTAAAAAAGGTAAAAGGCTCCTGGGGTGAAGTCTAAGGGAACCTGGACACAAGCTTTGATGTGTCTCTCCCAGTGGAGTCACACGGGGCACACTTTATTCCCCCAGCAACAGGTTATGGAAACATGTGTGAGAGGTCGTCTATTAGGAGAGCCCGTTAAAGAGGCAGCACGCAGAGTTTTTACCAGGGACTGGCCATGTAGGCACCCTCTGCCTAACACATACCAGAATTCCAGACTCCAGAAGGGAAGCATGTGTTTGTAGCATAAACCACACTTTTGTACAGTTTAGGCGCAGGGCGCCACTCTTATCAGTCAAAGGTGATGGAAATCCCTCCCAGAATCCTGGTTTCCAGACACCAGCCAAGGGCCAAGTTCCGAGATGCCAGCCAAGGGCTTGCCTTAGACTCAGGCCCTCCAAAGGAGAGCAGTCAAGCCAGCTTGGTTAAGAGCACCGTTAGCGCCTCATTCAGCTGAACAATCAGTGGAGTTCCTGGGTAGAGGAACCTCTGACTCGAGGGCCCTGTTGAACCAGTGGTTTTGCTTCAGGTGACGGAGTGGGTGATACGGTTTTTCACACTAGCACAGCTGCCTCCCCTTCATGTGAAACCAAGATGACACACCCTGCACAGCGGCTTGCTGCCACTACAGCCCTGATAAACAGCCTGGACAGGGGCAGCTGCGCCGATTCTTGGTGTACCCAGCGAGAACACGCAGGCAGGCTCCAGGCCGTGGCAGGCTGCCTTTCCCAGCACGGGCTCTCATGGAGATGTTTTCCTGCTGTGACGCTGGCTCTCCTTGCCCTGCAGATCATGAAATGAATGCCTCTCCCGCAGGAGGTGGGCCTCAGAGAGAACAGGCTCCCGAGAGGTGTGATTTAGCGTCATCGTAATGTGCTCTGCTTGGATATAGCCGTATAGAAGCAACTCACTTCCCTTCTCATCGGCTGGGGACGGTCCCAAGATTTTATTCACTTTTCAGTATCCAATGTAGACCCCTCTGCCAGCAAGGTTCAGAGATGACCTTTTTTTTTTAAAGGTCATCTGTGCTCTATTGCACAGCACCGGCCCCTCACGGAACCTGCATTGCAGGGCTCCTGGGAGGCCAGCCCCTGCCCTTAGCCCAAGTACCCTAGTCCCATCTGGCTCCCAGCCCCGTGCAGGGTGGATGGGCTGGGGGACCAGAATTCCTGTCCATGAAGTTCACTCTAGGTTCAGTCCTGGCCTCCTGGGCCCCTGGGGGCTGGACAGGGTGGGTGAGATGAGATAGGAGAGCCCCATCAAGTTCTCTGGGGCCCAGGGCCTAGCCTGGCAGTTTCTTTTTTTAAATTTTAATTGGAGGCTAATTACTTTCCAATATATCCTGGCAGTTTCTTTGAGGTATCCACTTGGGGAGGCCAGCAACAGCCCAGGTTTGCTCAGCACGCCTCCCCCCCACCCCATGCACTGCCTCCATACCAGTGGGTGTTCTGGGAGGTCCCACTACTTAACGTTCTCATCATTAGAGCCAGCTCGTATCAGGCTTTGGGCTGGCCACTGTCCCCGTCCAGAGGGAGCTGGCCCTCTCCCTGCTGTTCAGATGCTCACAGACTGCTGGGAAAGATAGCAGAGGAGCCCAGTCCCAGTTGAGCGTGACCACTGTACCAGTGGAAGAGGGAAGTGTCATGAGCCACGGGACCCATGAGAGGAAACCAGTGGGAGCAGGTGGCCAAGGCTCTGGGATAAGTAAGAGTTGCCGGGTGGACCAGCTCAGGGAAGACCTTCCCAGAGAGGCCTTGCACTGGCTTGCACGAAGGCTCAGAGGCAGAGTGTTTAGCCACCAGAGAAGCGCTCCGGCTCTGCCTACCTGGGAAAGGCATTCTGGTTGGAGGAGACAGACAGTCAATAAAAAATACATGGTAGGTGGTGACAAGGGCGATGGAGGAAAAGGCAGAGGCACATGGTTAAGGAATTCCAGGGAGAAGGTGAGGATGCCGTTGCTATTTCACGTGACTTGGACACAAGGTTCTAACTGCAAAGACCTGAAAGCAGAGTGAGACAGCCCTGTTTCTGGGGGAAGAATATTCCAGGCTGGAGGGGCAGCAAGTGCAAAGGCCCTGAGCTGGAAGTATATTTGGATGGGCGGGCGCATGAGAAGGAAAGGTCAGAGGCACAGGTCAGATCACAAGATCCTTGCAGGTCTTCTCCAGGACTTTGGCGTTTACTCCGAGACACACAGGAGCAGGGTGAGGGGGTCTGGCTTAGCCCTTTAAGGGTCAGCCTGGCAGCCGCGTGGCAAATAGTGTGAGGACCAGAGTGGAGACCGATCCTGGTGAGGAGACTGCTGTCCCAGTCCATTGGAGTTAACAGCCGGTCCATTTGGAGTTAGCAGTCCATTGGAGTTAACAGCTGGTCCATTTGGAGTTAACAGTGGCTTGAACCAGGGTGACAACAGTGGGGCTGGTGGGAATGGTGAGATTTCGGTTGATGTTTTGAAGGTAGAACCAGTAAGAATTTACTAAGGAAGCAAATATGAAGTGAAAGAGAGGCATTAAGGATGGCTTGACACTTTTGGGCCTGAGTGTGGAAGAATGGGGCTGCCATTTTCTACCAAATGGGCAGACTGGTGGGACCAGGTTGAGTGCTGGATCGGGGATCAACGCCTTGTTTTTGGACCTAATGGGCGTCTGAATGAAGATGTCAAAGAGGTAACTGATTTTGACTTGACTGATGTCAAGCAGGAGGACTAGATTTCAGGGAACAGCTTACTAAAGCTAGAACTACAAATGTGAGAGTCGTGACAACGACAGACCGTGTCCCGTCACTCCAGGGGGCAGGGGGACAGGGCAGATAGAGCGGTGGTCTGAGGACCAAGGCCTGGGATGTGCCTGCAGTTAGAGATGGGAGAGTGAGGAGGAGCTCACAGAGCACCCCAAGAGGGGCTGAGAATCGGCTGCCCGACTTAGCAGCTCTTTTGGTCAAGTGGTGGGGATAAAAGACTGAGTTTCAGGAGAGCAAGATGAAAGGAAGTAGACTTGTCCTGTCAAATACAGGTGACCCTTTTGAAAAGTTACTCTTTCTCTTTTTAATATTAGTTTCAGGTGTGCAGCGTGGTGATTCAATATTTTTACAGGTTCTAGTCCATTAAAAGTTATTACAAGATAGAGGCTGTAATTCCCTGTGCTGTGCAGTATATCCTTGTTGCCTATTGTAAAGAGATGTGTTTTCAAGGGGAGCAGACCCAACGGGAGACTAGCTGGAGGAGGGCATGGGCTCCAGGGGAAATCTTGGTCAGATGGGAGAGACCACACCACGTTTGCATGTTGAGGGGACCCACCCATGGCAGGGGTGGGAAAGAACCCCCGGTGTAGGGGTAGGAGCATCACTGGAGCCTCATCCCTGAGGATGTGAGGAGGGAGAGAGAGGTGAGCTGGTGCCTGGGGGAGGGGTGGCCTCGCCTGGAAGAGTGGCGTGGGCTCAGCAGTGTGGGTCAGTGGGTGTGGTGGCGGGGGCTCCCGGAAGCTGTCTTCCTAGCATCTCCATTCTCTGTGAAACAGGAAGCAAGGTCACGGTCTGCGAGTGAGGAGGGGAGGAGAGATGGAGGCTCGAAGAGAAGGTCTGTCTAGGAAAACGGGACAAGGAATGGACCAGGCAACATCCTGGATTGCCAGGCAGCAGGGAGGGCCTGCTGGAGGTCAGCATCCAAATTTAAAGTAGGCATTAGCCAGGCCTGGCAGGGAGGAGAGCCCGGAAAGGAGTTTCTCTGCTGACTCAACCTGCTGGGGCTGGAAGGGCCAGGATCTCTTGACTGGTCCTTCCCCAGCCAGAGCCAGAGGATGGGGCCCTCTGTGGCCCGAGGGGTCTCCTGGCTCCTCCTTGCTTCCCAGGGGATCTGAAGTAACTGGTAGGGATAGGAGGCAGTGTGATTGGGGAAGCATGGGGCAGGGAGCTTGGGAGGCCCGGGGGCTAGTCCCACCGGGGACTAGCTGTGTGACCTGTGCAGGCCTTCGAGCCTCTCTTGGCTGCACTTCTCTGACTGCACCCCATCCTCCAGACCTGCGGCTCAGCCTAGCACAGCAGGTGGATTAGTCCACAAGGTGGAGCTCCTGGTTTGTTTTCAACTTCTACCGTGACCAAACATCAGGTTTACCGTACGAACAAGTAAAATGGGCATATTTCCCAACAGAGCTACCTGAGTTGTGGATATTACTGTATTTCATACTCTAATGTGATTCATTCATTCATTTAAAAAATAAAAAATGTGCCGCCTTTCAGCCCATCAGACTGCACTGGGGCCTTGTGTCACAGTGAGTGGCACCCCACACTATCCGCCTGTCCTCGGGGAGAGTGTGATCCAGTGGGGGCAGCAGGATGAAGCAGGTGTCACAGAGGCAGGTGGTCGCAGGGGGAAGCACTGAGAAGGAACCAGAGGAGACAGCCCCAGCCGGGAGAGTCAGGGCGGGAGTCACCCCAGGGATGGGGACCGCTGAGCTGGAGCTACTGTGGCCAAGAGGGTGGGGGCCGGGAAGAGCGTTCTGGGCCTGGGCTGGAAGTGGCAACAGAGGAACCCAGGAGCCAGAGTGAGGGGGAAGGAGGGGTGGGCAGAGTGGGCCTGCAGATAGAGCTGTGTGGAGAGTCAAGGAAGGGTTTCAGCAGGAGTCCGATTTACATTTTGAAAATATGTGACTGCAGTGAGGAGAATGGCTTCAGAGGGACCAAAGTGGGTGTGGAGAGACCCTGGGGGGTGCCGAGGTTTATCAGGGGAGAGGTGTGGGGTGGCGATGGAGTTAGTGATATGATAGGTGAGACAGAAGAGATGGGTTTGAGACTTAGGGGTTAAAATGGGCCAGACCTTGGCAATGGACTGTGGAGGATTTGGACCTGTGGCTGGTGGGGGGTGGAGGGTGGGCTGGGGCGTTGCTTGGTCTCTGCCCTACTTGCTGACTGGGATGTGGGACTCTGCTGTTCATGAGGACATGGACTCTGGAAGGGGACTGGGTTTTGGGGAGATGGAGCCATGCTGAGTTCGGGGCACATGTGTACATGTGTGGAGGTGTCAGACAGGCATTTAGATAGGGAGATGCAAATCTGAGGGGTGACGGACTGTAGAGGTGCGACAGAAGCCCTGGGTTCAGATGAACTGGTCCGGAGAGTCGGGGAGGAAGAGCTGAGGGCCTGGAGGTTGCCCCTGCCAAAGTCCCATCCTCCTCCCGCCCACCATGCCCCGTGTTACTGTCTTCTCACTGGGTACCACCCTGCACCTACTAGGGAAGCCACAAGCCTGGGCATCACTGTCATCATCTTTCGATCTCTTTCCGAGTCTGGCAGTTTAACTTCTGATCCAGCTGTTGCCTATATACTCCCTT
This sequence comes from Antilocapra americana, assembly GCA_007570785.1. Taxonomy (NCBI): domain Eukaryota; kingdom Metazoa; phylum Chordata; class Mammalia; order Artiodactyla; family Antilocapridae; genus Antilocapra; species Antilocapra americana. The sequence goes on along the minus strand of ML663560.1, from coordinate 6,843,543 downwards.
GCCTACTCCTTGCAGCTTGTCCGAAAGCAGTGGGACCCCTGTTGTCTTACTCTCGCTGACTGCCCCCTCCCACTCAAGGCTCTAGGGGCCTGTGTGGTCTTGGGCACTCGCCCCCTTTACCCCAAGTGCAGTCTGTCACTTGTTTCTCAAGTGTGCTGTGCAGGTTCGGCAGCTGTCCCTCTTCCTGGCATGTCTTCTGCCCTCGCCCTGTTGGCTTGGCAAGCTCCTGCTTAATCTTTTAAGACCCACTCAGCACTTTTCCCCGAGCCCATTTACTAGCTCCATGTCCGTGGGCTTCCCTCAAGGCCAGGGCCTGTGTCCTGGTGATCTTCCTGTGCCCACAGCCCACAGCAGCCTAACTCGGAGCATACTCTTGGCTGCCAGCTGACATAACAGACCTCTCTGCTTTTCCCCTCAGTTCATCTCCAGCACTGACCCTTTCCAGAAGGCCCTGAGGGAAGAGGAGAAACGCCGGAAGAAAGAAGAGAAGCGGAAAGAGATCCGAAAAGGCCCACGGATCTCAAGATCACAGTCTGAATTATAGCCCTGGAGCGACCCAGGGCTCATGGGACCAGGAGGCGGCCAGTTGGGAGGAAAAGGAGAGTGCAGAAGCGTGACTGATGGTGAGCGCTGACGCCTTCAGAGAGGAGGCCAGAGTCTGCTTGGCCTCCTGAGGCTGGCTCCGAGCCCCCCCGAAGGGACTGGGCCACAGAGGGCTGGACTTCCTCCCAGGGACCTCCCCAGAGGGGTGCCAAGGGAGCTTCTAGAGGGCGCTGTGCTGCAGACCTGACCCTGTGGAGATGCTGGGGGAAGCAGGAGGGATCCTGGGCTGGACTCTCCCCCCACAACAGTGGGTTAGGACTGCTGGCCGGCTGGTGGCTGCTCCTCTTGGGGACATGGCAGAACTAGGCTCTGAGCCATGTGCAGAGGTGTCATGCCTGCTGCTGGCCCTGCTGTGTCACTGAGATGCCGGGCACAGGTCCCAGCCCCCTGCAGAGAAAATAAAAGCCAGCAAATGCTCTGGGCTGACTGAGGCTGGTTTGGGCCCCAGGGAGATGTGAGCCTCTCCACAGAACAGGTGAGGGGGGCCTGGGCAGGGGGATCAGGGGCCCTCATCTGTAGAGACCACCTTAGAGAATGTTCTGCCTACTCAGGAGGAGCCTCAGGCCCTGGCAAGGCAGCAAAGCAGAGGCTTGGCTTCGGCCTCCTATTCCCTTCTCAGTACCGTCCTTGATGAGGGGTCAGTGTTGGGAAGGGACCAGAAGTATCCTTCCTGGGAGGGTGTTTAGCCCAAGACAGTCTTGGAGCAGTCTGATCTCTGTCCTCAGGTATCGAGGGACAGTCACTGAGCAGGCAGGCCCAGGGAAGAGTCAACTTGTCCTCTCTGGCAGTGCAGGGAGCCCCTGGGCCTTTTGGGGGCGCTGTTGGGGGACAGGCTGCAGCTCTGCAGGAGGCTGTACTTTGTAGCAGAAGGGCCGCTCCTGGGATGGGTGGGCCAGACAGCAAGCTCCCTGTGTCAGGAGGCCTGTAAGCAGAGACCAGGGCCAGGGAGGCAGGAGCTGCAGACGGACTCAGGCCCTGAGTAGGCAGCCACCTTTCAGTCATGCCCCTCCCAGGCAGAGAAGGGAGGGGCTCTGGGGGGAATTCTAGCTCTGTCTCTTTGCCAAGCCAGGGGAGAGAGACACAGCTATCCCCAGTATCCCACCACTGACGGAGCCCAAGGGAGACCCAGGGTCTTAGCCCATCAGACTTGCTGAGTGACCCTGGCCCACCCCTTCCCTGTGCTGTGGCTTCCTTGGCGTAATGAATTTGATAATGCCTGAATCCTCTGCCCAGCCCTAAACTGCTTCTCTGAGGTTGGGGCCTGGCTTCTCAGTGACAGGAGCCTCTGATGGTTCTTCATTCATCCCAGAGGTGTGGTGAGCACCCACTGTATGCACAGCCGGAGAGAGAGGGGCCCAGTCTTCACTTCTGCCCCATTGTAGCACCTTTATCCTCTGGGACTCTTCCTTCTACACCTTCACTTCTCTCCATCTCAGTTGATGCCTTCCTCTCCACCCTCCCATAAGCCCACATTTTCCCCTCTGACACCTTCAAAGGTACAAACAGAAGCACTCTGCTCTCCTCCCTGGGCAGGTCCAGCTGGGAGCTGAGGGAACAGCTGCATAGCGGGAGGCACTGTGCCCACTTACCTTGCCTGGTGCTCAGGCAGCGGTCTGCAGTGGCTTACTGAGGCTCTGGGATGAGAGGGCATTGAACCAAAGTGAAAATACGTGGTGTGGTGTGCCAGCAGACAGCTACCCCCTGGTGTGGGAGCCCTGCGAGAGCCACTGAATGGTGGAGTTGAAGGTGGCACTGTCCAGCTCAGCCCCTGGCCAGAGCAGGGCAGCAGGGTTCGGTTTTCTGTTTCAAGGTGAGACTTTTATCATCTATATCAACTCTCCTGCATGTAAACAATGAAAAGAACATTTGTGTCTCCCCCACTCCCCCAGCAAGGTACTTTGCTATACATGTTGATTATAAAAAGTAATTTTAAGTAACACTGAAATGCCAAGAAGAAAGTATGATTCACCCTAATCTTATCACTCCATAAGCATAACTGCTGCTCATTTGTTGGACCTTCCATCGTTTTTGCCCTTCGTGTGCACACAGGTCACATGTAATTTTTCAGTTATCGATACAGTAGCTACCTTGAATGAGCACTGCGTGTCAGGCCTTATCCACTTGCTGGCTTGCAGCAGCTCCTCCTGCCTCAGGGCCTTTGTTTGCATTGTGTGTTCCCCTGGCTATATCAGATGCAGCTGTCACCACAGAACTTTAGGTTTCCTCTTAAATATCAGGGTCTGTTTTCTTCAACAGACTGGAAGCTCTCAGAGGGCAGGAACTCTCTTTGCCTGCCACAGAGATATTCAATAAATACTGTCAAGTGAGTGTGCAAGTGATCTCACTTCATCTTCACCACTCCAAGGGGGCACTGTTCCCTTCATTTTTTAGAGATGACAAAAATGAGAAGGAAAAAAAGTTATTTAACCAACCCAAAGTCCCAGGGTTAATAAGTGGAGCCATACGTCCATATGGATACCTTCATCCAACCTGTGAACGCGATTTTAAGTTTTGATCACCAAGCAACTGCTATCTCACCGACTAGTAAGACAGCTTTTCCCTTTTAACAATATATTGTGAAAGTCTTTGTCAATAGATACACATTTGGGTATGTAATGTTTAACTTGCCATGGTATTACATTGTGTGGATGTAATGTATTCATCAGGTCCTTATTGGGCTTCCCAGTTTTTCCAGGTTACAGGGGATTCCATGATGAACACCTTTGAACACGTGCTTGCGCACTCGTACTTCTATACTGTTCCTTACTATTCCTTAGTATAAATTCCTAGAAACCTGCACATTTGTTTACATCGTGACCAGCTGCGAGGTGGGGAAGTGAGGTGGTTGAAGAAGTGGGAATCCGTGGGTGGGTTGCACCTCAGAATCTCTGCGGAACTCTTTGTCAAAATGTCGTGCTCGCAACGCACCCCAGAAGCCCTGTGGTGATTCCGGGGCACTGGCACTATCTTTAAGGACTGCAGGTGATTCGGAGGTACCCAGGGGCAGACGGCTGGAGTAAACGCGTGGTCGTGGCAGGTGCAGAGGCGCAGTTTGTCAAACAAACGCTCCGCACTCGGGTAGTTCGCGAGTGTCCGTAGAAAGGCTTGGGAGGAACGCGATTAGAGAGCATCTCCGAACTCCTCGGGGTGGGGTCGGGGGCAGTGTTGGGGGTCCAGTTTTGATTCTGCCCGCCCCAGTGGGCTGGGCAGCGGCGGGGGTGGGGGGAGAGGAGGATGACGTAAGGTGCTCTCGGCTGGCTCCGGGGGGCGCCGAGCGGACGAGGGGGCGGACGGCGTTAACCCTTCCACCCCCAGCAGGTGGACCGAGTTAGTGCGCGGAGCCGAACCAAGAGAAAAGGGAACGGTTCCTTTAAACATGGGGGGGAAAGGAGGTTGGTCTGAGGACCGGGGGCCTCTCCCCGCGTATTCGCTGAAGAGCCGCCAGAGGTGGGGCCTCGCTATGCAAATCCGAGCTGCTGATCGTCGACGCGCCATCACCCCACGCGCCGGCCCGCGCGCCGATTGGCCACGACCAGCCTGGTCCCATTGACAACAAACAAGGGGCCGCGCGGCCCGGGGGGCGGGGCCTCGGAGGGCGCGGGCTGGGGGCGGGGCCGCGCCGCCCCGCCCCCTCCCGCGCGGCGCAAACATGGCGGCGGCTGGCACCGGCCGCTGAGGCGGTAACCCGGCGGGGGCTGCTGGGTGTCATGGGCGGCGACGGCGGCACCGCCCCCGCGTCTCCCTGAGCGGGACGGCAGAGGAGGCGTGGGGCCGGGGGCGGGGTGGTCTTCCGCGCCGAGCCGGGCGATGGACGGGAGCGGCGAGCTGGGCGCTCTGGAGACCATGGAGACGCTGACGGAGCTGGGCGACGAGCTGACCCTGGGGGACATAGACGGTGAGCGGTGGGGGGCGGCGGTGGGGGGCGGGGGCGGGGGCGCGCGGGGAGGAAGGGGTTACGGCGGCGCGCGCGGGTGCGCGTGCGCCCACCTCACCGCGGCCCGCCGCCGGGCAGCCCGTCTCACGCGGGAGGAAGCGGCGCGCGCGGGCGCCGCGGGCCTGAGCCCCGCCGGGCGGCTCGGCTCCGGCGGGCCGCGCGGAGCTGCTCCGGGGGTGCCTCGTCTCCGGAAGCCCGGCGAGGGCCGCGGGGGCGTCGCGGGGCGGGGGCGTCCTGACGCGAGCGGCCGGCGGGGAGCGCGCGGCCGCGGCCTCCCTCGCGCGCCGGCCGACGTCCCGCCAGCCCGGCTCCGCGCCGCACCTGTCACTCCCCGCCGGGCCGCGTGGGCGGCTCTGGGAGATTTCCGGGCCCCCGGACTCCGCGTCCTCCCCCTCCGTGGTCTTCCCGGGGTTGAACCGCGGCCGAATTCCCCCGGCGCTTGGGAAGACTTTGGGGGTCAGCGAGAAGCTTAGTTAGTTAGGCTCTGATGAAGCGAGCGGTAGTGGCGGAGTATTGGACGCATCTCCCCGCGATAGAGACCCGGGCGCTCCTGCGGTCGCTCTGCCAAGGGAGTTTGAGCCGCAGGAATTTTGAGTTGTGCTCCCCCCGACCCCCTCGGGGACAGGTTGGGGAGCGGGTGGCCTTTGTTCCGGCCACCTTCACAACGGAGAGAAAGAGCTGTAGGAGCCCAGGGGATCGTTTTGTGATCACGGAACCCAAAGTTTGGAGGTCAGAGACTTGCCCAAGGTCACCCAAGCTGGTTACAGCACACAGTTAATGGGTCAGTGTTGCAGGCTTTTCATCTGATCTTTGGGGAGGAGAAATCCATTGAGTCGGTTAGTCGTCCTAGTAGTAATCATAGCTCCCAGCAGTTGGACTCTGCTGATAGTCTAGGCCCTAAACACAACATTGTTTCACTGGTTCCTCACTACCGTCCCTGAGGTATATATTCTTACTGCTCCGGTTTTATAGGGGGCTGAAGTCAGGAGATGTTGACTTGTCTCAGATCACTCCCTCTAGATTCTCCAGAACCTATGCTCTTAATCAGTAACTGACTCAGGTGCATTGTGCTCTCGAGTTTACAAAGTGCTTTCTTGTGCCAGGATCTTACTACAGCCTTGCAGGCAGGTATGAAGGCTTCATCTCATTATACAGATGAAGAAACCGAGGCAGCAGAAGATTCTCTTCCAGGGGAAGAGACAATGGCAACAGCTAATTGAAAAGGATCCATTTCTCATTTTGCTTCTGTAACAACCCTGTGGCCTGACCTTGTTTTACTATTTTGGTCATCCAGGCAGTGTGGTAAGACTCTTAAATGAAGCCCTAAATCTAACCACAGACTTTTTCTGTTGGATGCTCCCAAATACAGAGATGTGTTGACAAACGGAGGGAGGGTGGTTCTTGGAACTTAACAAGGACATCTAGCCTGTTGTAAGCACTTGTGTGCCAGCCACCGTGGTAAGCAGTCAGGGAGCATCATTGTTCTCAATCCTTAACAAGTTCCATCAATAAAAATTAAAGAACAAAAAAAAAAACAAGTTCCATCAGGTAGAGACTGCTTGTTATCCTACATTCATCCCTTTTTTATAGATCCTGAAATTGAGGCTCAAGGCAGTTGATTAACTTACCCAGACTTATACAGCCAGTAAGGAGTATGTCTATAACTGCCTACCAGCAGCCTCACACAAAGAAATTTGTGTGGATTTTGCATTCCCTTTCCAAAACTGATCCCTGTTTGTTTTCATTTATAAATTTATAATGTGTTAAAAGTGCGTGTGTGCATGCTGAGTCGCTTCAGTTCAGTCTGACTCTGCGACCCTATGGACTATAGCCTGCTAGGCTCCTCTGTCCATGGGATTTCTCCAAGCAAGAATACTGGAGTGGGTAGCCATATTCTTCTCCAGGGGATCTTCCCCACCCAGGGATCTTACCTGCATCTCCTGTGTCTCCAGGATTGCAGGCAGATTCTATACTGCTGAGCCAATGGGGGAAGTCCACCATGATGAAGTACCTGGTGGTTAAGTAGTAACTTTATCCCTGTAGATTGTTGAGTAAAATGAACACTCTGGAAACTCCCACAGTGGTTCAGTGGCTTCACAGGGCTCCATGTTAGATTTGCGGTAAAGTGGTTCCCTGTCTTCATTGGTCAACAAGTATTGCGTGCCAGCTGTAGTTTCTGAGCTGTAGGGAACATGAGAAGATAGGGAAGATAGAATTTTATGGCTTTGTGAAGCTTGATGTGAATGATAATAAAACTGTAGTGTGTGTGTGCATGCTGTGTGCACACATGCTCAGTTCTGTCCAGCTGTTTGTGACCCCTTGGGCTCTAGCCCGCCAGGTTCCTCTCTCTGTCCATGGAATTCTCTAGGCAAGAATACTGGCATAGGTTGCCATTTCCTCCTCCAGGGGATCTTCCTGACCCAGGGATTGAATCTGCATCTCCGTTGTCTCCTGAATTGGCAGGCAGACTCTTTACCACTGCACCACCTGGTAGGCGTACTGAGTATAGAACAGCTCAGCTGTGCAGGACAGTTAGTGAAAGTCAGCGAGTGTAGATGGAGCTTGGTAAATACTGGCTTACCAGGAAGACCCCACCAAAGAGATGGTCCTGGACTAGGTTTTAGAGCAAAGTTGAGTGGGCTGAAGACTGGTGGTCTGCAGGTATCCTTGAATGCTCACCCATACACCCCCCTCCATAACATCAACCCTATGAGGGCCAGGACCTTTATTTTGTTTCTTTCTCCTAGAATTAAATATTTGTGGAATGTTTGAATGAGTCCAAGGACTTTGAGCTAAGCAGGAGTCAAATAATTAATATTATGCTCAGCCCTTGGTGTTGGATCAGATCAGGGCTAGATGCTTCTGGGAGCCAATCAGGTGAAGAAGAGACTCTGTGGGTATGAACACATGTATCTTTTTTTTGTTTGTGTGTGGTTGGGGGGAGAGGGTATCTACCACCTAGAGAACTCATGCCTGCCTCAAGGAGACAGCCATTTGTGTGTGATGACGATCCTAAGAGAGTGACGGGATGGGGAGAGGAAGTAGTCATTGCAGGGTGCTGGACATGACAGGACTTGGCCTCAGTGAAACTTGGTCCTGAAGATAGAGCAGAGGAGGAATTTAAGTTCCCGTTTAGGCTTTGATGTAGGGCATTGGGAGGGTTCAGAAGCTAGCAGGAAGAGCTGGTTTGGGAAGATGATGAAAATTTGTCTTTAAATGGACTGAAGTTGAGGTGCTGGTAGGAAATGAGAGACAGATACTCAGGAGAACGTCAAAACTGGGGGTGGAGATTGAAGACGAGTCACTCAGATTGATGAGTTAAGGACAGAGGTGAGAGGAAAAGATGGAACCGGACAGGCAAGGAAAGTATAATAACCTAAGGGGAAGCGAGCTTTTTGAGGAGCAGTGGATGATGGAGACAGGGCTGCAGAAGACAGCAAGGATGACAAGGCTCTGAAAGGACTCGTGGGATTTGGCAATTAGGAGATCCACTGGATGAAGTGATTGAGTGAAGTGGTCCAAGCCTAGGTAAACGAGAACAAAGTCAGGAGGGCAAGTAGGGGCGGCCGTTCTCAGTGGAGAAGGTTGGAGAAACTTTTCAGTGAGCTAATTTACATTCTGCCCTTGTGAATTGGCCTCTTCTGGACATTTCATATGAATGGAATCATACACTGAGTGGCATTCTTCACTTAGTATAAAGTTGAGGTTCATCTGTGTTGCACCAGAGTTCCCTTATATGGATACTGTGTGTTTTATCGATTCATCACTTGTTGGACATTTAGGTCGTTTCCACATTTTGGCTATTATAAACAAAGCTGCTGTGAGCATCGTGTACAGATTTTTCTGTGGGCATGTTTTCTTTTCTCTTGGGTAGATCCTCTACGGTTTTTGTCGCTGTTGGTTTTTTCTTAGGGTTTATAATAGCCCCATTTATTCACTTGCTTACTTTCCTTGTTCCCGTAACTAAATTAGTCCTAAATCTTGTGACAGAAGCTCAATTTGGTGGTCAGTTCTTTTTATTCCCCTTGTTGATGTCTCTTCTGACAGTGTCCCTCTTTTTACTGTGTCTGATGGTTGGTCTAGGTCTTTTGTTCCTTGTTTATACGGGAGCTACCCTTGACTATCAGCTGGGGTCAGGGGCATGTTGAAGCCCTTATTCCCTTGTTTTTTGTGTGTGTGTTTTACTCCCTTGTTTTGATGGAGCACATCCTCCAGTAGCTTCCTAAGAAAGAGTACATTAGAAGTAAATTTGGGGGGACCTTACCTCTCTAAAAATATACTAACCTCTCCAGTTTGATAGTTGGGGTGAATTTAGAATTTCAGGTTGAAGGCATTGCCTCGTTGTTTGCTAGCTTTCAGTGGTTGGGCATCTGATACCGTTTTGACTCCTGCCCTCTGTGTTTGCCCTGTTTTCCTTGGAAGTTTGTGGGCTCTTGTCGTTATCCCTGGTGCTCTGAACTCCACGAGGATGTCTGCTAATATGACTGAGTGGTTGGTCTGTGCCTGCTGGGTGGGCTCTGAACCTACTTGCATGCAGTCCCCCTGCTGGTCACCCAGCCTGCCCTCCTGTCTTGCCAAGAAACCTGCGGTTCCTGAGCCTTTGGGTGGCACTGTCTCTTGGGCCTCTGCTGGCTTCTCCCAGCAGGCAGGTCCGTCTTGGGCAGAGTCCCCGGACACTACCTGGCACTAAAGAAGTACTCTGTAAAGGTGTGTCTGATGAGGAGAGGAAAGCACTTCAGGTTCAGGGTGTTGGGTGGGCCCCTCGCCTGGGTGTCCACGTCACTGGGAAGGTTGGAGTGGCCAGCCTAGTGTGGGGGAGGAGGTGAGGAGAGGGGTAGAAACTGACTCCATGTCTCTCCAGTGAGTCATGCTTTGGGAAAACTGCTCAGTGAGGTGGAGCCTCTGTCTACCTCTTACCCCATTTCCCAGATGTAAGCTTTGTTGACCCTGAAGTATATGTCACTGGTGCTAGTGTCTGGGTTGAAAGAGCTGCTGCTGCTCCTAGCTTGTTTATTTTCTACAAGTTTTTAGCTCCTGGTCTCATCCAGTTCCATTTCCTGGGATACATCTTCTGGGCTTGCTATCACCTCCGAACCAGTCTCTCTGGGTTTCTCCTCCTTCCTGGGTCTGTTTGGTCTCGCCCTTGACAAATGTCGCGCTCACACCCGGGCTGGTGGCCCAGTGTTCTGAGCGCTACCTGCCTCTCAGTCTTTTCTGCCATCCTCATACTCAGCCCAGGCTTGGCTTTTTTTAAAAAAAGTGAATTTTTGCTTCTGTATCGAATAGATCTTTTCTTTCCTCAATTTCACAATTAAAAAAGGAACTTCTTAAATGACTTTATTCAAATAGTGCCCTCTGAATATCAAATTGTCTCTCCTGCTGGGTTTGTGTATGAACTTTATATTAAGGTACGCATGAAACATTAGAGCATTTTCACTTATGGGTTGCTGTACGTGAAAACAGTTGAGGTGGAATTGTCACGTTATCCAGTGTAATTTGTCTGAGGTGGCAAATGCCTACCAGGTCCCTGTGGAACATTTTCATCATTTGCAGTTTTTTCATTAACCTAAGTACTGTTGCCCTGAACACAGATGAACACGTTACTTTGGAGTTAGTTTGTTGGTGTGTGTTTCTCATCAAGGACTCTTTAAGTCAAGAGCTGGGTGATAGCTCTTACACAGTGCTAGCTGTAGCCCTTTCATTAAAAAAAAAAACTTTTTCAATATGATAAATTACTGTGGTGATTGGAACTTACCACTTGGAAAATATTTTTTTAATGATACATTAATAAAGCAAAATAAAAAATACGAAAGGGTACTATGGAAAGTCTTGCCCCCAGCCCTGTCATCATCTACTTAAGAGTCCACAACCCCCAGGTTATTTGTTTTTTCGTTTCCTTTACATCCTTCAAAACTTAATGCAGATAGAAGCAAATAGCATGTATGGGTTTTCACTTTTGCTCCCCTTTTTGTTTTTCACAAATAGCTAGCATGCTATAAGTTTTGTTTTTCTGCCAGTGTTGATCCTAGAGATCTTCCCAGTCTTCTTCGCTGCTGCATGGTTTTCCACTATATAGATGCACTGTAACTCATCAGCCCAGTCCCTTTTTGGTGGACACTTGAGGTTGTTTCTAGTCTTACTGTGAAAAAAGTGCTAGTGTGAATAGCTGTGTAAACGCATCATTGCACACATGTGCAGGTATGTGTGCGTGCTCAGTCATGTCTGACTCTTTGCGACCTTCTGGAATATAGCCCACCAGGTTCCTCTGTCGGTGGGATTCTCCAGGCATGAATACTGGACTGGGTCACTGGCTCTTCCCCAGGGAATCTTCCCGACCCAGGGATTGAACCCCGATCTCCGGTGTCTCCTGCATTGGCAGGCAGATTCTTTACCGCGGAGCCACCTGAGAAGCCCATGTGCAGGTACAGGTGCAGGATGAATGACTAGAGGTGGGGTTGCTGGCTCAAGGTGGGATGGCGATAGCTACATCACAGGTGCTGCCAGGATCAAAAGAGATAAAACATACAGAAGGAAGGGGCAAGAAGTAACATCCTCTCTGGCTCCTTTGTGATTTCGATAGATCCTGTCCAATGCTCTCCATGCTGGATGGGCCAGTTTACTCCCCCACCACAGTGGAGGAGAGGGCCTGTCCTCCTTAGCTTCCAGCTGGAGTCTGAAACTCTGGTCCCTCTATTCTGCCTGTCTCTCTGCCAGTTTAGGGCTGATGCCACCCCGCCCCCCAGCAGTGCAGGGGTAACAGGCTCTTTGGTCCTGGCCTCCTGGTTCCTCGTTGGACTTTCCTGTACCTGAGACCGCTGGACAGTCAGTGGGCAGCCGCCGACCTCCTGAGGAGGCCCTTCGTGTGCTCCTGATGTCCCCGCTGCTTGCCCAGAACCCTAGTGGCTGCAGCTCGCTTACTCCTCTGCTCCACTTGGTTTCTTGGGGTGGTCCTTCATCGGGTTGGCTTGCTCTCCCTATGTGTAGAATTGCTCTAAAGGTACAGCAGTTCCTTATTTTCAGCCGTCCTCTGCTTTGGGGGACTTGATAAATGACTTCTTGTTTTATGTTTTTTCATCAGGACCATCTTCTGTCTGAGTTCCCTTTTTTTCAGTGTCTTGGAGGCAGCCCTGTCTGCTGCCCAAAGTCTGTGAATCCTCTATCCTGGCATAAATGCTCTCTGGGACTCTGTATTCCTATAGTGTTCTTCGTTCTGATTCTCTTATGACTACTTTTCACCAAAATCTGCAGATATTTTAGGAAATGCCCTTTTGTTATGAATAGCCTCACCTCTCACAATACTTTCCTTTGAACTGTTAAAAGTCAATGGGGGTGGTTTTTCTGAGCTAGACACGTGGACTTTCTGGGTTATTTGTTGGGCAGGACTGAAATTGACATGCAGTAGCTGTTTCCCATCATGTGATTCTTCCTATGGACATACACCATATTTGATAATGAATATGGGACCATATCATCTTGATCCTACGATATACTGTCATTTATCCTGAGGTGCATCGGTTCTCTAGGTAAATGTGACTGTCTTATTCTTTATTAATTATTGACTCTCTCTGCAGTCCCCACTTCTTTTCTATCCGTCGTCAGGTTTTGAAATCACTCTGTAGGCAGCACCCGCTGTGTGCCCAGCACAGTGTCTGGTCAGCTCTGCAGTCGAGACCCTTTCAGAGGGCCTGTGTTATGCTGGGCTCTGGGTGTAGCCCTGGCAGGGTGAGGAAGGCCCCTGCCTTCACACGGTGTGTATGGCCTTTTACCTACACTGTCTTTTTGCTTCTGATTCTTTCTCCAGTTGCATGGCATGTTACAGATGAGGACACTGAGGCCCAGATCGGAGTGAGCGAGTTGTAAAATGGTGACCTCGGTCCAGCTCCAGAACCCACGTACTTTTCCTCCCCGCATGCCAAATCCTCCCATGTAGGGGGCTTCAGAGTTGTGAATGCAAGGTGGGTGGTGGGCTGGGGCTGGAGAGACCAGCCTCCTCTGCTCAGGTTTCCCTTCAGTCCACATGTGTTTATCAGGGAGGGTCTGCCCTGTGCTGGACGCTTCAGGGGGCTTTCCCGGATCCCGCAGCACTTGTCTAAGCCTTCTCTCCTGCTGCAGAGTGGGGACTGGGGCTGTCTGAGTCTCAGGTGCTCTGAGACTTGCCTGAAGCTACAGCACAGGCACGGAAGAGGGCAGGGAGTATAACCTTCTCTTCCACTCTTATCTGAGAGTGAACGAGGAGCTACAAGTTGCAAGTCTACTCTTAGGATGAAGGGCCCTTTTTTTAGAATACAGTTCTGAAATGTTTATTTTTTCCTTCTGAAAGGGCTTCTGTAGGTGTGGTGGGCGGACACAAAGGAGCAGTCACAGAACAAGGTCAAGTGTTCCATTTCTGAACCACAAGCCTCACGGGTTAAACTTTGTTGACATGATGGAATTTTTTAAAGAGTAGCAGGATCCCAGAGTGAGGCCTCAAAGGAAGGCTCTCTGGGGAAACCTCTGTTTAGAAATTAATCCTCAACCATTGAATGGCTTGGAAGCTGGAAAACAGAGCTCTTTCTGCATCTCTCAGGCCTTCAGAATTGCTAATGAACACATGTCTAAACGTCCCTTAGAATGTGGCTTCTGCATCTGTCGCATGGAACTGGTCTGTTGGGTTCAGGGACTAGACTGGATCAGTGATGAAATTCTGGCTGCTAAACCAGATGTGGAACTGCCTTGTTAAACTGGAGTCTTCTTGGCCCAGGCCCTCATCCCATAGCAACGTGGAAATACTGCTTCTTCCTAAGTGTAAATGTTCCTGCAAGGCCTAACATGTTACAAAAGTCCCTCGGATGCATTTGTCTTCCTGACAGTGCTGGGAGGTGCTTGCGTAGAGACAGATAAAATTATTTGCCTGAGGTTTACTGTGCTGATGAAGTGGCATTAGGAGTGAACTTAGGCTTTCTGACATGAGCTCATACTCTTCCCTACCCTGTGGGAGATGCCCTGACTCCGGAAGCCTGTCTGGGGACCCCTGTTCTGGTCAGAAGTTGTTTTAAATTTTTTAAATTTAATTTAAGAAATTTATTCATCCCAGTTCCGCATGAGTATCCAGTACGTTCCTAGCTTGTGCTACATATCTGTGTTCTGTGCTGGGTCCCACACAAGCTAGCTTATCGCTAGACTCAGGTATTAGAGATGAATCAAAAAGTCTCAGCTTTCAGGGAGCTGGCATCTAAGCAGCCAGTCACAGTACAGAGCAAAATGCAACAGAGACCAGAACAGAGGAACAAAGTCCCAAGTTTTTGAAAACACTAAGGAAGGGGAGTAGGAAAATCTTCACAGAGACTGGCATTTGAGCTGAGTTGTAAAGGATGAGTGAACAGTATTTTAGAAAGGAGAATTTGGAAAGGCAGGGTGTTGGAAATAATTTGATACGTTTGGGAATATGTGATTCATTGTGGCCAGAGCACGGTGTAGGACTGAAGGTCTCAAACTTGAATGTGCCTAAGAGGCCCACCAGGGTACACCCCCGAAGATTCCAGTGTGGAAGGTAAGATCTGGGTTAGAATCCAGGAGGGGCACCGGCCAGGGGAGCAGGCGCAGTAGTGTCCCAGGCTGAGCGGACAGCTGCTTTGTAAGGCTTGACCACCGTGCTCGGGCGGTTTGCAGGCTGTCCTCTTGATAGCTGTGTTTTGTGGCCTTCCTCAAACAGTTTTGATCAGGTCCGTCTCCTGTTCCCATGTTCTGTCAGTTGGCAGGCTTGGCGATGAGCCGCAGAAGCTGGCTTTGAGTAGCTCAAGTAGAAAAGGAGTTTATTGGCAGGACCGTGCGTGGAATGATCAGAGAAGTGGGAGAGCCAGACCGGGAACATGAGCCAGAGCCAAGGGCAGCTCGGTAGCAGAGTCCAGCACGGAGAGGCCGGGGCAGCCTGTGTAGGACCGCCGCCTCAGTGGCCTCTGCTTGTCCCTAGACGAGTCTCTGCTTCCCAGAGTCACGTTCCTGGTGGGAGCAGGCAGGCATCAGCCGCCTGGCAGGAAACCTTACCGCTGAGCCCACCCAGCGTGGGTTCTCCAGAAGGAAGATCAGGGTGCAAGGGAGGTTCAGCTTGAAGGATGGCAGACAGAGCAGAAATGCAGACATCCGCGGTGTTTTCTGTGCCATGCCAGGCGGCTTCGGGGAGGCCCTTCACAGCTCAAGTGTAGGCAGCTCCTTCTCGCCCCTCTGTTCCACGTGCTCTGCTGAAGCGCCTTCCAGAACATTTCCTGGTGCTATGCTTTTGCTCATACTGTTCCCTTTGTCTGCAGCACCTACCCATGCCTCTCTCTCAGTCACAAATGTCTCTTCGCCCTTCAAGGCTCTGCTTTCCCTGCCTGCCAGGACGAGTTGGCCCTTTCTCTGCATTCTGACAGCCCTTCCTCTGTGAGGCACCTGTCTGTTCACCCCTGTCACAGTTTCTGGGGTTGGTTGGGTTTCTTCCCTATGAGGTTGCCGGGTTGGAAGGGAACCGGCACTTTGGAGTCTGTGCTGCATGTGGGTTCCCCGAGCTCCCAGCACTGCAGTGCACAGCGGGCATGAACATGCTGGGTTGTGATTTGTAGCAGGGGTTAATAACCTGCTTTGGAAGTATTATTTTTTGTCCTTCGTCTGAGAGAGATTTGGGGGTGTGGTAATGATTTGGGGAAGGGTAGGTTGGTGAGTCACTGAGGTCTTTCACTTTTGCCTGAATGACTTTTTTAAAATTAATTTTTCTTGGAGTGTAGTTGCTTTACTGAATGGTTTAAGGACTGGGCAAGGTTGAGATCCCAGCTTTGGAACTTTGCCCCCCAGAAGGACAGTTAAGTGGAAGAAGTGGCTTTTGTCGGACTTTATGGACACTTGGTCATCTGGCACTTTGTGGCGCCACCCCCTGGAACAGGGTTGTACAGGGGCGTTCCTGAGAGTCTTCCTCTCTGCCTGTTGGTCAACTTTCAGTCTCTTTGTTGCGGGAGAGTGAGAGAGACACCATTGCAATGCAGGGTGGGAGCAGATGAAGGTCAGGAGACGCAGGACACCTGGGATGACACCCTTTTCCTTCCTGAGCTGGGGATGTTTGTTCCCACTCGAAAACGAGGCTCTGTCTGGTGACACCCACACAGTAACAGAAGCAAAGCATCTGTCCAGGGTGGTGGCTGAGAATGTGACTCTTCAGTCCCAGCTCCGTCACCTGCTGACTGAGTGACGCTGGGCTTACTTAACCTCTCTGTGCCTAGTATTCCTTGTGTGTGAAGCGGAGGTGATGAAGGCACCTACCTCACAGTGTCCTGGAGATGAAGTGATGAAATCCATGTCAAGTGCTTAATGTAATTCTTAACATGTGGTAAGAGCTCAGGAAAAGTGAACAATTGCTATACTATTTTTATTATTACTGCTAGTTATTGGCTTGAGTTTTTTCTTAATTGTTCTCAAAATCTATTCTTGATCTGTTTCTAAAAGCATGCATTTCAAAAGAATAAAGAAACAAGATTCACAGCCTTTCAAATGTGGGCACTCAACAGATCTGATGCCTCTAATGTGGTCTTGGGTAAGGCCTGGGTTCCCAGCTGGGACCCAGGTTGGGGCTCTCCCATGGATGGGGACAGTCACTGTGAGGTGGGGCAGTCCCAGGGGTGGAGGGCTCCTGAGAGGAAGCCCCCGCAGCGTGCTTGCTGGGGTGACGTCTGGAGCAGGATGGAGCCTCTGTGGACTCACCTGCCTAAGACCCCTCCTTGGACTTGGGCTTATTTCTTCCTGTGTAACAACCCCCACCACCATCACCACTTTCAAGCACTTCTGTACCAGACACTGTTCTAAACGCTGTGCATATATTAACTCATTTAAAAGAGTGCTTAAAGGTACCTCACAGGGTGATTTGAATCGTATACCATGATGAGTGAAAGTGCAAGCGAAGTGTTAAAAGCAGACCCAACTGGGTGACACTGCTAATGAAGTTTCTTTTCTAGTGAAAAAAAAGAAAAAAATCACATTTAACCTTTGTCTCTAAAGACTCACACACAAGCATGAGATGAATTGCAGTAAAAATCAACAACAGAAGCTTTTGAGGAAATGTCCTCTGACAGGGTCCTCTTGCATCATGCACCTTTTATCATCCCGGCACACAGCACCCGGCCCTGGCAGGTGTTCACACAGGGTTTCCCCTCCAGAACACATTGATGTGTTCAGTTTTGTGTCTGGCACACTGAAGGCTCAGTTAATGTGTGTTGAATGCAGGTCTTAAGGGATGTGTCTTTATTGGTTTCTTCTTTATTTGAAAGAGGGGTGTTCTGGAAAGGAGCACCTTGTCAAGGCAGACAGTCTCATCTGGAGAAAGGTTTAATACTTCGGGAGGAAAGTATGCTGGCAAAATACAGTCAGGTAAAAATCTCCCTCCTCTACTCCCCTGTGAGTCAGTTACATGTGTGTTACCCTGAGATGGGTCTTCTTTCATTAACATTGAACTTAGTATTGGGAGTCATGAGGTGGGTTACATTAAGTGCCCCCGCTCCACCACACCCAGATTCCCCAGACTTATTGTTGCTCTAGGTCTGTCTTGCATCTTTCTCCCAAGTTGTAAAATCCAACAAATGTTTGTTTTGGGGGGGGAAATAGAGTGTGTGGAAGAGATACGCAGACCTCAGTACAGATATAAATTCAGATCTTATAGCTTGTATGAAGGGCTTGAGCAAATAGTTTAACTTCCCTGAACCTCATTTTTGTGACCTGTAAAGTAGAATAGTAATACTGGCATCTGAGTTTGTGTGAAGTAGTAAATAGGTATTAGTGACAGCTATTATTATGTGGTCCACATAGAATCAATAGGAAGTGAATTTAATTTCAGTCATAACCACTTTCTCTGCATTTGAATAAAATGTAAATGTGATTTCTAGTTAGAAAATAAGTTTATTAACTTTGTCACTGAGTTGTTTTTGCTTTTAAACATCAATAGTGTGACTACTGGCTTTTATTCGAAGGTTAAATTGGAAGCTAAGCTACAAATAACCCTTTTTCAAGTGTTAGGTTAAAAAGGAAACTATGAAAAAGTCAAAGACATTTTAGTATGTGCTGGTCATATCCCCATGTGTTAACATATATCCGTTGGAATTTGGATTGTTCCCATATTTAAGAGCAGAGAAACTGAGTTTCAGCGAGATCAGTTAATCTCCCAGAGGCAGCACAGTTACAGTATACGAGTTCCGGCTAGCCTTCTGCTGTCGCACAGAGAGCCCTCTGTGGGTGTGACCTTGGGGATCCCCGTTCTCTCTGGCCTTCCAGTTAATTCTTGGTTTAACTTTTCAGCATCCTGCTTTTCTTTTTTAATATGATTGTTTGCCACTCTCCCTTCGCACAACCCCTAAGAGAGAGGTGGCCTGTTTCCCAGTTTTCATACATAACTGGAACTTTCCTTTGGGGACTTCCCTGGTGGTCCAGTGGTTAAGACTCCACATTTCCACTGCAAGGCATACAGTTTCAATCCCTGGTCAGGAAACTAAGCCCTCATGCTGTGTGGCACGGCCAAAAATTAAAGTAAAAAAAAAGAACTTTCCTTGAATCAGTTTTCAGAAATCTCTTCCTCCATTGATGAAATTACCCTAACTTTGAGCTGTTTTGATATTCTCCTCTCAAGTCAGAACTCAGCCCTAAGTCTTTGCTCAGAATGATTCTTAATGAACATATGGTGTCTGGGGGCTCTGGGCAGGCCAGTAGCCCCTGTACAAACCAGAATGAGCAGGGCTGAGCTGCAGGGCTCCCCTTCCTAGAGCACTGCTGGTCTGCAAACTGAAGCTTTTCCTTCTTTGAGAAGGAGAGAGACCAAGTTCATTACCATGAGCTGCAGACCCCTTCAGGATTTGATCCTGACCACCTGCCCAGCCTGGTGCCCTCCCGCAGCCCACCACGCAGCTCCAGGCCTCCGAGCGGAGCCGTGATTTACAAGATTCCCTGAGCCTAGAATTCACCGGGCATCCTGTCAGCCTTCATTCCAGCTCTTCAGGAAGCTGCTCCACCAGCTGGAGTCAGTGATTTTATCACATTCCATGTGTAGTCCTCGTCCCCACCAGATCTGTCACTCTCCCTACTTCCTTGAGGTCGGAGTCATCACTGTGCCAGCACACAGTGGGTGTTCAACACATATAAAACCTTGCATTTACATACCTACTTCACCAAAAGTGGAAGCTTTGTGGAAATTGCAGAAATTTGTCCAGAGTTTCCTGGGTAATCGAAATTTCAAAAATGTCTTGTTCCATCGTGAGGTGGTGTCCCTTCCACTTTTGGTTCAGAAAGTGTGTTTGCCGTTTTTATAGAGTGCATGAAGGTTGCATGTGAGGGGATCTCAGTGAGTCAACACCAAGTCTTTTAACTAGCAGAGTGCTGCGTGCCTAGAGAGACCCAGGGAGTGGCAGGTTTTGTCTAGGTGCTTGTGGAGCGCAGGATCTAAGTATTATAAAAATATGTCTTACTGGATGTAATATGACAAAATAAACTTTTTAATGTTAGAAGCATACTCTTATACCAGTATATCATTAGCATGTACCAAAGATTTATGAAGATTACTGAGGAAAGCAGCAGGGTGACAAAGGTGGATTCAAGGAGAAGGCAAGAAACTGATACTCACATAGTAGGAAAGAAGTAAGACTGCAAAGTCAGATACATAACTGGTTGTTGTCCTGCAGGGCAATAAAGACAAAGCTTTCACGGTTATCTTTTTCACCAGACAAGTCATTTGTAACTTGTTTATTTTCTACATGTGAACATCTCATTTTACAGAGTGTGTGCCTGAGGAATAGTCAAGAGGAAGTCAAACCACTTTGTGTTTCCAGAGAGCGTCAGATGACCTTTAGGTAGACAGGTAGGACTTGAGAGACACTGTACTCCCCCCGGCTTATTTTCAAGTTTTGGACAGTTTTTTTTTTTTTTAAACAAATCACGGTTGGGTTCAGGAGCTAAAAGATGGCTAGACCTGACGTAGAAAAGTGTCCTTGGTGAAAGAAATTGTAAGTCATTTTGAAATGGAATTGTGCAATTAAAAGGAAGAAGGCTGTAACAAGCAGAAAGGGTGAGGCAGGTGACCACATTCAGAGAATGTGCTCCTCCTCCCCTCCCAAAGGCTTGTGCTGACAGGGAAGGGAGTGGGTGACGCGCTAAAGTGAGGGGGAAGCGAAATCCCTGGGAGTCGGAGGGAGCCATGGGTGGGAAGCTATGAAGCTCCTGTCTGAGAAGTTTGATTTGCTTTGAAAGATTGTTGGCCCAACAAGATACTCAAGACAATTGTCACCGGGTGGAAGGCTGCAGTTGAAATCAAAGGCAGGAGAGAGTGAAGAGATAACCCTGTGATATTGTGGAAGGAAACCTGCCAGGAATTCATAGCGAACTCACTGCAGAGGAAAGAAGAAAAGAGCAACTGAAGGCGGTGCCGCAGGTCACTGTCTTTGATTGGAACTTGGAGCTGGCTCAGGTTCTGTTGGACCAAAGACAGCGGCACCAGTCAGCTGAGCCGGGTCCTCTGGGGCTGCCACTGATGCCCAGCGGGGCAGGTGGCGAGAGATCCAGGGCGGACCAGAGGCCGTCTGAGAACAACTGGCTTCCCTTTGTGTTTTCTTTTCTCTCTTAATTTTTCAATGTATTGTTTTATTATGTAATACTCAATATGTACAGAGGCATGTGTGACACATTTGTGTGTGTTATGAAACACAAGCATTTGAGAACCTCCACCTCCCCGCCTAATTTTCCTCTGTGGTTTCTTTGCCAGTAGAGTTCACTCATCTCTTGCTTAAAATACAGGATACCTGAGTCACCCGCTTGTCATTCTGTGTCATTCGGCACCTCCTCCAGCCTCCCTCTCTCCAGGGCTGTGACCCAGGATTCCCCTGAAGTACATGATTCTACTCCTGTGCTCTGAGCTTCTTAGCAAATGGATGCGCCTCCTTGTGTTTGAGTGGGTTGATTTTTTTTTTTTTTTTTAGTTGAGAAATCTCTAGAATGATTTTATCTGTAGAGCTGCCATAGCATATAATTTCAAACAATATCTTGAGGATATTTCATTTCTTGAGTACTTATTTTCAAGAAATTTCATAAGTGGTCACATTTTCTATGGAAATATTGACTCTAAGTCACTACATTTGGAGGGTACTTGTCAGATCACACATTTATACAAAATAATAGTTATACAAATAAAACCTTACTTATTTCTCTTAACAGTTCTAATATTCCCTTGGGTGGGGCAGGGGGCTCATTCCTCTAGTTGTCATCTCTCAGTTATTGTAGTTTAAACTCTCAATTTTTCACAATTCAGTCTTTTTTCTTTTCCCACCTCCCTTTGGGCCTTCTTAAATACTGTATCAAGGGAAGAGTTCTGTGGCATGTGACCCAAATCCTTAGAGACTCTGTTCTCGAATTATCAATGGGTTTTGCCACGGGTGACTTGTCTCTTCTGATTCCTGGACTGGTATTTGTTGAGGTGCAAATGGACCTGCCTTGCTTTCTGAATTGTCTTTCGGGGTCTAACTGTCGGCCTCTGCCGTAGAGCACACTCAGGCTTCTTTATCACATGTTCAGGCCATTGCCACACATCTCTGAAACACAGGGGAATTTCGGCATTCTCCAGAAAACAAGATCTTCAGATTTACCTTGTGCAAATGCTATCTTTCCAGTGCACATTTGATAAAACATCATGGATGCATGAGGCTTCTAGAGAAATGCCCTCCCCTTATTGCTGCGCCTACAAATTAGACCTACTCATCCTTCTCCTGATGTTATCAGGTTATCTGATAACTCTGTGTATGCTCAATCTCTTAATCGTGTCTGACTCTTTGCAACTCCATGGATTGTAGCCCGCCAAGCTCCTCTTTCCATGGAATTTTCCAGGCAGGAATACTGGAGTATTGCCATTTCCTACTCCAGAGTGGATCGATTTTTAAGGCAGCAGTTTGCCTGTTGTAGCTGTCCCTCTGTTCCTTCTGGTACTGTTTGCACTTCAGGGCTTCTGTGTTGAGGGGAGTGGTCGACAGCCCAGCTCCTTTACTGTTCCTCCAGGTGATCTGAGTGGGAGGTGTTTCAGGTCCTGAGAAAGCAGGGATGATCACAGATAGCGAAGTGGTGGACAGATGAAAAGTTGCTTGCCACCGATCCTCGGGTTTGATATAGGTCTACACTCGACTTTTTTTTTTAAGATTCTTTAATTAGAAAAAAAAAAAGTCCTAGGAGGGGAGACAGGTTCATCGGCTTGAAAGCAGGATATGTTTGGGGGATTAGATTTTGTGTTTACCTCCCTTTCCCCCACTGGTTATGGTCTCTCTTGTTCCACACACATCACACACCATGCTTCTGTGCTCTCAGGTCTGTTGGGCAGGTCTAATGTGAAAGATGAAAAAAAGTAAGTGAAGAAGGTTTAGGTCAATATCCTTACGATGTTGGGGATGAGGAACAGAAGCCAGGTAATTTTACTACACAGGATTAAAATTGTTCTGCTTTAATGCAACGCACACATTGCTAAAAAGTCCTGCACTGTGCAGAATTACACAGTAAAAACCACAGAGCTTATGGGGAAAGGAGGGTTAGATTCTCAACATCCAAAAACTTTGTAGGAGACCAGAAAATAGAGAAAAAATAAATAGGCATTTTGAAAAAAAAAAGACGGGGAGGTACAAACTACCATGTATAAAATAAACAAACTACAAGGGTATATTTGTTCATCGTACAGCACAGGAACAATAGCCAATATTTTATAATATCCTTAGAGTATATATAATCTATAAAGATTTTGCATCACTGTGTTGTAAAACTGAAACTAACATTTTGTTAATCGACTATAGCCCAATAAAAAAATTAAGATTTAAATGCTAAAAATAAATAACTAAGATGGCAACCCCTAAAACAGTTTTACAGATGTTAAGTGGCTTGGAAATACAGCATTCTACCTTGAAAAGGACCTGAGGGTTGCTTGTGGAAGTGGGTGTTGGAAAGTTATAGCTCATGAGTTACTGTGAAGTGATGCAAGAAGGGCTATCTGAAGTCCAGTGGAAATTCTGACCCCAGATGTGGATGGTTATAGCTCATAATACATGCGAGTGACCTGACGAAGCTGGTAGGTGTTTGAGGTGTATGCATTTTTTGTTTTCGTGTGTGGCTCATTTCAGCTGGGTGTGGTTTTATGCATTTTTTAGTGTTTCTTTAATGCATAAGTAAACAAAAATTTATGCTCAAATTATTCTCTAATATATCCAGTTCATCGGAAAAAAACTGAGTTTTCCAAAAATAAAATAAAGGCAAAGCAAAACTATCAGAAACCACTATGTATAACATGTACTAATGAAAAGTAAGTGCCAGGCATTGTGCTGTAGATTCTGTGTGAGTTATCTCTCAACAACATGATGAGCTCAGTATACTTGTTAGCCACATTCTGTAGGTGAGAAGACCGTGACTCAGAGAGGTAAAACTTACCCCAGCTTACAGGGCTACAAGGTAACTCTCCTGACTCTGCCATTCTCTTTCCTGAGCAAAACAAATAAACCAACAGGTGGGGCAAATATTTAAGGAAGAGCAAAATCCATAATATATAGAAGTTTTTCAAATCAGTAAAAAGAGACAAATAGCCCAGTAGAAAAATGAACAAAGGTTAAGAGCAGGCAGTTTGCAAAGAAGGAATACAAATGGCCAGTGAAATGGAGGGATGACATTTAACCTCATTTAACACTCATTCATGTCAATCAGAACAATCAGATGTTTTTTTCCGACTATCAAATGGACAGGAACAAATGTGGGAAAGCACTGGCAGGAATACAGATTGTTATAACCTTTCTGAAGTGTATATAGAATACTTGTTTTTTGACCCAGCCATCTAATTTCTAGAACTTCATCCTAAGAAAATAATCAGATGAGTGGGAAAAGATCCTTGTTCAGGATTCTTGTAAGAGTTGTTCATAATGCCAAAAAGATGAACGCATTCATTCATCATTACCTGTGGTTAACCAAGTGGTAAATCCTGATACATTAATACAGTGTAGTGCAATACGGTACAACACAACGCAATGCGACATGCGTGTAGGGCTCTCAAAAAGGATGATACTCTGTGATGGTTGACACTACATACTCTTCGTGTTTTATTGAGCAAAAGAAATAGGGACAAAATAGCATTTCTCCAGTGTGATCCCAGTTTTGTAAAACCATCCCGCGTGTGCATGCTTATGTTTGCAAGCAGACCTTGAGTGGGAAGAAGTCTGGAAAGACACACATCAAAACATTGATGGTAGATGTCTCTGGGTGATGGGATTGCTGGATGATTTTTTTTTTCATTAAATTTTTTTCTCAGTTTTTCTGAGGTGAACACTGTCTATTTTAAAACATTCCCTGGCGGCCCAGGGGTTAAGACTGCCTTCCCGTGCAGGGGGTGCAGGTTGACTCCTGGTCAGAGAGGCTAACATCCCATATGCCTCATGGCCAGAAAATGAAAACATAAAACAGAAGCAACATTGTAACAAATTCAATAAAGACTTTAAAAATTGCCCACATCTAAAAAAAAAGTCTTTAAGAAAACATTGTCTAACCCAAGATCTATAATAAATACAAAATATAAGAATAAATGGCCTTTGGAAAATAGTTCTAGCACCTAACAGGGCTCAGTAACAAATACCCACGGAAAGGATTTTTGACCAGCTGCAGTATTGGAAACGACGTTATCCTGTTGGGGAGCTTCAGATTCTTTATTTCTGACCGAAATTAATCCGATTGGATTTCACATTACCTCATTCTCAGGAAGATGCCACTGCTCCGAGCCAGATACAGTGGCTTATGTTACCTCCGGGTCCCAGGCCCTGTAAAGTACACATGAACTTGGTTCTCTTCGGATGAAGCCTGGGACTGCCAGGCGCAGGTGCAGCTGGAGCCTCTCATTTTGGTTACATGATCAGAACCCACATGTAGTTTCTTGGGGCCCAGCCTACTTTATCACGCAACTTAAATATTAGTTTATGAAGCAGCTAAACACAGGAGGGTAGCTGGTGGGGAAGGTGACTGACAGGAGCGCCCCTCCACCTCACCCAGTGACCCGGGGTTTGCAGGCCTCAGGCAGTGGCCCAGCTCCAAAGAGGCCATGTCTGGTCCTCCATGTCTCGCCCAACTGCATTTTCAAAGCTCCATAAAAATACCCAGACTTCCCAGTGACTCAGTGGGAAAGAATCCACCTGCCAATGCATGAGACATGGATTTGATCCTTGGCCTGGGAAGATCGGGCTAAGCCCCTGAGCCCCAGCTATTGAGCCGATGCTCCGTAACAAGAGAAGCCACTGCTGTGAGAAGTCCATGCACTGCCACTAGAGAAAAGCCCGCACGGCAAAGAAGACCCAGCATGGCCAAAAAGAAATAAAATTATTTAAAAAGAAGACAACAAACTGCCTTCTCCTAGGCCTTCGTTTTCCAGGTTTCCTGGCCCTTTGCAGACACGGGAGCCTGCGTTACCATGGCACACAAGTGATGGGAGCAGGGAAGCTCCAGGAGATGCGGGACACTCCCAGGGGATAGCCCTGAGGTATAGAACAGATCTGCACCCGCGAGGCCTCTGCTTCTATCACTGCAGCCAGCTGAGTCCAGGGACGCCCAGCAGGCCTGCTGCAGCAGTGGCTCCCAGAGCCTCTTCTTCTTCCTTCAAGTGCTAAGACTCAACGGCCCCTCTGTGCCCCTCAGCCCGGTGCCCGTCTGCCTGGCTGGAGATAGCTCTGCTGGAGCTCATCATGTGTGGGTTGAAAAGGATTTTTTTTTAATTTAAGCAGTCACCTTCCATCTGCCTACACACACCCTGCTTTGTGAGCTAAGCTGTGTGATCTCTGCCCATTACTTTTCACCAGCCAGCCTGAGTCTTCCCCCAGCAAAAGGTTCTGGAGAGCACTCGACAGGGTAAGTGGAGCAAAGCACCCGGGGCTTCAGAGGCACCACTGACAGGGATCTTTGTAAGGGTCAGCCTCTCACCAAGCACTTTGCATACATTATCTTATTAATCCTCACCACAGAGAAGCCAAATCTTCTTGTGGCAGCCTCTTGTGAGGAAATGGGGATGTGGAAAGAAGTGACTTGCCCATGTTCACACAGTGGATTAGATTGGAGATCCACCTGGTGCCAAAGCCTGTGCCCATCTGCCCTCCGGCCTCTCCCGCCCTCCTTCACTTTCCATGGGTTAGAACAGTTAGTGGGGGAGTAAGAGTCTTATGGCTCACAAAGTAGTCCTCTGTGTTGATTCTCCAACAACACAGGGGAGATATTATGGGCAAGCTCAACAAATTATTAGGTTTCTCTTAATCGCTTTCTTAAAGCATTTTAAGAAATTGGGCTTGGAACATGTCAGCACTGAATTGTTTTGTTTAAATTTTGTGCTGAATATGAGGATATTTCTCAATGATCATGTATGAGAACTTGGAATTAGTTGGTGTGAGTTACAGTATCTGTGGCATTCTGCCCACTCCTGCCTCCCACAGGTGACGGGCTGAGTGGGGACAGAGCCGAGTGTTGAGGTGTTGGCAAATAACACCACTGCGTAGTCATTTAATCTTGTGAGGGGCTGTTTTGCCAGCAGGTTGAACTGACTGAACACTAAACGCGCTGAACTGCTAGGTCACACTAGAGACCCCTGGGGAGCTTTCTGCTTGCCTAACATAAGACTCTTCATAGCCCAGATTCACACACGTGTGATGAGCGCGCACGCACACACACACGCACGCACATGCACACACACACACACACAGTTAGAGACCTGGGAAGGACTTGCTGGTGGAGGTTTGGAGAATGATTGGAGATAGTGCTTAGGGGCTTTTGTTTGTTTTTCTTTTTTCTTTAGGTGACCAGATCAGAGCATCCTGCCACCTTGAGGGTTTGAGAGGAAGGTGCCACAGTTTAGGAACAAGCAGTAGCTTCTTGGGAATATACTAGAAAGGAAAAGGGAGAGGATGTGGACCGGGTAGAGGATTGTAGATCTGAAAATACCTCGGACACAGCTGAGGCCCCAGACTCCCGGTGGGAAGCAGCCCTGTGGGGCGGGAAGGGGTCATGAGAGAGGAGTTACTGGTTGTGGATTAAGTTCAGTTTGGGTGGACCTTTGGGAGGGTGAGCCAGGAGAAGAGGCCCTGGAAGCAGGCTTGAGGCCTTCAGGGCTGGGAATTTAGGGTGCCGGGTACTTAACAGCATGATCTAGAAGGGGGCGTGGTCTCCAGTGGACACCTTCTGACGGTGCAGTGGACGAACTTGAAGGTGGGAGGCCAAGAGCTGGTTCTGATCCGCGCTGTGCCCTGATGCCCTGTGCCGTTGGCTGAATGATTTCCCTGTTGTAAGGTCTTTCCTTTGGGGCCATCCCCTTTGTCATCCTTGCGGGTTCCTGAAGGTGCCACTATTGCCCAGGATGGAGGGAAGGCCCAGAGCCTGCCTGCGGTGAGGAGAGTCAGGGTCTGGCCGACTCCTGCTCTGCCGTGGGGAGCAGTGCTGGCCGGGACTGGAGGTGGCCTCACAGTGCAAGGCTGCTGAGCCCCAAAGACTTACGATGGCTGTAAAATGGGGCCAGCAGTCCCCGCAAAAGGCAGCACTCACCCAGCGCAGAGGCGGCTCCTATTAGACCTGATGCAGACAATGAGGAAAGTGGGCAGGGCGAGCCTGGAGGTGGTGAGGAGGGAGAAGAACAGGAGCCAAGTGAAGTCCTGTCCCACTCACCCATGGTCGGCCATGCTGGCCCTGTTGAGTCCCCACGCGCGAGAGAGGTCACTGGTCTCTGCCGTGGTCTTGGGAAAGCTGTTGGATTTTCTTGTGCCTCAGTTGCTCAGCTGCTAAGTCCTGTCCCAGTCTTCGTGACCCCACAGACTGCAGCACACCAGGCCTCTCTGTCCTTCCCCATCGCCCGGAATTGGCCTAGGTTCTCAAACCTCAGGTTCTTAAGCAAATTTAAAAGTTAATTGACATCTTGTTTGTTTATGATGCCAAATACTTTGCAAGTTTCTTTAATTTTTTAGACCCAGAGTTATACTACAAACAGGTACAACCAAGACATTTTATCTCACATTTACCCACTAAACTAGATGTTTTGGACGTCAGTAAAATTTCCCCCTCTCCGTGTGTTCACAGAGATGCTGCAGTTCGTCAGCAATCAAGTGGGGGAGTTCCCCGACTTGTTCTCAGAACCGCTCTGCAGCTCCTTCCCCAGCGGCGGTAGCAGTGGCAGCAGCGGTGGCAGCGGCAGCGGAGGAGCAGGGAGTGGGGACTCCTCCGGCCAGCGGCCCTTCAGCCAGGTCCAGCTGCCGACCTTCTCCCCTCAGGCTTCGGCCCTCCTGGTTAAGGCGCCTGCCGCCACGGGTCCCACCCCACCAAGGGCGGCCCCGGTTCTGCAGCCCCGCCCCCAGCCGCAACCCCCGCCCCCCGCCCCGCTGCCGCAGCAGACAGTGATGATCACCCCGACCTTCAGCACCGCTCCTCAGACGAGGATCATCCAGCAGCCCGTCATCTACCAGAACGCAGCTACCAGCTTTCAAGGTGACTTGAGAACTCAGATGCCATAGCCTTTAGTGGGTTCAAAAGTTTTCTGGCCGGTCTGCAGACACTGCTGAGGTAGATGGTAAAGAATTCAGTCCTCCCTGGAGATGACAGAATCTTAGTGACCTGAATGAGATTTTGGTTAACTGAGCCTGGTGGTGTGGGATCAGGTTCCCGCTTCAGATACCTTAATGTCTGTTGGGCCTGCTTCAAGGATTTGTGGTCAGAGACTCCCGACAAGCGCAGTAGGCTCAGGGCTATCCTGAGAACTAGAAGTGGAGGCTTGCATGAAATGGGTCTTGAAATTTAACCCAGGCCCCAGGAAGATCGTAGCTCCTGTAGGCTGAGAACCGGGCATCCAGCCAACATCTGAGCATCCACCAGCGAGAGGAGCATACCTTTGACGTGGGCACCTTTCTCCCAAAGTGGCGGGCCTCGCAGTGGGCCCTCGGCCGTGTGCGGAGTGAACCAGTGACTCTCTGCGCCATGCAGTGTCCCAGCCCCTTTACATGGGATTTCTCTCTGACCCTGTGGGGAACCCAGGGTGGGATTAGTCCTGCTGTACTAATTTCACAGGATCTGCCAGCTCTTTAGTGGGCTTCAGGGGTTTCGGGGCTGGGGAAAGGCGACAGAGTAAAACCCAAGACAGTCATCCCAGAGTACACTTTCTATTCATTTTCTGGGAGCCAGTGAAGCCCCAGGAGTTGGTTCTAACATCTGTTAACTCGCTCACTGGGGGCAGCCATTTGCTGGTTAGCTCCCCTCACTTCCACTCCAGCGCCAGGAGTAATGAAATAGCTTCTGCTTGTTCTCTCAGAAATTGAGGCAGCCCTCACGGGATCTTCTTGTCCACCTGACCAGCTTGTGGACGGCTCTCCACATCCTCTGTAGAAGCAGGCAGGGAGCTGGGGTCCTTCCGAGGCACTTGGTTACAGCGCAGCTATGGTGACAGAATGCATTCCTTGTCCATGTGACTTTTCTTCTCGTCTCTTCCCAAGTCCTTCAGCCTCAGGTTCAGAGCCTAGTGACCTCCTCCCAGGTGCAGCCGGTCACCATCCAGCAGCAGGTGCAAACGGTGCAGGCCCAGCGGGTGCTGACGCAGACGGCCAATGGCACGCTGCAGACCCTGGCCCCGGCCACGGTGCAGACAGTGGCTGCACCCCAGGTGCAGCAGGTCCCGGTAGGTGGCTGGCAGGAGTTCCAGGAGGCCTTGGTAGGGGCTGTTGGCCAGTCTGTGATGGAGGATGGGGTCTACATGCTAAGTAGGGCCAGCAGGGTGTGAGGGAGCTGCTGGTGGAACAGGTGGGGGACCACTGGACCTTACGAAGCACCCGTGAGACCCAGCAGAGATGACATCTGCAGGTGGACACCAGCAGTCATATAAACTCAGTAAATGCTGGTGTGTTAACTTATTTGCACATGTATTGGGTATAAAACTGAAAAGAGCTGTGCTAAAATGTTTTTAAGTCATGCATCACAGTGGACTGTATTTCTAAGTAATGAAGTAAAAAAAAAAATCCAGATTCACCATTTTTACTTCTCAGCCATGTTCCTGGCATTCCTAAGTTTGTCCAAAATCAGATCTCTTGCCCCTCCACCCACGCTCCCTCTGAGCCACGCCTGCTCTGTCCCAGCTAGGCTCCTGGTACTGCTCGCATTGAAGCCTTTCAACCTTCCATCCCAAGACCCTCTTTGTTGTTGGTTAGTTGCTGAATTGTGGCCAGCTCTTTTGTGACGCCATGTACTGTAGCCTGCCAGCCTCCTCTGTCCATGGGATTTCCCAGGCAAGAATACTGGAGTGGGTTGCCATTTCTTTCTCAGGGGGATCTTCCCGACCCAGGGATCTAGCCATGTCTCCTGATTGGCAGGCAGATTCTTTATCACTGAGCCACTCATGAAGCCCCAAACTCTCTTTAGCTGTGCTCTTTCTCCCCCTCAACCCAGTAGTCAAGATACATTCTCAGTTTTATGTAAATTTTATCATTCTTTTCTGGAGGGTCTTTGCAGCAAGAAGTAACACAAAACAGAAAAGTAGACCACCAGGACTTCCTTGGTGATCCAGTGATTAGGACTTTACGTGTCCATTGTAGGGGGTGTGGGTTCCATCCCTGGTATGGGAACTTAAGGTCTCATATGCTGGGTGGTACAGCCAAAAGAGAGGAAAAAAGAAATACAGTGCTACTTCCTTTTCCATGCAGGTCCTGGTACAGCCTCAGATAATCAAGACAGACTCCCTTGTCCTGACCACACTGAAGACAGATGGCAGCCCTGTGATGGCCGCAGTCCAGAACCCCGCCCTCACTGCCCTCACCACCCCCATCCAGACAGCCGCCCTGCAAGTTCCGGTAAGAGCTGCGCCCCCTCTTTCTTGAGGGTATTAGGCCTCAGAGATGTTAACAAAGCCTCCAGACTGAATAGATGCAGAAACTCTATGGAATGTGTCAAATTGTAAAATCACCCCTTTTTAATTTTTTTTTCCCTTGAGAAGTACCAGCACCGAGTGTTATGTGGGCGTCCTAGGGTTTATGAGGAGCAAGAGAGGGACTGCAGAGGAGCTGCAGGTTCACACAGGACATTACGCCTCTTAGGTCCTGCCGACGGAGGTTTAGCTTCTGAAGGACCCCAGGCAGGGAAGGGCTTCATGGTGGGGCATGGAAGGTCCCCTACTTCAGGTGTAGGGTCTTGGTCACTGTCCACATCTTGTGGAAAAAAAAGTGATCAGAAATCAAAAGTAAGCATTATTCGTAAAAGCTGAAAACCAGAATCAACCCAGCTATCCATCCAAAAAGAACTATTGATACATACAGCTATGTGGCTGACCTTCAGAAATAGTATGCTGAGCAAAAGATGCTGATTGCAAAGAATTTATGCTGATATTTCCAGTGTATGAAGTTTAAGCAGACAGTGATAGGAATTAGAGCAGTGATTACGGAGATCGGGAAGGGGCTTGCAGGGACTTTCTTGGGAAATAGAAAGGGTCTGTGTCTTCGTCAGGGTTACGTTGGTTACACACACTGTATTACATACATCACAATTCCATTAAGTTGTACACTTGATATCTGTGCTTTTGACTGTGTGTGAGTTATTTCTTGATGACTCATGCATTTGAGAAGCGTATTATCTGCTCATTGGCCATTATTGAGGCTGTTTGTTGAAGAAAATAAAACTACAATCAGTGAAAATAGAAATAAAGAGAAGGAAAAGCAGATATGAGGGGAATACAGGGGGATACCTCCATAGTTGGTGTGTTTGTTTAATAAAATGGCTCTGATTGTCCCTTCTGCCCTTGAGGTTTTTGATGGTCAAATTGTATAAGGAAATCCAATAAGTTAGTTCTCTGTCATGTGAGAGGAAAACTTGTTGTCACCCACAGGAGAAAGTTTTGTGGTTGGTGCAGCTCAGAGGTGGCTAACGGGTTGACAGCAAAGCAGAAACTATAGACATTTTCTGGCATCTTTACACCAAAGGTTGGCATTGATCCACATTAATGATGTTGGATTACCAGCAATGACTCTGAAAGAGCATAGTGCCCAAGATACAGTGGCTCCCACGGCTTCCAGACTTGATTATCCCAAGCAGGGCATCAGACCACACAAAAGCATTTTCAGGTGATGCCACATGGCCAGGGCCAGCAGGTTCGTGTCCTGACGTTGCTTTCCTCACTCTAACTAGACAGTCATTCTGACCTTGTGTCTGTTCTAGACCCTGGTGGGCAGCAATGGGACCATTCTGACCACAATGCCTGTGATGATGGGACAAGAGAAAGTACCCATTAAGCAGGTCCCCGGGGGAGTCAAGCAGCTCGAGCCTCCCAAGGAAGGAGAAAGGCGGACGACACACAACATCATCGAAAAGCGGTATCGCTCTTCCATCAACGATAAAATCATTGAGTTGAAGGACCTGGTCATGGGGACTGATGCCAAGGTGGGTGCCAAGCAGAATGGTGTTTCATGTTCTGTCATTTCCCCTCTGTCTGTCTTTGCTCTGGGAATATAGGGAAGACCCCAGCCCAAGCGAGTGAGTGCAGGATTAGATAAAGGTGCTTTCTTATGAAAGCATCTTGGTGTTTTGAAATTCCAAGATTATAAAGTATTAGCTGTCGGGAGTTGGTCAGGCAGTAGCTTGCCTGGACCTTCGACTCTGCTCTGCAGTGGTGGCTACTCACTGCCTCCCCACAGCCATGTCACAGGCTCCTGCTGCTCACTGATGGCCAAGTACAGGGCTGTGTGCACCTCTTAGTCAGCCGATGGCATTTTTGGCAAATGTTTAATCATATTCATGGATGGCTAGCAATATTTTAACCTTTTAGGGAGAAGATAAAATGTAGGTTGGGTCTTTGACCAAGAACAAATAAGAGGAAATCGATTTTTCATGTACTTCTAGTGTTTCAATTAATGTATCTTTTGGCTTTGACATGTAGATTTTTAAATCTATTATCTGTTTATCTTTACCTCTATTTTTAAAGAAAATACAGTTTTCTTGGTAGCCTACAAATCTGAAAGGTACTGATACACCTTTATTTAAGATAACCATCCAACAGCGCTCTGCTTTTTGTCTGTCGCTTATTTTCCTTAAAGTTTGCTTTGGTGGTAGGATTATTATAGGAGGTAGGAACAACATATTTAATGCTACTTTCTGCCAGGCCAGAGGCTAAGCTCTTTATACATATTATTTCTTTTAACCCTCATGGCAAGCCTATGACTCATATATTGTCATTATCCCTATTTCACAGAGGAGGAAAAGTGAGGTTCAGAGATGCTGAGTAACTTGTCCTGCGTTACACAGCTAGTTAGTGGAAGAATCAGGATCCGAACCCAGCAAGGATCTCTCACTCCAGAGCCTGCGCTCTGGGCCTCTGCTCCCCTCACTGTGCAGGCTGGCCTGAGGCCGCTGTTTCTCTCACCCATCTTCTTTCCTAGATGCACAAGTCTGGCGTTCTGAGAAAGGCCATTGACTACATCAAATACTTGCAGCAGGTCAATCATAAACTGCGCCAGGAGAACATGGTGCTGAAACTGGCAAATCAGAAGAACAGTGAGTGTGCTCGTTATAGGAGAAGTCCTGTGCTGGGCACTGGGGAGGGTCCACGGGTGTGTGTGCGAGGCACCATCACAGGTGAAGCAGGACCAGGGGCTGTGCGTCCCTCCTAGCCCTGCCCTGGCCCAGGTTGAGTGTTATAAAACGGACCGTTTGCCAGGTCGGGTTTTCTTTACAGAGCTCCTGAAGGGCATTGACCTGGGCAGCCTGGTGGACAATGATGTGGACCTGAAGATCGATGACTTTAATCAGAATGTCCTTCTGATGTCGCCTCCGGCTTCCGACTCAGGGTCCCAGGCTGGCTTCTCCCCCTACTCCATCGACTCAGAGCCAGGAAGCCCTCTATTGGATGATGCAAAGGTAATGAGCTTTTGAAATCCCCTGACCCTGGGAATCTCTCCCATCTCCCATAAGTTAATAGTGGGGAGTTTGCAGACAGAGGTCCAGGCCAGGTGTTCAGAGGCCTCGGGCTGGAGAGGAACAAGGATTCTGTGAAATTAGGTATATGCTGAAAACTAAAGAAAAGGAAGACTGACTCTACATGGGGAGACAGCCCCTGGTTTTATTGGTCTTTGCTGAAAGGGCCGGATCCAAAACGGGGACACACAGCAGCTGTCACGCGGAGCTGTGCTGGAGGCGCCTCACTGCTTTCCTCGCCTGTGATGAGCCTAGCAAGACCGCTTTGTGAGGTTGTTCAGTTGGGTTAGGATGAAGCTGCCTCTGGGTCCTCTTTGGGAAATGATTAAAATTTGCAGTCTTAACAGATAAATATTCCTACCAAGGGCCTTTAATTGTGGAAGAAAGCCGCCGGCAATTGTTTAATGGAGTTAGTTAGAAGAGACTCAAACCTAATGATTTTCCTAGGACCCTGTGGAGACCACTGGGGTTTGTGCTATATTTTGACACTGGCAGTTTCTGGCTTCAAAAGCACAAAGTTTCCTTCTACCATAAGTTGTTGATCAGATTATTTATTGTAGCATCTGCTTAATTTTATTAAGGAAGGTCTATTTTTGAAATATTTTATAAGTGTGATTCTGTTTGGAAACACAAGTCCATATGACATACACCTTGAATTGGATAAGTGTCTGAATCATCAGAAGAAATTTCCAAGTGGCTTAAAAATGTTGAAAAGGAATGATGTGGTATATACACACTGGGAGTTGGGGAGATCGGCTCCAGATGGTTCCCCAGGCCGGCAGAGCCTCTGCCTCCAGTTCTTTTGTAAAATGGGGAGAAAACAACGTTGTGGGTTTAGAATAGGTAAGCCTCTGAAAGTAGATTCATACTAAAGTATGGTCTTTAATCAACTTGGAGGTATAATTTATATGTGATAAAATACACCTACTTTACTGTATTGTACAATATGTGTTTTAATAAATATGTACACTTATATAACTCACAATAATCGTGATATAGAGGAAAGAACTGGAAACATTTTTTCTAAGATCAGGTGGAAGACAAGAATGCCCAGAGGAATTCCCTGGTGGTCC
This sequence comes from Antilocapra americana, assembly GCA_007570785.1. Classification (NCBI taxonomy): domain Eukaryota; kingdom Metazoa; phylum Chordata; class Mammalia; order Artiodactyla; family Antilocapridae; genus Antilocapra; species Antilocapra americana. Next base: position 6,808,992 of record ML663560.1, on the reverse strand, counting down.
AGTGGTTAGGATTCTACGCCTTCACTGCCAATGGCCCAGGTTTGAGCCCTGGTCGATGAACTAAGATCCCATAAGCCGCACTGCATGGCCAAAAAAAACCAAAGATGCCCACTCTTGCCTCTTTCTTCAACATAGAATTGGAAATCAATCCAAATTGAAAAGGAAGACGTAAAACTGTCACTGTTTGCAGATGACATGCTACCATATATAGAAAATTCTAAAGACGCCTCCAAAAAGCTACTAGACTAATAAGTTTAGCAAGATTGCAGGATATAAAATTAATATACAGAAAATGGTTGAATTTCTATATTAATAAAGTACCAGAAAGAGAAATTAAGAAAACGATCTCATTTGCAGTTGCATCGAAAAGAATAAGGTATCTAGGAATAAATCTGACTAAGTAGCTAAAAGACCTGTACCAAAAAAACTGTAAGACACTGATGAAAGAAACCTATAATGGTGGTGGACACAGATGGGCCGATACATCGTGCTCATGGACTGGAAGAATCAGTACTGCTAAAATGACCCTGCTCCTCAAGAGAGTCTACAGATTCAATGCAATCCCTGTCAAAATACCAATGACATTTTTCACAGAACTAGAAAAAAAAAAATCCTAAGATTTATATGGCAACACACAGGACTCCAAGTAGCCAAAACAGTCTTGAGAAAGAACGGTAGGGAAAAAAAAACAAACAAAAAAAACCAGTAGAGCTAGAGGTAGCAGGTTCCCTGATTTCAGTAATCAAAACAGTATGGTATTGGCACAAACCAGACACACAGATCTATGGAACAGAATAGAAAGCCCAGAAATAAACCTACTTATGTTGTCGGTCAATCTGTGACAAAGGAGGCGAGGATGTACAAACTGGGGAAATGACAGCTTCATCAGTAAATGCGGCTGGGAAAACAGGACAGCTCCATGCAAGAGAATCAGATGTATTACTTTCTCATACCGTCTACAAAAATAAACTCAGAACAGATTAAAGACTTAAATGTAAGACCGGAAACCATAGAACTCCTAGAAGAAAACAGGCAGTATGCTCTTTGTTACCCGTCTCAGCAACATTTTTTTGAGTATGTTTCCTCAGGCAAGGGAAACAAAAGCAAAAATTACGCAAATGGGACTACAGCAAACTAAAAAGCTTTTGCAGCAAAAGAAACTGTCAGCAAAATAAAAGGGCCACCTACTGAATGGAAGATGGTATTTGCCTGATAAGGGGTTAATATCCAAAATATGCAAAGAACTTGTAGGATTCAGCATCAAAAGAATAAGCAATTTAACAATGGATCTGGGACATGAACATTTTTCCAGAGAAGACATACAAATGGCCAACAGGAACATGCAAAGTAATCATCAGGGAAATGCAAATCAGAACCGGTGAGATACCACCTCACACCTGTCAGCATGGCTGCTCTCAAAAAGACAACAAATAACAAGCATTGGCCAGAATGTGGAGAAGAGAACCCTAGTGCCCTGTTGGTGGGATGTAAACTGGTATAGCCACTATGGAAAGCTTTCTTGGTGGCTCGGACAGTGAAGAGTCTGCCGGCAGTGTGGGAGACCCGGGTTCATCCCCTGGAGAAGGAAATGGCAACCCACTCCAGTATTCTTGCCTGGAGGGTCCCATGGACAGGGGGGACCTGGTGGGCTGCAGTCCATGCAGCCGAAAAGAGTTGGACACGACTGAGTGACTAACACACACACCATGGAAAGCACTATGGAGGGAGGTTCCTAAAAAAAGTTTAAAGTAGAACTGCCGCCCAATTCAGCAGTTCCCCTCTGGGTGTTTTCTGAAGAAAGCGGAAATACCAGTTTGAAAAGATATGTGTACCCTTGTGTTTATCGCAGCCTTATTCATAATGGTCAAGGTATGGAAGCCACGCAAGTGCCTATAAATAGATGAATGGATAAAGAAGATGTGGTATATATGCAATGAAATATTAGCCTTTAAATAGAATGAAACCTTACCATTTGTGACACTGTGGATGGACCCAGAAGGTATTATACTAAAGTGGAATTAGTCAGACAGAGTGACCAGTGTTGGTGAGGATGTGGAGAAAGGGGAACCCTCACCCAGCTGTTGTGGGAGTGTCACTTGGTGCAGCCACGATGGGACCTCCATACTACTTTCCAATTCAGCAGTTCCACTTCTGGCTATTTTTCTGAAGAAAAATTTAAAAAGCCATAAAAAAGAATGAAATTTTGTGACAACCTGTGAGATTCTAGAGGCTATTGTGCGAAGTGAAATGAGTCAGAGAGAGCTAACCACACATAATTTCACTTATATGTGGAATCTTAAAAAAAAAAAGAGGACAAAACAGAAGCAGATGCTTAGATAAAGATAACAAATGGGTAATTGCCAGAGGGGAGGAGTTTGGGAGGGTGAGTGAAATAGGAGGGAGAGATTTAGAGATACAGACTTTCAGACAAAAAATAAATGAGTCAGAGGGAGGAGCTTTACAACATGGGGAAAATAGTCAGTAATGTTGTGATAATTTTGTCTGGTGACAGATGGCAGCTAGATTTATTGTAGAGATAGTGTCATGTATGAAAATAATCCAGGCGCTGTGCTGTGCACCTGGAGCCAACATAGTGTTTGTAGGTCAATTATACTTTAATTAAAAAAGAACAATAAATGAATAAATCTTTTCTAGTTTTAAAAAAAATGATACAGGACATATTTATCTCCCATGAACGTACACCTATGCAGGAAGTTCACCAATGCCTCTCCAGGCTCAGACTTAACTTCTGATTTTGCCTTCAGTCACTTTAGATCAGCTTGTCTGTTGTGGGACTACACAGAAGCAGAATCCCTCAGGGTGTTCTCTTTTGTGTCAGAGCACTGTGATAACAGCAGGGCCCCTCTGTCTCTGGTCTTTAGAACGTGTTCTTTTCCGAGGTGGCAAGGGGGCGAGGGCCCCCATGTCTGAGCAGCAGTGGGAGAGGCGTGAACCTCTGAGTTCTGGCCTAAGTTTATTCCCATCCAGCTTCATGGTCTTGAATTTAAATCTCAGAGTCCTAATTCCGATGTATATAAAGTAAATTGCTACAAAAACCCACATAAGTCTTCCTTCTCACCTCACGGCCCCCTGTTTTGAAGGTCAAAGATGAGCCAGACTCTCCTCCGGTCGCGCTGGGCATGGTGGACCGCTCTCGCATCCTGCTGTGTGTCCTTACCTTCCTCTGCCTCTCCTTTAACCCCCTGACCGCTCTGCTGCAGTGGGGGGGTGCCCACGATGCAGACCAGCACCCGCACTCAGGCCCTGGCCGCAGCATGCTGTCGCTCGAGTCAGGTAGGTGGAGGGCCCCTCATGCCACCCGGGCATGAGTGGGCTGCTGTGGCAGGAAAAGGCCCTGCCTGCAACCCGCCTGGCTTGTCACCAGGTCCCAGAGGGCTTTCGCAGTGGGTCCCCACCTGCTTGCTTCTGATAGCAACTGGCATCAGTCACGTGTACAAGTATCAAGACAGACCTGAGTTCAGTCAGAAACAGTGAAACAAATCAGGACCCTACCCGGCTGTAATTAGGGGTCTGGGGGTATGCCTGTTTGGAGGAGGATGTGGTCTTACTGCCTGAGTCGTTAAACCAGCGGCTGAGCCCTGCCTTGCCCAACAAAGATTTGTGTGGCATTCTGCCCCATGGTGACAAGCGCTCCAGGGCTCCTACTGAAGCTGTGGAATTGTCCCAGATTTTCTGCAGTGTGGATTAATTGCATGTATTTATTCCCGCCCTAAGCACTTAGACATTGTTACTAAGTGAAGCAATCGCATTTGTTCCAAACATGAGGGAGGAGGCTGCTTCCTGTCACCCTGAGGGCTCCGTCAGGTGCCCTGCAGTCCCCCCAGGGCTGTCCTCGGAGGAGGATAGCCCCTTCCTCATGGGCTCAGCAGAGACACTCCTCCACAGGCTCCAGGGGCTGGCTCGACTGGATGATGCCGACGCTCCTCCTGTGGCTGGTGAACGGCGTGATCGTGCTGAGCGTCTTTGTGAAGCTGCTGGTTCACGGGGAGCCGGTCATCCGGCCACACTCGCGCTCCTCAGTCACCTTCTGGAGGCACCGGAAGCAGGCAGACCTGGACCTCGCCCGGGTGAGTCTGCGCGCCAGCTCAGAGACTGTCATACTCAGAGCGTGGGCACCCTCTGTCCCTCTTCTTCAGGATCCTCTCTTCTTAAAGGTACAGGAAGGAAGGTTCTTGTGTCATACCCATTGCATGATGGGAAAGGAGAAGAGCGTTGACCCCAGTTTCCCAAGTGTGGCCTCCAGGAATGAGAAAAACACAGACAGGGTCTTCAATACAGGGCAGTAGACTGTCTACTAGGCCCTCTCAGGTTGGCAGAGGCCTGTTCAGATCCTTGGTCAGAGTAGTTTCACTACATATTTCTCTAAAACTGTGGTTCTCAAACTTCAGGGTCATCAGGACCACCCTGAGGGTTCACCCCAGAGGTTCTGAGTCAGTTGGGGGGGCAAGTGTGGGATGGAAAACCAGGAATTCACATTTCTAACAAGATCCCAGGGGCTGATAATGCTCCTGGTCTCTGGGAGCCACACGTTGAGAACCTAAAAGCCTAAAAGATGACGGGGTTCATCGTCTCTATCCATGTTATCGTCTTAGGTATGAAAGGTACTGTGGGAAATTCTGAGTAGAATCTTTGCTTAAAGACAGAACGCGGTACAATCCCAGTTTAGCAAACAGGCTGGGAGGAAGTATATCAGAATGGCAGTAGTCATTCTAGGGGATCAGATTCCAGCTGATTTCTTCGAACTTTTCTGTAGCTTTCTGAGTTTTGCCAGATTTTTCTTCACTAAGCATGCATTACTCTGATAACCTGGAGGGCTGAAGAGAAAGCAAGTGTTTTCATTAAAGCGAAACTAAAAGGCCACCCCAAGGCTGGCCAACGTTACACCTTCTCACTTCCCGCCAGGGGGACTTTGCAGCTGCCGCAGCCAACCTACAGACCTGCCTGTCGGTGCTGGGCCGGGCACTGCCCACCTCCCGCCTGGACCTGGCCTGCAGCCTCTCCTGGAACGTGATCCGCTACAGCCTGCAGAAGCTGCGCCTGGTGCGCTGGCTGCTCAAGAAGGTCTTCCAGCACCGGCGGGCCACCCCAGCCACTGCTGCGGGCTTCGAGGAGGAAGCGAAGGCCAGTGCCCGGGACGCAGCCTTGGCCTACCACAGGCTGCACCAGCTGCACATCACAGGTGAGGGCTGGCTGCCGCGGCCTGACCTGCCTCCCTGGGCCCCACGCCATCGCCCCACCCACGCTCAGTTTGCCAGTTTTCTGCCCCAGATGAACAAAGTCCCCTTTACAACACTTATCAAGGATGGTTAGACCAACCCTCCACCCATGGCCACAGCTGTGAAGATTGCAGTTCATCATTACGTGTGCTTAGTCGTTCAGTCGTGTCCGACTCTTAGCGACCCCATGGTCCGTAGCCCACCAGCCTCCTCTGTGCATGGAATTCTCCAGGCAAGAACACTGGAGTGGGTTGCCATGCCCTCCTCCAGGGGATCTTCCCAACCCTGGGATCAAACCCAGATCTCCTGCACAGGCAGATTTTTTACTGTCTGAGCCACCAGGGAAGTTTTCCATCAAAATTAAACATGTGTTTTTTCGCTTTAACATCTCTGCACCAGGCTGTGTCCTCTACACATTGAATGTCATGGTTGAGTTGGCAGTGCTTTCTCCTTGGTGGTACTTAAGGTAATGGAGAGACTTAAAATTGATGGCATCTTAGAATCATCTTAGAATCCTTTATTTCATTCCACGAAGTCCTGCTGTAATAGAGAAGCAGATCGGTCAGCAGGTGAATTAGAGTTCAGTGTGGTTTAGGGGTCACAGGAGAGTTGGTTTCAGCTGGGAGGGAGGGGTCCCTGTTGGGTAGGGCCCTGAAAGGCTTCATGTGAAGTCTCAACTTTGCTTGCAAGGAGGCGTTTGAGTTCACCAACTCTGCGGAAGGGATGTGCCTTCCGGGCCGGGGGACGTGTTCCCAAGGAGGAGCCCCCTTGCCTGATGGTGTCCCCAGGCGGGCTCTGTGAGGGGAGGGTGACGGGAGCCAGCACAGTGGGCCGATGATGTCATCAGGCCTGCTCTGAGCCAAGAAGATTCGCTCCGATGGAGAGGCTGCCTTTGGGAGGCACTGTGGAAGCTGATGCAGGTGCCGAGGGGACAGACAGGAAGGAGCAGGTGGGGTTGACAGGCCTTGCGGACTCATTGTGTGGGGAGGGTAAGGAAAGTTGGGTAAGGGGCTTCCCTGGTTTCTTGCTTGAGAATTGGGATGAATCGTGTTGCCACCAACAAAGGTGAGGAGAACAGGAAACACACAGCTTTCTAGGGAGGAGGTGAGATGTCCAACTCGGGACCCTTGCCCATGAGACACTGAGGAGGGCTGTTCAGTGGTGGGGGATCTGTCGTCCGTGGAACGGAGCTGGTCTCTGGTCTGTGGGGGAGGATGAAAGCCACGGGCGCTGATGAGAGGGCCCCTCCAGGGCACGTGGGAGGAGGCCCACACGAGGAGGGCAGGACAGGGAGGGGGCAGGGGCTGACCTGAGAGGTGGTCAGGCAGGAGAGGCCGAGGCCGAGGACCTTGGTGTTGGGGGAGGAAAGGGTTTAAGAAGGGAGGTTGCTGCTAGGATGTGGGTAAGATGAGGGCAGAGAGCAGCTGTGGGCACAGCGACAGGAAGGCCATAGGAGGCCCTGGTGGCTGGGGGAGCTTCGCCTGGCAGTGGGGCGCTCCTGGGCCCTGGGGGGATGGAGATGAGATGCTGGGGCAGCTGTGGGGCTAGAACACCTGCGCCTTGTAGAGCTCTCGCAGTGGGGCCCCATGTGCAGACCTTTCCTGCTTCCCCGTCCATCCTGAGCCCCTGGGGATGGAACAGGCTCCATCCAGGTCTCTGATCCGGAAGCTGCATCTGTTTGGGAGAATTCCAGCTGGGATGGTTCACACCGCTCATCCCCCACACTCACCCAGCACTCGGTGGGCCGAGCCCTGAACAGGGCCCTGAGAGGACAGAGTGACTGAGAGACGACATGGTCCCCACGCTGCCCTCCGCCTGCCTTCCCCGCGAAGGAGAAAGTCCAGTTGGTGGTGCCTCCTGGGAAGACCAGTAGCTAACATCTGTGCCAGATGAAGCCTGGGGCCTGATATGAGGCCAAAGAGGCCAGGCAGGGTCGGGAGGCCTGGCTGGCCACCCCCCCAAGGGCCAAGTGGCCCCCCAAAAGCAAGGCAACTGCTTGTGCTGGCCACCTCCCCTTGCTGTAGTGAGGCCCAAGGCAGATGGCAGTGAGAGCCTTGGGGCATCGATGTGCCCTGGGGTCTGGTCCCCGACCTCAGGGTCACCGCGGGGGAGCCGTGCAGCCTCATGGGAGAGCGCAGTAAGCCTCTCCTGGCCGTCCACCTCCCTGCGAAGATGTGTCCGGCCGTCACGGCTCAGTTTCGTGTAACTTCCTTTCCTCAAAAGGGTGTGCGCTTATAGACTGGGGGGTCTTGTTGAAGCAAGATAAATTCAGATCGGTTTTTAGTTTTTTAACCTTTCTGCACCATTGGAAACACGGGACTGTATTAGCAGAACACAGCCATGCTGTTGACACCGTTTGGGAAAATGCTGCAGCTCGCCCCCCTGAGTCCTGTCCACTGACCTGCAGTCCTGACCACTTGGTTACTCAGGGCTGGGGCCGCGGGCCAGGCGTTTGACCTGTGCTTTTTCTCGTCTTCAACCACCAGTGAGGTAGAAGGGAGCACAGGGCTACTGAGTCGCAGGGCTGGCGCCCCACCCAGGGCTGTCTGATTGCAGAGTCCACCAGCTTCCCCGCATGGTTCTGTTCTTGCTCTGATGCTGCTGGAGGAGGCAGGAGAAAGCGTGGGTTGAGGGCATCTGTCAACATTCGCCGTTCCCTTTCTGCCACCCTAGGCAAGCTTCCTGTGGGATCCGCCTGTTCCGACGTGCACATGGCCTTGTGCGCAGTGAACCTGGCTGAGTGTGCCGAGGAGAAGATCCCGCCGAGCACGCTGGTGGAGATCCACCTGACTGCCGCCATGGGGCTCAAGACCAGGTGTGGAGGCAAGCTGGGCTTCCTGGCGGTGAGTGTCCTTCACTTCCCTTCCCTGGACCTTCTCAAAGCGCCCTTCCCAGCCAAGTGAGTGAGTGAAAGTTGCTCAGTCATGTCCAACTCTTTGTGACCCCGTGGACCATAACCCGCAAGGCTCCTCTGTCCATGGAATTCTTCAGGTAAGAATTCTGGAGTGGGTTGCCATTCTCTTCTCCAGCGGATCTTCCTGACCCAGGGATTGATCCCACATCTCTTGCACTGCAGGCAGATTCTTTACTGTCTGAGCCACCAGGGAAGCCCTTCCCAGCCAGGAGCCAAGATGTAAAAATTGGTGTGGGCCCTGCCCTCAGGTGCTGACCAGCTTGAGGGGTAGATGTCCACTCAGCAGGTCATTCCACAGATACTTGGCAGTAAATAAAACAGTCAAGAATTCCTTCCCCCAAGCCATTTTAAGCAGAACAAGGCATTTTAGTGCCCTGAAGTATTGCTTTACTGATAAGAGTGACCTTGTATTGGAGAGGCTAATACCTGACTCTTCTGCTTAGAATTTGATGATTGTGTCCCCTGGTTCTTTTATTAACTGAGAAGGCATTCTGTTTGGTACCTTGAGTTGATGACAGCACTGTGGGTCTAGAAGTGGAAAACACTGTATGTCTTGTGAGGGGCTCGCATCAGACTCCGGGTGGAGACCGTGGATTCCTCCAGTGTGCCTGGCACAGGGCCAGCCTCGGGAACTCACAACTGGGTAATTCACAGACCGTGTTGCCAACTCTTTCACAGCCTCTGCTGACCTCAGGCTTTCTCTTCCTCCTGCAGACACAGGCATGTCTTATTCAGTGTCGGCTTTGGGTTGGCTGCCCAGCACATCAGCTGTGTTTAGCATAGAATGGTCTTATCCCCCATCCGTGTCCATATCTCATTAATAGCACTGATGCACTGAGAATGAGCAGGAGCGTGCCCTGTGCCAACACTGATGTGCTTGAAGTATGTCACCATAATCTGGGTGGCAGAGGGCACGGGAGAGGAAGACCGTGTTTCCAAGACCCAAATGAGAGTTCATTCGGCAAAGGTTACTGAGGCCAAGCACTCCTCATGGAGGACGTGCAGCTGCGAGCAAGACCTTCACCTGCCAGGGGAGCTCATATCGGGCAGGAACACAGACCAGGCCCAGGCCTTTGGGGTGGCAGGGTGAGGCAGGGCCTGGATGACTGCCCAGAGAGCACGCTGGGCTCCCAACCCCGTCTTAGAGGACGTCAAGGGGGGCTCTCTGGGCTGGGAGCAGTCCTAGTGCCCTGGACCGGCGTCATCACATTGTCACTTCTCTGCCCCCCAGGAAGTTTTCAAGGCATAATCGAAATACAACATACACACAGAAAAATGTGTCCATTTTAACTTAGCAGCTTGATAAATTTTCGCACAGTGAACTTACCCACGTAACAGCCACCCAGATCAAGAAATTGTGTGTTCCCATCACCCCCAGAGGCCTCCTGCAGGCCTTCGCTCATGCTGCCCCCGACAGAGGTGACCGTCATTCTGAACTCCATCACTGTAGTTTAACCTCCCTGCTGTTTGTTGTTCCTGGAAGCTTTTTATTGAAGTACAATGTGCCTGTAGAAAAGTATGCAAATTATAAATACACAGGTCAGTGACTTCACGAAATGAACACACCCTTATAACCAACAGACAGATCCAGAAACAGAACACAACCCAGACCCCAGAAGCCTCCCCTGGGGCCCTTGCCATCAGCAAACTGAGCCTCCCAACCCCAAGCCCCCCAGCCAGGTAACCACCAGCCCGATGACCTCAGATGTTTTGCGTCTATAAACTTCGTATGAGGAGAGCCACGCGTGTGTCCTGTAGCTCTCCCTCTTTCACTCAGTCGCGTGGTTACAGATCACCCACTCTCATCACTTCATGGGAGTCCACTGTATGACCAGATGCTTAACAGTGACTGGGGGTCATTTCCTGTTTTGGTTGCTGTGAGTGGTGCTGCTGTGAACATTCCTGTTCCTCTCAGTGGGCGTGTGCCTGCATCCCTGGCCTGGCACTGCTAGATCAGAGGTTTTGCATATGCTCAGCTTCAGTATCCACAGCCTGGCGGTTTTCCAAAGTAGATGAACCAATTTTCACTTCACCAGCAATGTAGAGAGTTTCATTTCTGTACCCTCAGCAGACACAGGATAGTTTGGGGGTTTTAGCCCTTCTGGTGGTATCTCATTGTTTTCATTTGCAGTTCCCAGGTGGTTAAAGATATGAGCCCCTTTTCCTGGGCATTTGGATAGTCTCCTTTGTGAACACCCTGCTCAGGTCTTCTACCTGTTTTTCATCTGTGATGTCTGTCTTTCTGTTGGTTTGAGGAGCTCTCTGCTCTGACCCTCTGTTGGAGATGTGCTTCGCATGGATCTTCTCCCACTCTGCAGCCTGCTTGTTCTCTCAGCGGTGGTGATCAATAAGCACAAGTTCTTAATGGTCATGAAATCTAGTCTATTTTTTTCCTTAACAGATATATCATGTCCTGTTTAATATTCCTTTATCCTGCCTCAGTGTCGTGAAAATTCTCTACTAGGTTTCAGATAGACCCGTTAGTTTTAAATGTCACACATGGGTCCATAATCCACCTGGAACTGGTTTTTGTATAAGTTGGAAGCAGAGATGCCAGATCTACTTTCTTTTTCGCATGTCTGTCTCCCTGTCTCAGAATCTGTTGTTAAAATGACTGTCCACTCCCTGCCGCATCCAGTGGCCCTTTTTGCATAAATTAAATGTCTGCATGTGAGGACTCTGCTTCTGGACACTCCGATCAGTTCCGTTGTGCACCACCAATACCACACACCCCTGGTGACCGTATATCTAATACGTCTTGATGTCTGGAAGTGTCGGTCCTCCGGCTCTAGTGACTAGTGTTTGCTGCTTACCTTCCTGTATACATTTTAGGATCATTTCCATCAGCCCGGAAATCCCAGTGGGGTTTTGATTGTCCTTGTTGCTAAGACGCAGCTTCTCTGTGAGAGGGACTCGTCGGTTTGAGGAAGGCATGTGCGTAGCAGCTGAGGATGGGGGAGATGGCCCCCCAATGAGTGCCCCGGCCCCCTGAAAACGTTGAGTGTGCCTGACAAGCAATGGACTGTTTTTGTTACTGCTGCTGTTTTGTCTTCTTGGCCACATAGCACAGCATGTGGGGTCTTAGGGGTTTGTTTTTCTCTTTTCTTCTGGACTGTACCACGCATCCTTTTCTTTTGGATTCAGGCAACCGTCTCCAGGTTCCCCTGAGAGAGCCAGTCTCCTTGGTCCAAGTCCTTTGAGTGGCACTTTGGCAGGGCTATTTCTGACCCTGGCATTCAAATCTTCTGAGACTGTCACTTTAGCTGGTGGTGCCTAGAGCCCAGTAAAGGTCAGAACCATCAGGCTGAACCAGCAGAGGAAGCAGCCTCCTGGGTTGTGAAGGCGAGGCTGCCGTGTGATGGGTGAGGCCCAGCCCAGCAGCTGCTCCTCCAGGCTCCCTGCACTGCGCTCTTCTCTCTCCCCTTCCTCCTTCTCTGCTGCATTTCTAATTCAGACTGTACTATATCAAGTGGTTTTATGGGTTTCAGAATAAAGATGTGTTGTTGTTGTTCAGTCACCATGTTGTATCCAACTCTTTGTGACCCCATGGACTGTAGCGCCCCAGGCTCCTCTGTCTTCCACCGTCTACCAGAATTTGCTCAAATTCATGTCCATTGAATCAGCAACGCTATCTATCTCATCCTCGGCCATCCCTCTTCTTTTGCCCTTAGCCTTTCCCAGCATCAAGGTCTTTTCCAGTGAGTTGGCTCTTCACAACAGGTGGCTCCAACAGTATTGGAGCTTCAGCATCAGTCCTTCCAGTGAATATTTAGGGGTGATTTCCTTTAGGATTGACTGGTTGGATCTCCTTGCAGTCAAGAACATGACACAATTTCTGAAAACATGGATGGACATCATTATCCTTGCAGGTTTCTCCCTGGGCCCTGGAATGATGTTATCTTGTGGGCAGAAGAGGGGCTTGGAAAGCCAAGGCCCTCCAGCAAAGAGGCCCTCGGCGTCCTTTCCTCACTAGGCCAGTGCTCTCATCAAGGGCTCACCCAGGGAGAGCAGGGAGTTCTCTCTCTTTTTTTTTTTAAATTCAGTTATTGATGTGCTTGGCCGTGTTGGGTCCCGTTTGTGGGACACAGGTTCTCCATCACCACCTGTGGACTCACCAGTTGCGCATGTGGGCTCAGCAGTTGGCAGCCCATGGGCTCAGTTGCTGTGCAGAATATGGGATCTTAGTTCCCCAAACAGGGATCGAACCCGCGTCCACCTGCACTGCAAGGGAGGTCCCAGGGGATTCTCTGGAGGGTGGACAAAGCCCTTGTCGGGCCATTCTTGGGGGAGGGGCATCACACAGGCCTCCTCGCGTCCTGGGCGAGCCTCGGGGCGGCCCTCTCACTCCAGCACTTTCTAGACTGACAGGGATGGTAAGTGACAGTCGCCAGCCACTTGCCGGGTGCCTGTTCTAAACTCTTCACACTCGGAGGTGAAAGAGATAAAAATGAGTCAAAGCAGAACACAGTTTTACATAAAAATACTCTGAAAGATATGTAATTAAAATGGCAGCCGAGAAAAAGTCTCAGGACCCAGGGGGCCCCCTGGCTGGAGTGCAGGGTTAGACAGGGTTGAGGGCGGGCATGCTGTGAGGGGGGCAGGGGGGCCTGGGAGAGCCCAGCTCAGCTCAGCAGGTTGGATGCCAGCACGGCCGAGAACAAGATTCAAGTCGGGTTGGGCAGACCCAGCAGGACAGAGTGCAGCCGAGTCCCCAAGGGTGCCTTGAGCCCCCAGCCCCTTTCCTCTGGGGTTTGTCACCAGAGCCATTGCTCTGGTTTCCATGGGGGTGTCTACTTCCAGGTGTGGAGGGTCCCAGCCCTCCTGCTAGCCCCCCTTCTCTAGCCTGCCTCCACCCCGGTGGCACTTTCTGAAGGCCTCCCGCTGGCCGCAGCTGGTGTCTGTCACCCTGGTGTCACGGTGGTCCCTGTCCTTCCACAGAGCTACTTCCTCAGTCGCGCCCAGAGCCTGTGCGGCCCTGAGCGCAGCGCTGTCCCCGACTCACTGCGCTGGCTCTGCCATCCCCTGGGCCAGAAGTTTTTCATGGAGCGGAGCTGGTCGGTGAAGTCGGCTGCCAAGGAGAGTCTGTACTGTGCCCAGAGGAACCCAGGTGAGAACGCCTTGCGCCTGGCGGCCCCCTGTGCTACCTGCCCCCAGACACGAGACACGGGGTGCCTCGGCCATGAGTTCCTCACACTCAGGAGCTTGTGAGCCTGGTTGCCAGCAAAGCTGGGTTTGCGGCTCGCTGGTGGGCCACTCAGAGCCCGTGGTCCTGCCATCAGTCATCCCGCCACACGTCCCCAAGGGTGACTGAGCACCAGCTGGAATCTTACCCTTGTGCTGGGTGCTGTGGAGACTCAGAGGGTGTGGAGGAGCTGCTCGCTGGCCCCAGTCTCCCACACCCGCCGGAAAACAGACAGACGTAGACGGAGTGGTTAGGGAACAACAGGCGACAGACGGTCGTCAAGTGCTCAGGGTGGTGGCAGAGACAGGGCTCTGGGCATTGGGAAGAGAGGCTGGCTGGCTGTCCCCCAGTGTCTTGACGGTGATCAGAGTCGACTCGCTGGGCCTCGGAGTGGGCGGGAGAGACCAGTCGGGTTGGCCCAGGCTTGAGCAGCCAGTGGCTTTGTGCTGTTCACACTTTTCCTCTCTCCGAACTGGGAATGTGGGCAATCAGATGTGGTTGGCAGGTTCAGGGGTGTGTATCAAGCATTTTGTGGGAAAGGCGGGGTCCACTATCGTTTCTTCTCAATAACTCTGTTGTTCAAAGAATGACGTGCGACCCCAGAAGGAAGGGTGAAAGCAGAAGCCGTCATCAGTCTCAGCTGCGTGGCCAAGCTGCTCTGTCTGCAGCGGAGGCTGCCCCTGGCCCTCACGCCTCTGTTGGCTCTGATTCTAGGCCTTGTTGCCAGAATATGTTCATAAGTGTCTTGCCTCCCCATCCTTGTCAGGTTGAAACCCTCACGTCTGTGGCATTTGAGTGAGGGGAAGGGCCTGGTGATGCCCTATTTGGGGCCTGCCAGTCGGGGACTTGGTGACAGGCAGCTGTCATTGCTAAGCATTGCCAGGCCTCTTGTTTAATCGGCTCGATCAGACATCTCTGGCCGTGGGTCTTGTGTGAAGGCTCTTAAGTGGGAGCTGGCTCTTCCTCACCCTGTCAGGTAGGGACCTCAGTGGCTGTCCTCCTGAGCCACGGGAGAAAGGGCAGCCTCTGAGACTTGGGGTGGCCGTCCACCTTCCTGGTTTCTGTTTGCTGACAAGGGTCGTGGCCACCACCTTACTGCTCCCAGCCTTGAATGAAAGGACTTAGCATTATGCTGAGACACGGTACCCCTCCCACCCACCACTGGAGTCAGTCCAGAACTCGTCGTCTTGGATCACTCTTCCCCCTGCCCACCCCCGACTCTGACTGTTCAAGGAGCAGCTCTGGGGTTTGGTTGGGGAGGTTCGGCCCCATTGAGAGGGGATATCTGTTCCTTGGGTTCCTCCCCCACACTCTGTTTTCTCTGTAGGACAAACTGAGCTCATAAGTGAGCCCTACTCACCCCTCTCCTGGCTTCCTCCTCTTCTTCAGCCGACCCCATCGCCCAGGTGCACCAGGCTTTCTGTAAGAACCTGCTGGAGCGAGCTGTGGAGTCCTTGGTAAAACCTCAGGCCAAGAAAAAAGCTGCAGACCAAGAAGAGGAGAGCTGGTACGGACCCTGGATGCCGACCCCCCCCCCCCCAACCCGCCTCAGGCCACATCCCTGGGCAGTGCAGAGGTGACTCTGAGATCCACCCGCCTTGAAGAAAATGAGCCCCAGTGTGGGGGCTTCAGGGAAATCCAGTGACTCTTTGGAGTTGATATCTCAAGCCTGGCAGCCCCGCAAGAGCCCACTGTGGGCTCAGAGCTGGCTTCTTTGCCTCTTGCTGCCCCACCAAGTATATCACTTCCCCCTTTTCTCCTTTCTACCTGTCTCTTCACCGAGTGGAGTCAGTTCTTAGAGCAGGTCAGGGATTGGATTTCTTTTGCTTTGCCCTTCGGCAGGGGGAGGGTGGCCTGTGGAATGGAGCATGGGAAGCTCAGCAGAAGGCAGACGCCTCTGGCCCAGACACCTTGGGGACCCAGACCTGTACTGAGAGGTCAGGCGGTGTCTTACTCTTACGGAGTCACCGAGCACAGTCTTTACTTCACAGAGTCAGACCTGAGAGGCAGACAGGTGCCAGCATCACTCTCGTTCAAGGGTCCTAACAAGAGTGCACCTGGGCAGAGAGGGCATGTCCTGCCTGGGGGATCAGATAACTTCTGGGCAGAGACCGCGGTTGAATGGGGTCTTGAAGGGCGAGGGATGAAAAAGAAACCTCGCTCTTCCTGCAGAAACAGTGTCACGGTGGCCTGGGGAGAGCCGGGGTGGGTGGCGGGGGTAGTGCTGGGGTGTGCCTGGCCATGTGGGTCTAAACTGGGGGCTGACCAGCCAGGCTGTGAGTGAGGTCCTCATGTACATTCTGATGTGCGTGGGGCCCTTTCTTTTCTTTCCAGTGAATTCTCCAGCGCTCTCGAGTACCTGAAATTACTTAACTCTTTTGTGGACTCCGTGGGGATCGTGACTGCCCCCTTCTCCAGCAGCTCCGTGCTCAAGTCAGCCCTTGGTAAGCACCTTCTGGGCGGCCCCACGGGCCTCAGATTGCTTGACTCAGTCCTTCACAGCCCTCGTGTCTCTGGGGCCCAGGGTTAGTTATGAGTCTGCCACTCAAGAACCTTCTCTGGCTCTGAGGTGTGTATCTGGTCCCCACGTCGCCCCCACCCACAGTTCCCCTCACTGGGCTGTGTTTTTGGGGCAGGAAATCACGATGCTGCTAGAAATGGGACGATGAGTGAGTCAGTGATGCTGCCCAGGCCCTGGCTGGCCAGAACAGGTCAGAAATGCTCCCAGATGCTCAGAATGGGCAGCAAATGGTCTAGCCCCAGGGGCTGGTCGGTGGGGGACTCACCTTTCAGTACACAGTGGTCCCTGGGGCTGCTCTTGGGTCTGACATTCTCTCTGGAGAGGCCTTTCGTCCGGTATCCACATCGCTCCGGCACCCACTGCCTCAGGTGGCCACATAGCTGCTTACTCAACTGACAGCAGACACTCTCTGCTTCCGTCCCTGGACTGTCATCCAGGTTAGTGCACGAGCGCTGCCGCCTCGCGCGGGTCTGAGGCTGCAGGAGAGGGCGTGGAGCGCCCCTGACGGCTCTCCCCATGGAGGGCAGGGTCCCGGAGAAGCAGCCTTCCCATCGTGACCTCTGACCTCATGGCCTGTCTCATTTCCGAGTTGAGAAAACAGCACGCTCTTAGGCATTTCACGGGCAGGTCCACTGAGAAAACTAGGCCTGAGGGAGGAAACCACTAGAAGGATTCTCCCTGCACCATTACTGCAAAAACTCTGGGAACACTGTTTCTCACGATTGGAATTTTGGGTTGTTTGCAGCTTTTTCCTTAAAAATAACACCACAGTGAATGTCTTTCTTTTCTCTATTTAGGATCATTTCTTTGTGATAGATTTTCAAAAATGGGATTCCTAGGTTAATAGGAGTGAACATTTTTAAGGCTGTTAAGGCAAATTGCCAAACACGTTCTGAGATGGGGCTGGGGTGTGCAAGGGCGGCCCACAGGCCCCAGCTCGTCGTTGGGAGGGAGAGCCGGCATGAACCGGGGGACCAGGTGTGGCCTGCGGCTCTCGTTTCTGTAGTGCTGGAGCGGCATTCGGTTCTGTCTGCCTCTAGGCCCAGATGTCGTCTGTCGGTGGTGGGCGTCCGCCGTCACCATGGCCATCAGCTGGCTCCAGGGAGATGACGCCGCTGTGCGCACTCACTTCAGCGAAGTGGAGCGGGTCCCCCAGGCCCTGGAGGTGACAGAGTGCGTAGCCCTCCTTGACCCCTTGCCCAGTTCTCTCCAGGGGAGCCCCTGGTGCCAGCAGGTGCCAGGCTCACCGGGTTAGTCAGGGAGGGGAGTGGGTCTGCGTAGCCATCAGCATGAAGGGTCAGGCAACCTGGGGACTACGCGGCAGATGGAGAGATGAAGTGCAAGGGTGCCACGGAGACTCCAGACGTAGTGAGGTGTGTGTGTGTGTGTGTGTGTGTGTGTGAGAGAGAGAGACCCCAGCAGCCGTCAGTCAGTGCTGCTCCCAGGGCTCCTCACACAGGCTGATGGGCAGGGAAAGCCAGTAGTGGCTCCTTCTACTACAGAAGGTCCCGGTGGGCCAGCGCTGGCTTGTGAGGCTCGGGGATCCTCTCGTGTGCCAACGCTGAGTCCCATTTCCTCTCAACCACCCTACCCCACCAGCCATATCACTAAAAAGGCCTTTAGCACAAGGCATCACCAGAGAGCTTTTGACATTCCTCTTGGGGACTCATGCCTGCCTCTTGGGGGAATTTGGCCTGTAGTGGCAGGCAGCCTGCCAACACCCTGGCTGCTTCTGACTGGATCTGAGTGTCCCTGACATCTTCTGCCACTTGGAGAAATTGTGAAACGCCCCAAGGCAGGAAGGCCTCACTGGGTCTTTCCTCAGAGCCAAGGCTGTCACGTTTCCCACCAAGCAGGCACTTACCGGGAGAGCAGGAAGGAGCCGAGGAAAGCAGGTTTAGGCAGCTTCAATGCTCCCAGTTTCATTTAAGTAACCCCCTTTAAGCTCTGACCAGTGAACGCCGACCCAGGGTGTGTTGTCTGCCCGCTGATGCACCCAAGCAGACTGAGGCCCAGCGGGTAAGAACAGGCTTTGGGGTGCAGCTAAGACCCCTGCAGGCATTCCTTCACCCCAAATTCAGCCACCCTGGGGCCCCTCTGCTCTTTAGTTATGGCGACGCTGTGGGACGCGCCTGCATCCCAGCCTCCCCACTCTCTCCCTGATCTGCTCCATGAAATGGGGCTCTTTCTCCAGAGTTGAACACCCGGCCTGTGCACCCTAGCAGGTGGATGCAGATAACAGGGCCATACCATATGTCCCCACAGGGAGTGGCGAGTGATACTCTGGCTACTGTACAGACCAGGAAACTGAGGCACGGGTGTTTTTTTTTTTTTAACTTTTTGCTTTTCTTTTTTTAACTTTTTATCTTGTGTTGGAGTATAGCCAATTAACAACGTTATGATAGTTTCAGATGAACAGCAGAGGGACTCAGCCACACACAGACGTGTACCATCCTCCCTCTGAGGCAGATTGTTTGAATGACCGTCTTGGGTGGCTTCTCAGTGGCTGTTGCTGGCGGGGCTGGGGTCTCTGATCCCTCCCCCTTGGTCACATGCCACATTCGGGGGTCTCCTGCGCCCCTCCATGATTCCATCATCCACTCAGTGAGTGCCTAGCTGAGGGCATACTTGGTGTCAGCTGAGTTCTAGGCTCTGGGAGGCCACGGTGAGCTAGTTACGGCCAGAAGCAAACAGACAGCGGCCCGCCCCACTCAGCTCTCGGCTCTGGGAGCCGCGACCCCTGCCAGAGGCCAGCCTGCGCTCCCAGGAAGCAGGCAGCACATCACTAGGAGGCGTTCCAGGCCAGAGGCAGGTCAGCCTCCAGGAGTTCACGCAGTGCCTGGTGAGGGCAGGAGGCTCACAAACCGACAGCCAGTCAGGGGAGCAGGCGACCTGAGCCAGGGGGCAGCCAGAGGAGGCTTGTAGGGGTCAGGGTAGGAGAAGGCGGACCAGAGAGCAAACAGGTGAAACAGGTCTCAGGAGTAAGTGGGGGATTGTGAGAAAGGGTGTTCCAGGCAAAGGCAGCCGCGTCAACCGAGGCAAGGAGCGAGGAAGGGAGTGGAGATGAGCTCGGTTGCCTGGAGCCTGGAGCGGGTCAGAGGCTGAGCAGGGCCTCGTTCAGTGCCTGCTCTCCTCCACCTCCCCCACTTCCTCCTGCAGCCATGCTCGCACCTGGATGTTCTCACATGTGTGGGTTCCTTCTGCGCGAGTGTCACCTTTTCCACTCGGCCGTCCTTTATAAACGCCACCCCCTGGCTCCGGGTGACTCTCCGTCATGGCTCTCGCAGCACCTGGCATTACACAGTCAGTATCTAATGTGTTGATCGTCCGACTCCCTCACTAGGATGGGAACGCTGTGCACTTTCCTGAAGTGAAGAGGATGCTTAGGGCCAGGGAGCCTCCCTCGCTCAGGGCCAGCATTTCCGGTCTGGAGCTGGGACCTAGAACTATTACGGTGGCCTTTGGTCCTGCAGACCCACGTGTCACAGCGGTGTGGGGGCGGCAGTCACCAGCTTAGGCTCCCCACCTTCATTCTGCCCAGGTGACATGTGCTGACCTCTTGCCTCTTGCCTCTGTCACCACCCAGGAGCCCCCTGGTGAAGGCCATCTTCCACACCTGCAAAGCCATGCACGCCTCGCTCTCCGGGAAGGCAGATGGGCAGCAGAGTTCCTTCTGCCACTGCGAGAGGGCCAGTGGCCACTTGTGGAGCAGCCTCAACGTCAGTGGGGCCACCTGTGACCCCGACCTCAACCATGTGAGTGGGGGCATATGGCCCTGGGGGGCGGTGTGCATCTCTGCTTGAAGAGAGCACTCTGACCATCCATGAGCCCACCCGGCCACTGGGGCTGTGCGAAAGGCAGGCCAAGTAGCAGCCCCTTCCCCAGATACTGGCCCGGTGGTCCTGAAGATTTCCTTTCCGTACTTGGAACCAGCATGTTCCCATCTGGGTCCTGGGTCTCATCTGCTCCGGCCCCTGCCCCTCGCGTGCACACCCTGAGCCGACTGGGCGCATGGGCACCCCCTTTGCTGGCCGCCCCCGCCCCTCGCGTGCACACCCTGGAGCGGGCAGCTGCGGTGCATTGTAGTTGCATTGCATGTTCCAGTGGCACCGT
Organism: Antilocapra americana; assembly: GCA_007570785.1. NCBI lineage: Eukaryota > Metazoa > Chordata > Mammalia > Artiodactyla > Antilocapridae > Antilocapra > Antilocapra americana. Next base: position 6,789,025 of record ML663560.1, on the reverse strand, counting down.
GCAATGTTTCCACAGTGCATCACAGAGGCCTGCCTGGCCCTCGAGAGACTCCCTCGTGCCTTGTTAGAGGGACTGTGTCACTGCCGGGGCACAAGACAGGGCTGTCTGGGACAGGGGAGGGGAGGCATGCATACAACTGAGGGGACGCATCGTCTGCTCACTGGAGGAGTCTGGTTCACTCCAGAAAGGGAGGCAGGAGGTGTGTCCTGAGGGTCAGACTCCGAGGCCCTCACTAGGGTTGGTCTAGCACCTTTGGCTGAGGTCGTCCCTGGACCCAAACCTTGCAGTAAATCTGGGATAACATGCCAGCCCAACAAGACAGATGTGCCCGCAGGGCCCGAGGCTTGCTCTGGGTGGTTCCTCTGCTGGGACCAGTAATGTCTGTCTTCATGGAGAACCAGACGAGTTTGAGGAAGAAAGAGAGGCTGCAGGTACCTGTATGGGAAAGTGGGCCCAGAACGAGGGGCCCCACAGAGGGTAGCATCCCCCAGAGGGCGGAATTCAGCCCCAGGCTGCTATCTCGCCTCTCAGAAATGCTACCTTTGGTTGAGGAGAGGGGTCTCATCCACATTCTCCACCAATGCTGTCAACCAAAACCCACTGTGGCCGAGGGTTGGGCAACATACAGGTGCGAGGCAGGGTTTGGGGGCTGTGGGGCAGCACCCTGGAGAAGGGGATGCCAGGCTGGATGAGTTGAGGAACAGCCTGGAGGCGTCCATTGGCGCCTGAGGGTGGCACGGGACCCACCTTGAGAAGCACTGTCCCTGGTGCTGAGGGCCCTCGGTGGCTAGGCAGCACCAGCGTGGGCTGAGGCCAGTGTTCCTTTGTGGCACTCCTTTGTGACAGCCCTGTGTGGTACCCGTTTTGTGGGTGGGGAAACAGGCTCAGAGGTGAGGTCATGTGTCAGGGCCATGTAGCTATGGACAGGAAACCGTGAAACATCTAGACTAGTGGATCCAAACCCCAGCATTGAGCCGCTCTGCAGGTCTGCCTTCTTGGGTTCCTGTCTCCCCTGCTCACCACAGAGGCCACTAGGGCCAGACCTGGGCCCCATCCGTGGATACGATCCTCTGATTCCTGCTCCTTAATCTCCAGACTCTGATTCCCCTGCAAGGACAGAGCCTCTAGGCCAGCCATGGGCTCCCGGAGGTGGGAGGGGCCTGTGACTTGCTGTCAGAAGCACCAGGGTTTTGTTCCTGCCCTCCCCAGTGTCTCCTCCATGAGGCGCTACCTATCTCTGAGCCTTGGCTTCCTTACCCCCTCAATGGAAGAGCAGATCTCCCTGCAGGGGCCGTGGGAAGGACTAGATGCCATGAGCTGAAGCTCACTCCCTGGCGGTTCTCTTGCTCCCTGATTTTCTGGGGCTCCCCTTTCATCCCAGAGCTGCCAGGTGTCTGGTCAGGGAAGACTTGGTGGGTGCAGGGACCCTTGCCCTGGTAACCGGCTGGTCACTTTCTCCTTCCTCATGGCCCACCCCACAGGTGGTCCAGCTGCTGACCTGTGACCTGCTCCTGTCGCTGCGGACGGCGCTGTGGCAGAAGCAGGCCGGAGCCAGCCAGGCCCTGGGGGAGACCTACCACGCGTCGGGTGCCGAGCTGGCTGGCTTCCAGCGAGACCTGGGCAGCCTGCGCAGGCTGGCACACAGCTTCCGCCCGGCCTACCGCAAGGTAAGGCCCAGCGTGCTGTCAGGGAGGGGGGATCAGGGCACCAGAACCCAGCCCAGCTCTGGCATGGGGTCATGGAGTCGACTGACCTGCCAGGCCCTGGGCTGGCTGCTGTGCACCCCTTTGTTTGGCTCATGCTGTGGTACCCAACCCTGGAGAGTGGCAGTGAGCAGTCCACACGGCACGGACAGGCTGGCAGAGATCTCGCCTTGCCAGTTAACACTCGGGAGCAAGAAGGGGCTCCTAGTCTGTGTGAGGAGGAGTGGGAAGGCCACGAGCGAGTGCTGCTCAGTTTTCATAGTGAATGTCAGAATCTCCTAGAAATGTGTTTAATGCTTTTTTCTGGGCCACTGGGGCTTTAGTTCTGTGCTTGAGAACTCTCCACAAACATCCCCTTGGCGATGAGGGCAGTTGTATAACCCACTTAGTGGACTCATATTGTTCCCATGTTTACCTTTATTGCTACTTAAAAGTAATACAACTCAACATATTTTCCCTGAATTGTTTTCCAAAAATTCGAGTGAGAAGGCCAGTGTTAGGGGTGGGGAAGGGCTATATTTGGAAACGTGCAAAAAAGAAGGGCTTGGGGTACAGCTGCCCTCACCCTCGAGTGCTCTGGGACCCTCACGGGATTGCACTGTGTCCCCTGTGTGCAGCGAGCCAGGACAGACAGTGCGACGAAATACGGTCATGTGAGAACCACCCCTTTCACGGTGGAAAAGAGGAAGTGCGCCCAGGGGTGGCGGCCTCCTCACAGGCCTCCTCAGAAAACATCCCCACCTGCCTCTCCCTTCCCCGCCTCCACCCTGGCCTTCCAGGGCAGCGCTACCCTCCTCACACCCTGAAGTGTTCGCGTGTAGAAAAAACTAGAGACCTAGGGAGACCCCCTTCTGCCCTGCTCGCACCCCCGTCAGTGACTTGTGTTGACAGAAGAGCTGCAGGTCTTCCTCCTGGAGACCTGAACTCTGAAGAAGAGACCCTTTCTGAGGAGACCAAAGCACACAGGCCCCCGAGCCGCCTTGAGCTGTCCCCCTGCCTCTCCTCCATCTTTCAGGCCGGAGGCAGCCTCTAGCGCCATGAGGGTCCACCCCAGCTACTTGTCCTCACACCCCAGAGTGCCCGTCAGTGCTCTCAGCCCCCGTCGGCAGAGGTGGCCCTTAGCCTCCCTCTCAGCGTGCTCGCCCCACCAGCTGGCCTGTGCTGTTCCCCTTTCCTGCTGGGTGTGTGTCCGGGGTCAGAGTGAGGACGGGAGAGGTTGTTTTCAAAGGGTGAGCAGGGCAGGGTGTCGTGGAGAGGGGAAGGGGTGTGGTCAGTGGGCAGATGAGGGATGCCCCCGGGGACAGACAGGTGAGGCTGCCGGCTTGTGTCCCGGGCCTCCAGGTGTTCCTGCATGAAGCCTCCGTGCGCCTGATGGCCGGAGCCAGCCCCACCCGCACCCACCAGCTGCTGGAGCACAGCCTGCGACGGCGCACGGCTCAGAACGCCAAGCACGGTGAGCCCTCAGCGCCAGCGCCTGGGTGGGCCCCCTCGGGGAGGGGAGGGGAAGCCAAGGCTTGATTTGGTAGGTGGCCGGGGAGGGTCTGTGAGGCGTCGTGGAGCTGGACTGGCCTCGGTCAGGTTGTTGTGGGTCCAGCTTCTCCAAAGTGAGAAGGGGATTGGAGGGGGTTTGTCCCAGTGCAGGAGCTGGGGCCCCGCTGATGGGCCCCATCTCAGCCCCATCACAGAATGATAGCCAGAGTGATGTGTGTGGTGCCCGCCAGGGTCAGCTCATCTGTCTGTTGAGCTGAATCTCCCTCACTTGGGGGTGGGGGACTTAGCTACACAAGCTCTCACCAAGCCCTGGGGACAGCACCTGCGTTGTAGCGGGCTCTCAGCAGGTATGTGTGTCTCATGGTTCCCACAGGAGAGGCGGACGCCTGGCCCGGGCAGCGAGAGCGGGCCACTGCCATCCTCCTGGCCTGCCGCCACCTCCCCCTCTCCTTCCTGTCCGCCCCAGGCCAGCGGGCCGTACTGCTGGCTGAGGCTGCCCGCACCCTGGAGAAGGTGGGCGACCGGCGCTCGTGCAACGACTGCCAGCAGATGATTGTCAAGCTGGGGGGCGGCACTGCCATCGCCGCCTCCTGACCACGGGGCTCTGCCCACCTTGGCCGTGCCTCCCTCCATCGTTCCCCAGTTCCCTCCGTCTCTGAGTCTCCTTTGTCTCTCTCCCTCCTCCCTCTCTCTCCCTCCTCCATCTCTCTCCCTCCTCCTCTGTCTCTGAGTCTCTCCCTCCTCCCTCTATCTCTCTTCGTCCTCCCCATCTCCCTCCTCCTCTATCTCTCTCCCTCCTCCTGGCTCTCCTTCCTCCCTGTCTCCCTCCTCTTGTCTCTCTCCCTCCTCCTCTCTCTCCCTCCTCCCCTTGTCTCCCTCTTCCCTGTCTCTCCCTCCTCCCTCTCTCTCTTTCCTCCATCTCTCTCCCTCCTCTTCTGTCTCTGAGTCTCTCCCTCTTCCCTCTGTCTCTCCCTCTTCATTTGTCTCTCAGTCTCTGCCTCCTCCTATGTCTCTTGTGTCTCTCTTCCCTGTGGGAGCTGAGGGATGAACCTTGGCTTCTGAGCGGTCCCCTGCCAAGGCTTTTGAACCACCTCGGGCTAGTGGGCCCCTGGGAGCTGCTGCGGAGAGAGGCCCCCAGCCTGGGCCCCAGTAGGCCTGAGCAGGGAAAGAAAGGGTGAGCAGGACATGGGGGTTCCCTGACCTAAAAGCGGCAGGGGAGGTCCCAGGCTGCCCAGTCCCACCTCTAGCCCTCCCAAGACTGACTCTCCTCTGAAAATCTCCCTGCTCCCTTTTCCTGCTTCCTTGGGTTTTTTGTTTTGTTATTTTTTTTTTATCAGGCTTTCCCTATGGGGGACATAGGTCTCTGGGCACCATGCGCTCCACCCATAGCGCTGTGCCCAGCATGCCCCCTTTTATACGAATGTTTTTATATCTGTGTGCTTGGGGTTGCCGTGATGCAAGGCTGAGTTGCTATGGCATCTTTATTTCTCTCCCTGGGTCCACATCCCCTCCCCTGTACCTGACAAAGCGAGTTCACTGTTTTCTCTTCATTACACAGGACAGCCAGGGGAGGAGCGAGCCCAGCCCTGGGGAGGTGGGTGGGAGGCAGGGGGCAGGCTTTGAGGATGGATGAAATTGTGTTGGCATTATTTTTTAATTTTTTAAAAAATAAATGATCTTATTTAATTGTCCTGTTCCTTCCCACTCCTCCGCCCCCTGGGATGTCAGCCCAGACTCGGGGTAGGCCCCTGGGGGGCTGGAGAGAGAAAGCCGCCCACCAGGACTGAGGACCAGGGGCCTCCAGTGTGGGTTCTCCGCTCTCTTGGGCTCCCTCCCACCCCAACTCCTACCTCCACAGTCTATTTTTATCCCTAATTCTTGACCTGAAAATAAGCCAGGCTGGCAGGGACCAGACCCCAACCCCTCCCCAGACAAGCCCCTTTTTGAGGTGGGCACAGTGTTGCCCAAGGTGGGCACTAGGACCAAATCCCCCTTCCTTGAGGGGGGTCCTGTGAGGAAGAGTGGCCCCACTTTTCTGGATGCCCAGGCTTGGCATCTACCTGAGGCCATTTCTCCTGGGGCCTGAGGGCTGCCTGGCATCCCGGAGCCTGCCGGGAGGCCACGAGGGGCTGCCCTCCTCCCTCCCTGTGCCTCTCACTGCCTTGGGCTCTTTGGGGCAGAAAGTGGGCAGGGTCCCCAGCACAGACTGAGGGTACATGCAGCAAGGGCTCCCCTCATGCCGAGAGCAGGCTTGGACCTCAGCCACTTTTTCTCTTCTGCCTCCCACCTTAGTTTATGGCCCCTGCCCCCTGGGTGAGCCAGCCTTTGTGTCGTGTGTATATACTGTGCCTTTTCTCGTTATGGTTTCAGGGTGGGAGGGGGTGGGTTTTTCACTGAAAAGCGGGCTATGCCTGTGGCTTCCTTGATGTGGAATCATTCACTGTGTCCTGGATGTAGGTTATTGAATAAACAGATTGGTACCACCTGGCGTGAAGCATGTGGGGTCTGTGGCGTGACCGCTGGGGTGACTGGCCAGGCGGCTGCGTGGAACCAGGAACCAGGGGCCGCCTCTCCCCCTCTGCTGAGAGGTACCAGGGGCTTCTGGCTGACAAGTTTCCCTTGCCCACCCATGCTCCTGGCCCCTTCCTCCCAGCACCAGCTGTCTGGCTCACACTGCAGGGCTGGGGCAGACTTGGGCGAAAAGGGGTGTCAGTGGTGGTGTTGCTGGGGTCAAAGGTCACCATATGCAGGACACAGAACTGGCTGCTTAGCAGACGGCAGCAGTTCTTTGGGATTTGAAGTGCTAAGCCCTCCTGGGTTCACCCCTGAGAAGCCTCTTCCCAGTTGAGTTTCCCCATCTCCCTGGAGGCAGAGAGCTTCTGAGATGTGGCCTTCAGGTCACATCTGAGTCCAGCTCCTGTGCTTCCCAGCCGGGTCCCCTTGGGGGTGCGGGTGGTGGGGGTTGGGGGCAACCCTTCAGCCTCCACATGCCTGTGTGCAGACAGCCTGTGATGGCCTGCTGGCCACTGTGCCCACCTGGCGCACGTGAAGTGCCAGTTTGTGGTGAGGGCCCGTGAGGCTGGGGAGGGGCCAGGCCACAAGGAGTGCTGGGGCCGTGTGGACAGGTGGGTCAGCAAGGCCCGTGGGGATGAGTCTGGGGGCTGAAGTGCATGGTCCATGACCCAGCCCCTGGCTGAGAGATGGGCCAGGGCCCTTGAGCTGTCTAAGCCACTCCCTTCTCTGAAGGACATACAGCAGGCCACTGTCCTGAGGGCCAGAACAGCCCAGGGGGGTTGGGGGGGTGCCACTGTAGCTGGTCCTTGTCCACAGTCACTGGAGCAGCATTTCCAGTGGAGGCCTGGCCCCCTGGGATGGAGATCCAGAGCCCTTGGGACTGAGAACTAGCAACGAGGTCATGCCCACCTCCCAGCCCAGCCTCTTCAGGGCCTGTGTCACCAGGATGGGTGGCTGTGGGTGGTTGATGTGTGCCCAGGAACCCGATCCTTTTGTGTCTCTACGGGATCCGTGACTCAGCACACTCCCTCCTCCCCCAGCTCTGTACAGCTGCAGGATCATCTTGGGGGCACCCCACCCCCACCCTGGGTTGAGGGTGTGAGAGCCACCTTCCCTGTGAACCATGGGGGTCCCCACTGCAGACATAACCATGGGCTCTGTTCTGACCTGGGGTTTCTGGGCCTTGGTTTTCTCAAGAGAACATAAGAAAGGGCAAGGTGGACCCTCCTGCAGGTGAAGAGCTGGTGGGTTTGGGGGCCTCAGGGCAGCCCAGACAGCAGGAGGGAGGCCAGAGACTGGCTGTACCTCAGGAGCAGAGGCCCCTCTGCCAACACACGCTGCCATTCCACCACCAGATCCACAGTGCCGGCAGAACATGGAAGAGTTCTAAACTGCCATCAGTTGGGTGACCTTAGCAAGGTACTGAGGTCTCAGGACCTGTTTCCTCATCTGTCCAGCCACATGCCCACAGGGCTTTCATGAGGATTAAATAGAAGAAATAGCAAATGGCAGCCACTGTTATTAAAATAGTATACCGTGTCTAAGATATCCAGTGAGGGGCATAACCCAGCCCTCAACTTCCCACCAGTGCCTGGCACAGAGGAACTTGATGCACGCAGGGTGTTGGCAGTGCCCTGGGCCACAGCCAGGAAAAACGAGAGCCGGCAGCGCCTAGCCTGAGAGGGGGCAAGCACCCTGGTGGGGGCACTGCCAAGGCTCTGGGTCCAGCAGCCCCATCCCCATTTCCCCCAGAGCAGCCACTGGGAGCAGGCTCCCCATCCTGAGTACCAGCTGTCCCCCAGCCCACTGCCCATGCCCATCAGGGGGGTGGCCTCAGGCCAAGCTGGCCAAGTGGCCTGCAGCCCAGGGGCCGGCCCAGGGCCAGACAATGTCAGTGAGGATCAGCCAGGCTCAGCCAAGTCAAGCAGGTGGCTGGCTGGAGGGGCTCTCCTCCGTTCAGGGTCATGGACCCTCGGGGGCCCACCAGCCTTCTCCCCTGTGCCTGCCTCCAAGATGGCTGGGGCCTACCTGCCCCCTCTCCCATGGTTCCTCCTGGTGTGGACATTCCGGCTGGCATTCAGCCCTGACCACCCTCTCCAGCTACTTCTCCCCGGCTCCCAGAGCGCTTGCCCTCCAGCTCTCAGTCCTCTGCTCTCGCACATGCTGTGCCCTCTGCTGGCACTGCCGTCTGTCCAGTCAATGACCAACACCTCCACCATCAGTGCCTCTCAGAGCCAAGCTGGGGCCCCTTTATTCTCAGGGATGGGAATCACAGAAAAGGGTTTATTTACACAAGGAGCCCTCAGGATAGAACCACTGGCCTTATCCAGTGGTCCTCAGCCCTGCAAAACTCCAAGGCTCCTCCTGGTCCAGTCTGGGCAGGCAGAAGGGCTGGACTTCAAGGCTGGCACCCCTCCTTCTGCGGCCTGGGCCCCCGATCAGGCCCGTGGAAGTTCCCCTGGCAGAAGAGGACTCCAGGCGCTGCAACGCCTCCGAGAGAATCCGGCAGCCCCTTCACACGGTGACCTCAGCTTTGCTGTTGGTGCTCAGGTGCCGGGGTCCACGGCCGGCGCCGCTGTATAGGCCAGGGGCCTGCGGGCTGAAGGCCTCGGGCAGCTTCTCCACGCTGAACTGGCTCCGGGGCGCGTGGCCCGGCCGTCGCGGCGCCGGGGAGGCGTGAACCGTCAAGTGGCCGCGGGCGGCGGGCCGGACGGGGCGGCCGGCGGTCCAGGCCTTGTAGTGGCCTGAAGGGGTGGAGCCGGCGGGGGGCGCGTAGCCCGGGGGTGCCCAGGGGCAGGCGTCGAGCAGCGCAGGCAAGTCCTCGGGGGGCCTCCGGGCTCGCGCCGGGAGGGTCAGTGGGGCGGGTTCCGTGGCGGGAAAACGCTGGTAGAAGTCCGGCGCGGAGGCCTCTGCGGGGACAGAGAGCCATGAGTGGGAGGCGAGGCCAAAGCTCGGGGCGGGGCCAGACCTCGGAGGCGGGGTCAGACCTCGGGGCGGGGCCTCAGCGCCTCCCGAGAGAGACGAGCGGCAGAGGCGAGGGTCTCACACCCACCCGGGAAGCGTACAGGCTACGCTCCTGGCTCTAGATTCGGCTACCCGGCCCCAGACCCGCGGCGTGATCAGAGAAGGGTGCGGTGCGGCCGAGGCGTGGGAGCCGATCGGCGAGGGGGCGAAGCGGACGTTGCTTGGAGCGCAGGGAACTTTAGAATCGGGACGCCGAGCCTAGCAATCCAGGCGCTTGCACCTCCGGGGGTGCAGTGGGCCCGGCGCTCCCCGCACAAATCCGGCCTCTCACCTGCGGCCTTGAGCGCGGCTGCCTTGAGGGTGGCGTACTTCGCGAAGTCGGGCTGCAGCATCACGTTGCCGCCGCCCTGCAGCCGGGGGCCGCGAGGGGTCCCCGCAGTCACTGAACCCAGGGGCACGTTGTTGGGGCGTTTCTTGTCTGGAAGGAGGAGATGAGACTCAGTCCGCTGACCGGAAGACATCCCGCACCTCTTTGCAGCCCACTCCCCGAGGGCAATTAATGAGAACTTGTGAGATGACTTAGGAGCTTATTCCTCCTCTGTCTCCTGACGACAGAATCTCCAGTACCTCGGACAGGGCCTGGCTCAGAATAAACGTGAATAATAGCAGCCAGCCCTGAGGGAGTGCTCATCTAACGGATGACTTGCCAGCATGTTCGATTGGTGCTGGGGCCCAGGATCTGCTTCTCCCAGAGAGGAAGAGAATGTTTGAGGACTGGAACCCATAGTGGGGGAAGGGGAGGTGCTGTCAAGCCTGCGTCGCCAGCAGGAGTCCACGAGGGAGGCACCAGCAGGAAGAAAAGGCCAACGAGAGGCCACAGATGCAGGCCAGTCAGACCCCAGGGCTTTGAGCCACAGCCTAGAACCAGGCAGACCCAGAGTCTGAACTGGGCATCCCTGAATCTGGAATCTTCTTCACGGAGTCCCAGAGGCTGGAGGTTTTAGGACCCCAGGAGGGACCCCGTCCACCACGAGGAGCTGACTAGTTGCCCACTCCCCCCCTCACAGAGGCTGACTAGTCCCCTCACAGAGGCAGGCAGCTCACTTCCATCTGGGAAACGGCACACAGCCTCAGCGCCCCGGTGCCCTGCTCCCAGGCCCTCCTCAGACAAGGAGGCTCTGTGCTGTGGATCAACAAAGGCCCTGCCACTAGCTGCCTCACCTGTGCTGTTGTGGGGGGAGCCCCGGGGAAGGCCATCACCCATCTGCACCTGGACACAGCTACCCAGAGGTGGGCCTAAAGGTGGAGGCAGTGGCTCCTGGGGGCCGGGCTGCTTCAGGAGTTCCGTCAGTGTCCTGTGGGGAAAGAGTGGTGACAGGCAGCCTGTTTCCCCCGTCAGCCAGGTCTGGCCCATCAGAGGCAGCCCCCACCATAACTTCTCACTGTGTGGCCCTGGGAAGCTCTTTCAACCCCTCTGGCCTCCCCTCGCCCTGGTGATTAACCTCAAACATCTAGTTTTCCCTTCCAGACATGACCTATGGCCCCAACATGGCTGACTCTCAGAGCAGGTCAGGAAACTAACGGGGTCACGGTAACCAGGACCACTTTATTTTCCAAAGGCTCCCCTCCTCCCTTTTCTGGAGTCTACTCCCCAAGACCCTCCATGTTGAGCCCCCTCTCTCAAAGCAAGCATCTGAGCGTCTCTGGCTCCTGGAATTTGTGCCACTCCTTCTCTATCTCCTCTGGAAAAACTCCTACTCATTCTTCAAAGCCCACCAGAATCCTTCTTTTACTAAGAAGCCCCCCCTTTTTTTTTTTACCTGTCTGCCTGCCTTCCTCCCCCCCTTGCCGCAGGGGTTTCTGAGACTTAACTGTCAGCACAAGCAGGGAGGATGGACAGTGTGGGGAAGGAGGAGCCAGGAGAACCCTTAGTGCCAGCCCCGCACCAAAGGCTTTGTGACCTTGGGTACCAGGATACCCAGCCCCCACCCAGCTGTGATGGGATCTGACTGAGCCTTCTCCATAGACAGCCAAACCCAGCCTTCAGCCCAGCTGCCTTCAAAGTCCAGAACCCATGATTTTCTCCTCGCTGGGGCCTCAAATGACTGATTCATGCTGAAGCACACTGGAGATGGGACACCTGGGATGGGCGCAGTTTGGCTGCAATGTGGCGGGAGCTGAAGGTCTCCTAGTGCCTGCCTGAGCTGATCCACATGCCCTGCTCACTCCTTGGCTGCTCACCCCCATGGTCTCCTCTCTGAGCACCCACCAGCCAGCTCTCCCAAACACCTGAGCGATTTTCATGCCTCTGAGCCTTTGCACAAACTTTATCCAGACACAGACTCAGACTCCCCACCAAGCCATCTGAGAAGCCTTCCCTGACCAGCAAGCTCAACAAAGCAGAATTAAGGGTGTGACTCGAGGGGAGGAGGGCTGGGGCTCAGAGCACACCCACACACAAGCTCCAGGTCTCCCCAAATAAGAAATCGGAGTCAGGGCACATAGGAGCCTAAAGCCCAGACAGAAAAAGGCACTGGCTCACGCGACACAGCACATCAGGGGTGGCCTGGCTCTTCATGAAGCATCATTACACCTGCTTCCTGGTCCCCTTGAGGATAAAGTGGGTTCTGGGTGAATGTGTCCCTAGGCGCCCCAGCCACTCCCCTCCACCATCATGGCCCCCAGTTCCTGCTGCCCCGCTCAGATCAAGGACAGGCCCTGTCCTCTCCCCCTCCCCCAGCTCCAGGGAGGCTCCAAGCTCAGAAGGTCCAGGCCCTGCTCCTGAAGCATCCAGCACCCAGGGTGAGAGGCACCACACCGCATGCAGCGCAGCAGCTGAGGCTCGGGTTCCAGTCCCAGCTCCGGCCTACGGCTCTTAGAGCAGATGATCTGGGTGGTCTGGAGGGTGAGGGGTCCCACAGAGTGCCAAGGAAGCCCTCCTGCCCCTGAGGGAAGTCTAGGAGCAGGGAAGCATTAACACCTAACCCACCCAGGCATGGGAGCCCCTCTCCATGGTCACTTCTAAGTACCAGCCTGTCGCAACACCATGTCAGCAGACCACACACCCAAGGGAGTTGGGCCTGGATGAGCAAGAGAGGCAGGCACAGGCCCCAGGACATGGGGGTGACGGGGGGCATGTGAGTGTGTGTTGGGGTATGGAGTGTGGGTGAGGGTTCCAGGTTTGGGACACCGAATCCCAGAGTCCCTTTCCCAGCTGAGGCAGGGAACTCGGGTCCTGTGACCCCCACTTAACAAAAAACTCAGAACTCAGCACCTGTCCAGACCGCAGCCAAAACGAAACTGTACCGCCCCCACTTCTGATCTCCTTCTACCCAGGGGCACTGAGTGGGGCGAGACGGGGCAGGGGGGGTCTTCTAAAAACACTAGGGAAATAAGGTCAGGCCTGAGTCACAGCTACGGGTTGGGGGGGGGGGGGGGGCGAGAGAATGGGAACGGAAGCAGGAGGGGCGAGAGCCAAGGGAGCCATAGAAAATGTCCCTTCACCGGGGACCTGAGATGCCCGGACGCTACATCAGTGCACGCCCCCTACCCCCAAGCTGGTTGGGCTCTGGCCCCAGACCCCCTCCCCTAGGCACGGATCTCGTGCCCTCTGTCGGGCGACCTGCCCTCCCCCCAACTCCGGAGGAGGCGGGAGCCGCGGGGGAAGGCGGCTCAGCACCCAGCTCCCGCCGGAAGGTCAAGGGGAGATGGCGCGGTATCAGTTGTCTCCCTCCGTGAAGCGGGGATGGGGGAAGAAACAGACCTGGAGACAGAAGTGGGGAGGCAAAACCTGGAGGAGGGGTCTGTTGAGAGGACCAGAGGGTCCAGAGGGTCCAGAGGGTCAGGAAGAACGAAGGATCGCGAGGGGGAGACCACCGCACGGCAGGCCGGCCGTCCAGGGCGCAGGAGGGGATCCCGGGCCCCGGTCCCGGGCCGCGCGCTCACCTGGTCACGGTGCGCCGCGCGCGCGGGCTGTGCGCCCTCTCCAGGCCCAGGCGCGCCCCGATGCCGGCCAGCACCAGCAGCGCGGCGACGCCGCACACCGCGTAGACGGCCGTGTGGCTGCGTTCGCGGCCCGGGTCCCTGGGCGCGGCGGCGTCGCGGGCGCGCGCGGGCGGCCGGCCAGTCTGCACCCAGGCCGGCGTGTCGTAGTTGGAGCAGCGGCTCTGGTCCAGGCGCCGCGGCCCGTCGTGGCAGCAGAAGCGGTAGCCGCACGTGCCGCAGCAGAAGTTGTAGGCGCCCGAGCTGCAGTTGAAGGGCGGGTCCCACTGGCCCATCACGTCGTAGTAGCCGCGGCAGCGGTCGCCCCCGGCTGGGGCCGCTGTGCCGGGAGCCGCCGGCTCCTGCGCCTCGGGGGCCCCCGCGCGGCCCGACGGCGGCCGCGCCAGCAGCAGCGCCAGCCCGAGCCCGAGCCCGAGCCCGAGCCCTGGCGGCCCGCGGCGGCCGCGCAGCCCCCGCGCCCCGGCCCGCTCCATCGGGCCCGCGCCTTCGGCTACAGCAGCCGGCGCATGGCGGCGCGCCGCGGCTCCGTCCCGCCGCGCTCCAGCCCGCTGGTCCGCGCCCGCTGGGATCGCGCCCGCCTCGCCGCCCTGCCGCTGGCTCCTGGAGGACGCCGCCTCTGTCGTCAGCCTCCCGCGAGGACCCCAGGCCCTGGGGCGGGGTTCGGTCTGGGCCTCGCGGGGCCGCTTCTCCGGTGGGCGCGTACTCCTCGGAGGCTCACCTCGGACCCGAGCCGGCCAGTCGGCTCCCTGGGACTGCCCCCTCCACCCCCGGGGCCGGGCGGCGGGTCCTCGTCGGCGCGCGGTCTCGACCTCTCCCCGGCCCGGCGGGTGTGCGGGTCCCGGGCCTAGCGGGGGCGGCGGGCCGCCTGATACCGCTGCCTTCCCGCCGCCCGCTCCGCGCTGCCCGCGCTCTGGCTGCGGCTCCGGCTCCGCGCGGGCTCGGGCGGGCGGGGGAGGAGGGAGCGGGGGAAGGAGGGCAGGCGGGAGGGAGGCAGAGCCGGGGGAGGAGCGCGGCCGCGGCGGCGGGAGGGCGGGGGCGCGGCGGGGCCCGCACCGGCGAGCGCCCCACCGAGACCCTCCCCGAAGGCCCGCCGCGAGCGGTCCTCGCCACGGGCGCTCCAGGGCGCTCAGCCCAAGGCTCTCGGGACTGTTCCTTCGGGCACTAAACCCGCAGCGGGAGCGTTTGTGTTTACAGGTGCGGGGACTGAAGGGACCGGGCAGCCCTGGCGGGTCGCTGTTGTCCCCGTCCTCCCCGTGCCCTCCGTCAGTTCCGATCCAGACACGAGTGTGGCTTGAGGCAGGGCATTCCCTTCTGCGCGCCTCGATGTTCTGGCTGTTAAATGGGAAGGAAGCTCCCCGCAGAGCCGCAGCAGAGAGCCAAGTTTAGGTCCCCTCCAGGCCGCCTCGGGCTCAGTGTTAACCCTGGGACAAGGACATGGGTCCCAGAACTTCCTGGACGCTGGGCTGGGGTCCTGCGGTGACCACTCGCCTATGAGCGATGGACACGGCCTAGTCCAGCGCCCCCCCCCCCATCTCTCCTGCCGTCCCAGGTGAGAAAGGGAGGAGACTTGTTCAGTCGCAGGGCCTCCCGTTGGAGCAGAGCCCTTGTCAGACCCTTCGCCCTGGTCCCCGCTGGACCCTCGCGTTCCTTCTCAAGCAGTGGGGTAGAGGTAGGGGCCGGGAGGGAACCTATTCAGAGCGCTACTCAGTTATGATTTTGAAGTTGGTTTTAACTGCAGAATGTGATCCGAGCAACGTGTGCCTTGCTTTTTCCTGCCTCAGTTTCTCATTTTAACATCAGAAACTGTCTCTTCTGGAGGGAAGGGGTCAATATGGAGCCTTTCACTGTCCAGATGAGAGCATTAGGAGGGCTGTGTGAACCAGTTCCCTGGTGTCCCCACAGTACAGACTTCTGCCACATCAGCTGATTGACTGAAGTGACTCTAGTCTCTAGTTTCAGATGAAGAATTTGGGCTCCTTGGGTCCTTCCTGCTCCCCCTTGCATCCTGCCTTCACTTAGTAACTGGGATCAGCTTATAAAAATGGAGGAGGTGGAGGCAGGAAGAAGGAGACAGATTTACATTTAAAGGAGGATCAGGTTTTCTGTTGATGAGATGAGGGGCTGACAGGCTAATTTCAGGGCTAAGACAGGAAGGAGGGTGACCTCCCTACAAAGCCATCCCCCATTCCTTGTGCCCTGGCCAAAAACAGACTGCTCCTCTCTCCTCCACCCACAAACATGCTTTGGATCCAGCCCAAAAGACCCTACCCTACTAAAAGGCTTTATTGCAATTTTAGAGAAAAAAGAAAATAGATGAACAAAGGGATGAAATGAAATTGCCTTAGTCCCATTACCAGGGACAACTGATGCTTTACAAACTGCTTTGTAACTGGTTTTTCATTTACTTTTTGCTGTCAAACTTTCAGAATATTATTCTGCTTTAGAACTTTATATTTTCTGGTGCATCCTTTGCTGCTTCCTTAGCTAGTGTTTCTGGAAATGGAATCCATGGCGCAGATTGTTTAGTTTGTATCAATGCCCCCAACACACACTGCCAAGCAGCCCTCTGGGTCACTGAGTCTTGGAGGGTGGCTGCTTCTCCCCTCTTTCCCACCTGATTGCTGGGCACTAGGTTTAAAGAGGTTTGTCACTGCTCCCTGGGACTGTGACCTCTTCCCGGGTAACATGACCCTGTTGGACCCAGAGCAAGTCTTAAAATGCTCTGCTCCTCCCTGGGCCCCTCTCCTGCCCCTACTTTCTTGGCATCATTTTATGCTCTGCCCAGCTTCCACCCCAGATTGATTGCAATCAGGATGTATGTCTCCATTTATCCAATGAAGGAGCTGGATTCCAGGCACCACCCCTACCATACCGCCAAGGGACTGATGTCCAACTTCCAACTCCTCCCCACATCCATGGCTTCCTCCCCATCTCAGTCTGGTCCAGTGAGACTGAGTTCCTGGCCCATCTCATCTATGGCCAGGAACCATAGATACCCACATCTACTGGGTCCATGCCAGGCACTCAATGCCCTCTCCATGTGAACACTCGCGTTGGGGTGGGGGATGACACAGAGAGGGCAAATGCAAAGACAGACCGCAGCTGACTGGCTGAGCCCTGGGGTCTGAACATCCATTCAGATGACGCTGACACTCTCCCCGGGGTGCCCAGCTATGTGTTGGGCAAGGGGATCTAGAGATGGAGCAGTCCAGTTAAAGGGGGACCCCTTTGTCCAAGCTGCCCTCCTTGGACCCTGGGATCTCTTTCCATGACAAGGCACCAGAGCACCGACCCCTCGTCTCCACTGCCCGCCACCCCCAAGCCAGTATCACCAGAAGTCATCCATTGATTCAGGCTTAAAATAACCCCTGGCATCTGCAGCAAGCCCCATGGGGCGGGCAGAGGAGCCGAGTCTCCGTTCATGAAGGGCACCTGCCCTGCCCCCAGCTCCAAAAGCTGGGATCTGGAGTGTGTGGGAGTCCGAGTGTGCTGGAGAACATGAGTGAGAATGTACACATCTGGGGCTGGCATGACTGTGACGGCCTTCACTGCATGTGGGCATGTGTGTACATGTGTGTTGCAGTGTGGATGCGCCTGTGCACAACCCTTCCTGTTGAGTCCTTGCCTGGTGCCCAGCAGGGATGTACATTAAAGAGAACCTGGCCTGAGTCTCAGTGTCTGGATTCTAGGTGGTAGGTAACCAGTCTGCCCAGCCCTCCTACAGAGAAACCCAAGACCCTGGGAAGGGGAATGACTTGTGACTGGCACACAGCCTGGAAGGGCTGGAGTCTGGCCTGGAACCTACATCTGACCAGTTCAGTACAGAGAAAGCAGCTGGAAGCCCCTGGCCCAGAGGCCTGGCAGCACTCCCAATGCCTAACACCTGGCACATCAACTCCTCCATGAATGCCCGGGCCCTCCCATAGGTTGTTTCTTCCTGGAAAGCCTTTCCAACCCCTCACACTGAGAACCCCTATTTATTCTTCACTTTGGAACCAGACTAATGTGAGTTGGAATTCCGGCTCTAATAAGACCAATCAACGTTTCTGGGCCTCAGTTTCCTCATCTTCAAGATGGGCTGCTAGCTCCTCTTCGGCAGGGCTGCAGGGAGATGCCAGTGGGTCTCCGGTTGTCTGCACCCTTTCGGGAGCCCCCACCACAGCTGTGCTAAGAAGACGGTGATTCCACCGTGGGTGCCCTCTGTGAGTCATTGCCAAGCCCATCTTGCTTCCATTTCGTCTATAGTGGAAGGTTACCCAAGAAGCAGACATTGCCGGGGACCCTGGATTCCCTGCTAGTGCAGATGCCGAAGAATGTACGTTGGGGGGAGGTCTGCAGGGGACAACACGAGGCTCCTTTGTCTCCCTGAGAGGCAGTTTGTGACTCAGGCTCCAGCTGCCTGTGGGAGGGACAGGACGCACCCGGGCTCCTGAGGTCGCGAGGGAGCGAGGGGTTGGGAGGTGGGGGCTAGAGCTCAGCTTCCCTTCGCAAACCCGCGTGCATGCAACGAAGGTGCAAATCTGGAGCTCCCCACCGGGACCTTAGCGCGGACACAGACCCAGAAAGGACAGTGTTCGGCGGAGGCCGTACTGCTCCTCCACCCCGGACAGGTGCGCTCTGCCCCGCCAGCCTGCCGGTTCCTAGGACATAGCTCCGAGGTCAGCTCCCAGCGCAGAGCGCCGAGCCGGAGGAGGGGGATAGAGCGGGGGAGGCCACCTCTCCCCAGAGTCGGAGCCAAGCCCCTGCATTTGGACCCCTCCCGGCTCGGGTCGCGGTCCTCGGGCCTCGTTTGAGGACGGGACCCCGTGTGAGCGCGGCTGCCCGGAGTTTGGAGTCTACAGTTGATCTCGGCGCCCGGCTCCTACACGACCTCCCTTTTTCCCTGCAGGTAGGCCTTGGACCCACCCCTTCTACCAGCTCCTGGCCCTGCCCATTTCCTTACGCCCCAAGGCTTGGGGTTCCTCGGCCCCACCTCCCTCCTTGACCCCGCCCTCGCCACTCCTCTAGCCCTGGCTCCACCCCTCCCTCCCGCAGCCCCGCCTTCGGGTGCCCGAAGGCAGGCGGTCCAGGTGCCCCAGGTCTCGCTGACCGCAGGAGCCGCCGACAGAGACTTTCACCTGCGTCGGAGTCGCCAGCACCGTCCTGGATCCGTACAGGACGCCCAGAGCTGGTCCTCAGATTCTCTGCAGCTCAGGGGAGTGAAGAGATAGATGCTCAAGAGGCCCGATGGGCCCCGGGAACCCTTGCAGAGTCCCCAGAAGAGTATGGGCCAGAACACAGGCGTCTGTGTCCTCCTGGCTTCTCCTGACTCTCCATGTGACCCTGGGCAGTTGTTCCTACCCCTCCCCACCCACCCGCCTCAATCCCCCTTCCTCACCCCCAGGTCAGGATCAGGCAGCTGGGGGGCCGGCAGAGATGGGAGAGAGGTCAGATTTCCGCGAGTAATGAGAATTTGGCCTGAGTCACCCACAACAGAGAAGATGGGAGTGAGCTCCCACTTTGTGCTCAGGGAAGGTCTAGAGGGTCTGGAGGTGACAGAAAGGGTGAGACCGATTGATGGGGCTGAAGGAGCACTGTGCTCCCAGAGATGGGTGCCCCTGGGTGCCATGGGGTGGGAGTGGACACAGGGAAGGTTCTGACAGCCTCATCTGGCACTCAGCGGCCTTGTGCCCAAGTATCCAGCCCCTCCCCCTGCCCCAGGTTCTCTGCACCTTTGCAGGGAGCTCCCTGGGCCAGGAATACCCTTTCTCTGCTCTGTTCCAGCAAAACAGCTCTGCAGGACTGGGGCGTATCTCCTACTCTCCAAAGCACTCTAAATGCTGAATTCACACACACACACACACACACACACACACACACACACCCTTCCCCCTTCTCTGCGCCTCCCCACCCACCTGGCACCTGCTTGGGGCATTCCCTGGCTCTGGCCAGGATCACCCTGTTCTGTTGTTGTGTCCCTCTTTGTCTCTCCCACTGGAATAGGACCTAATGGCGGGGTCTGAGGCTGACCTCCTGGCACCGACCAGGATGGTCCTGACACAACGCAGGCTTGCTGGGATCTGGGATCAATGGGGCAGTAAACAGATGATGATGGGAGACCAGAGCCTCAGGCCAGCTCTGGGAAACTCATATCCGGCAGGGGGAAGAATTTCTGAAGGCTGGGGGGCTCTGGGCAGAAAAGTGTCTGCACCCCAGGGAAGGACGTCAATAGAGGCATCCATGAGGTGGAGACCCTACTTGACACGTGGCCTCTTTAATCTTGGACAGTTGGTTGGCCTGCAGGTTCCGTTTTGCACGTGGCAGACAGTGCCCAAGAGATGCCACAGCTTCTAAAGGCAAGGGCTGTGTGGGACCATCCCTGCTGGGAAAGAGGGAGGTTAGGGGTCACGTCCCTCCTCCTGGCCTCACCAGCTGGGCCTCCCCACCCCCACCTTGAGCCAGGAGCCAGGGCTGCCAGGCAGGAAGTGAGAGGTGCCTGCAGGAAGCCCCAGGAGGAACTGAGACTTCAGCCAGCCCCGCCCCCACCTGCAGGGCCCGGGGGACCTTGGGGACACCTGACCCTGCACCAGGGAAATCTGGCCAGAAACAGGCTAGCGGGAGGGGGGCTAGTTCCCTGGGTTCCAATCCCAACAAGCAACTTTCCCAGTCTATCTTGGATCCTTCTTACTGCAGCAAGAGACCAGTTGGGGAGGGAAATCTTTGAGTCAATATGAAGATAAAGAGCAAAGCCTAGAACCAGTGCCTGGAGTCTGCAGCTCCCTGGTCTGCTCCTGGGACCTTCTGGCCAGCGGGAGCCCAGGTCTAGCCCAGCTCCACCACTTGGGCCAGGTCCTCCCACCACTCTGGGCCTCTTCTTTCCTATCTGCAAAATGAGCCATATAATCCCTGCTCAGGGACATGAACTGGTCCAGATTTTCAGGAAAGCAGTTTGACCAAGAGAGTTCTAAAAAAGGTCAAAGCCTTTTTAAAGCCATGACTCTCCTTCCAGGAAACAGAGACTCAGTGTCCTCATCTGTAAACTGGAGGTGGGGAGTGGGGATCCTTTAGATTTCCTTCCAGTCCATGGAGGGCCACAGGCCTGGAGGAGAGCTTTGCATCCAATCCCCACCTCCACTTTTCAGAAAAGGAAACTGAGACTGGACTAGGGGTTCAGTGGGGACACAGTGGTGTCAGAGGTTTGCATGTCTGGGCCCCAGAGGGCTGCACCCACTGTGTCGCTGCCAGGGCCCACTCCCTGGCTGTGGTGGCAAAGGTGGGGAGGGAGACGGGGGTGGCCGAGAACAGCGCAGCCCCCCCAACTCTGAGATGCAGAGAAATGGAAAGTTGGGCGCATTCTGGGCCTGCCCCCGACCCACCTGCCTACAGCCCTCACCCTGACCTCACCTCAGCCACCTAGGGAGGCAGCTGAGATGTGTTCAGATGTGTGGCCGTCTGGGTTCTGGGGGTGCCAAACCTGGCCGCTGACTATCTTCTGAGCTGGGAAAGGGCTGGACCGGAAGGGCAGGTGTCTACGGGGCAGCTCTGATGGGCAGGTCAGGGACAGATGGACAGAGAGCAACTGATGCATGGGACAGAACACGGTCAAGGTGGGAATTCTCTGGCAGTCCAGGGGTTATGACTCCAAGCTCTCACTCCAAGTCTGGGCTCCATCTCTGGTCAGGGAACTAAGATCCCACAAGGCATGCAGCATGGCCCAAAAAAGAGAAAATAGTATGGTCAAGAACCTACAAGGGGGACAACATGGTACTCAGAATACCATCTTCTGACTTCCCAATCCCTTGCCCCTTCCAAGGGTGCTAAGCTGTGACAAATTCCAAGAACACAGTCCAGGTTAGAGTCCAGGTCAGGAGGATCTAGACCTCCTGATCACAGGAGGTTCGGCAGGAAGCCAGTGGCTGACTGAGTGCACAGCATGGTCCAGAACTGGGAGACAGAGTCTTGGTTCCAGGCCCCAGGACAGGAGCCACCACTGTCAGAGGAACAGTTCCACTGGGGTGGTGGATGCCTGACTTGGGGAGGACAGGCCACAGAGTGAAGGGCACTCAAAGGACATCAGGTCCAGCTGGTTCAAGGCCACAGGCCTCCTAACTAAGAAGCCCCCTGCAGGTCCTGGGCCCTGCTCTGTGCACAGCTTCATGTGCCCCAGAGGCCGCAAGGACTGCAGGTGGTCTCTGAGGGAGCTGCGCTCAGCATGCCATCAGTGCGCCATTGCAGTCCAGCCCCACAGGCTCTAGACTTCCTCCCAAGTGTGAGTCTGGGGCTCTGGAAGCTGCCGCTGGGCGAAACTGGGATCACAGGTCTTGCAGACTGGGCCAAGCTCAGGGATGACCCTAGGATACAGATACCCAGGAAGCAGCACAGTTCAGGCTGTTTCCTAAAATCATCCTGTACTAACTCCCCAAACAAACCAGTCAGTTGGTTATTCACTGCTGCCATTTGCATCAGCTTAAAGCAGGACAGCTCCGAGATCAAGTATTAAAAACAACCCAGCTGCGAATTATGCATCCTCCTACTCGATGCTTTCCTAGATTCATTCTGGTTTATGGTGGTTTCCCCAAACTTAAAGAAAAGCTCTACTCAGAGTATCCCAACCACTCAAAAAGCACAGAGCTCAGCCATGACCTTTGAGGACTACCACAGATGGTATGAGTTTATTTGGGGTATTTGTGCTCACTCAGTCACGTCCTAGTCTTAGCGACCCCATGGAATGTAACCCGCCAGGCTCCTCTGTCCATGGGATTCTCCAGGCAAGAATACTGGAGTGGGTTGTCATTTCCTTCTCCGGGGGATCTTCCCAACCCAGGGATCAAACCCGCCTTTCTTATGTCTCCTGCATTGGCAGGAAGATTCTTTACCGCTAGCGCCGCCTGGGCAGCCCAATATGAATTTAAGCCAAATGCTAACTTGCTGTACAATGCCATGCAGTCCCAAACCCTGTGGTCTGGGTGCCTGTAGCTCTGCAGGGTGAGCTGGGGAGCAGGTGGGCTCCCAGAAGGGACAGTGGGCATGGGGGTGAAGACCTGAATTCAACCTCCAAGTCTAGCAGGTGGCCCATAGGGAGGGTGGGGGCCACCTCCTGCCCTCCTCGGTCACTACTGTAGCTCAGGCCCGGCCGTCTTGGTGGTCACCAGCTCAGTGGATCCCAGCTCTGTGGCTGGCACAGGGACGCTGTGGGCAGGTGGGGTGGCTGCTGGGTCTTCACTGGGCGGAAGCCAGATGGGAGCCATGGCATCCAGGGTTCCGGGGGAGAGTGTGGTGTCAACATCCAGGGGCTCTGGGGGGTGGGGGGTGTTGCGGGTGGCACAGGGTCAGGATCGGCTCGAAGCCGTCCCCACCCGCTGTTCTGGAAGCCTCCCTGGAGGGACAGCCCTCTGACTAATGGGAGAGAAGTCAGTTAATAAAGCCCCACTGGTGGGGTGGGGAGGGGTGGCACGTGATGGGCCCTCAGGACGGGAAGTTTCTAGAGCTGCCTGGCAAAATGCCAGTGCTGACAGAGGGCAAGGAGAGGTGGGAACTCTTCTGGCTGTCCCAGAGAGAGGGCAGGACAGGCCACCCCCCACCCCCACCTCAACAGGGCTTCCCAGCCTTGTGTCTCTTCCTCACACAGGTCTGGGACGCTAGAGCTGTGTCCCTCCCCGGGGCTGGGGGTCTCTGGCAGGACTATTTCTCTCCACTCGGTCTTGCCTCCTTCAGACCATCCCTACCGCTTCACCCAGCCCCCCTCGGACCCCTCAAGGGCCATGCCTCCCCTCTGACGGCCCCCAGCCCTCTGGGGTTCCCTAGACGAGGACTTACTGTCTGGGTCTCCGTTCGGGGCCTCCGGGACCTCCAGGGCCTCCGGAGCCTCGGGGGCCACCGCCGCGCCAGGCAGCCTCCGCCGTCGCCGGCGCTTCCAGGTCACCAGCCCCAGCAGGGACAGGGCCAGCGCCAGGGCCAGCAGCGCGGGGGCTCCGAAGAGCAGCGCCGGGAGCGGCAGCGCCGCCTCGGCCTCCGCGGGGGTCCCCGGGCCCACCGACTCCTGCGGCTGCAGCGCCGTCCCGGGTGCCAGGCTGCTCGGGCCGCCTGCTGGAGGGGACGGGCAGGGGGAGCAGGGGGCGGAGGGGAAGGGGGCGTGGGGAGGGGGAGGGCCAGAGGAAGGTGAGGCTGGGCCGCGGAGGTGAGGGACGGCCGGGCGGGGCAGCGCAGGCCGAGGGGGCGAGAGGGGGTCGTGAGGGCCGCGCGCTGACGGCTGGTTCCCCCTCCAGCCTCCCGGCTCACATTCCCCACCCCACCTAGCCAGCTAACTCGATGCCCCCGCCCCCTCCCCAGGTCCTAGGACAGGGCGGAGGCGGAGGGTGGTGGTGGGCATGCCTGCGACTCCTGGCATCACCCTCCTTCCCGCTCCAGGGCTGCCCGGCGCGTCATGCATCGGAGCGGCTCGACTCTTACCCGGTCTAGGCTCCGTCGTCCGGAGGAGACTGCAGGCCACACAGTTGCGGACCAGCGGGTCAAAGCACTGGGTCTGCAGGCACGGCGTGGGTGCCGGCCGGTCCTTGCCCCGAAGGCTTCTCCGCCCTCGCTGCATGCCGCTGAAGCCTCTAGCCTTCTGCGCGCCGGGACCGAGTCTGGCCTCTGCTGCCCCGCGGGGAGGAAACCGGGCGGGGCCGCCACCCACTCCGCCCCAGCCCGCCCTCCTGCCTGCTGGAGTGGGACCTCTCTTAGCCCGTGGACCAGCACCCTAGACCTTCTCTCTGTGGTTTCTCCATTCGACCATCACCCCTAGACAACCATAGGGCGGGCCCTTTTCTGGGCACTGAAATCAGGCTGGGACTGAGACTGGGGGCTTGATATTGGGGCACAGAGGATGGGCCCCTTAAGCTGTACACAGAGCTCTAGGGTGGCCTCCTCGGTCCTGCCCGCCCAAGGCCAGCCTGTAGTCCCAGCCATCCTCACCAGCCCTCTTCCCCTCCTTGCCTCCTCCTCTGGGGAGCCAGCCCTCCTGTCCTTCGCAGGCAGGGCTGGTCAGTTCATCAAACACAACCGGAGGGCCCCCACTGTCCCAGGGCGCCCGGGGACACTGCACTGGGAGGTGAGGATGGGGGAGGCAGTGCCTCTCGGCCACAGCATCACTGAAGGTGATCCCCACGGAGGGGATGGGGAAACTTTGTGGACAGGGCAAGCAGATGTTTGCTACATGCAGTGAGATCTATGGGAGTAGGCAGTGTAAACAAAAACCAGATCCGAAGGCCAGGTAGTGCTGGGACCAGAGGGTGGGGCTGGGCCTTGGACTGAGAGAAGCCAAGACTGGTTGCAAGGGCACTGGGGAGCCATGGAGGGCTTTCAGCAGGAAGTGTCCCAGTTAGACCTGCCTGTTAAGCACTGGCTGGAGGAGTGCATAGATGGGGTAGGTCCAGGGACAGCTCAGTCTCTAGCTCCTAAGCAAG
The DNA here is from genome assembly GCA_007570785.1 of Antilocapra americana. Lineage (NCBI taxonomy): Eukaryota > Metazoa > Chordata > Mammalia > Artiodactyla > Antilocapridae > Antilocapra > Antilocapra americana. The sequence goes on along the minus strand of ML663560.1, from coordinate 6,764,928 downwards.
AGGGAGACTCAAACCAACAGATAGATAGACCAAGGCCCAGGAGGCGGTAGGCAGCCCACCCACCTCGACTTCTTTTTCCCAGGGCTGTGTGTGTTCAGGCCTGCTCACCCCTGTGTCTCATCGAGGCCCCTCCTGTCTGTCTCTACGCCCTAGTGTTTGGGGCAGCCCCACCTGACTCTCACCTGTGTCTTTCGGATTGAGTCTCAGGCAGACACACGAGCCCCCTTGGCCTTCCTGGACAGATGCTGGACTCCCTACCTGGAGCGGCCGGGGGGACGGGGCCAGTTAGCAGAGAGCCTTCAGGAAGGAGCATGGACTTGGTGCCTTCGTGGTGGGCCGTATCAGACCCCTAAGCACTCAGGGCTGGAGGTGCACAGAGGAAAGAGTAACTGTCCAGGGGCCAGGGAGGGGGCTCAGGGCCAGGAGTAGATCTTTAGCGGCTGAAGCAGGAGGGAAACCTTCCAGACAGAAGGTGGGACGGACAAGTTCACAAGCAAGAGAGGGGCAAGGGGAAGCTTGCCCTGGGGACTGGCTTGGCCGCTGCCTTGGTGGCCCAAGGCCGCAGATGGGCCAGGCCAGGCCTCGAGCCACAGGCCCTGGGGGGCAAGAAGCCCCAGGTGGTGATGGAGTGGGTGAGAGCGTCTCTGAGCTGTGCCTTCGAAGGGACCCTCTGACTGTTGCTGTGGAGCTGCAGCCTGGCCAGGGTGGGCAGCGCAGCCGGGAGGCTGGCACCACAGCCCAGGGCGGGGAAACAAGCCAGCAGTTGTTTCGGAGGAAAGAGGGACGTGATGGAATGAGGGGAGCAGGGCTAGCCGCCCCCCCCCAAGGTTTCTGGCTCCGGAAGCCCTGAGATGGCCAGCCTTGAGGACCCCGGGGCCCACTGCCTCTCTGTCCCCTGCCCACGGGCCAGCAACTCCGTGGCAGGAAGGTGTAGGCGGTGGGGCAACTGCAAAGGAGAAGTGGGTCTGGGGCGGGGGTGTAGGTGTGAGTGTGGGTGTGTGTTGAGGGGGTGGGGGAGCCAGGAGCCTGCACAGGAGCCAGGGCAGGCCCTCCTAGGGGGCAGAGGGGTGGGGTGAGACTAGAAGACCGGGTCCCCCTCCCCACGCTGTCACTACTGACGCCGCTATTACCTGTTAGTCGTGGGACTGCCGAGCCCTTAATAGCATCAGGCAGCTCTTCACAGGCATCTGTGTGTGTGTGGTCAGTCCGTCTCTTGGCGACCCCATGGACTGCAGCCTGCCCGGCTCCTCTGTCCTTGGGATTTCCCAGGCAAAAATGCTGGAGTGGGTCGCCATGCCCTCCTCCATCCAGGGGCTCTTCCTGACCCAGGGATGGAACCTGCATCTCTTGTGTCTCCTGCCTTGGCAGGCTTGCTTTTTACCTCTGTGCCACCTGGACAGCCCTTTCTTTGAAGCTGGGTGCCGGACAATTGGGCAGAGGGAGCTGAGTCTCAGGAACCTTGGGGAGAACCTATGCCTGGGGGACAGGAGGGCCAGGTCTGGGGTCGTGTACACAAGCCACCCCTGCACGGGTGGGTGGCCCTGGGCCTCTGTCTGACTGCGGGCGCTCTGACCCTGGTGGAGAGCAGAGGTGACTGGCAGGGCCGCGGGCCATTCGGGGAGAGTGGCGCCTGGTGGTGCAGGCCTCCTGGAAGGAACGAGGTCCTCACTGGACACGCAGGCTTCCTGGGAGCCTCCTGCATGCCTGCAGAGGCAGGTGCTGGGGACAGGCAGACGGAGTCTGCGGTGGGGCTTGACTCCAAACCTTTTCACTTGTGCTTCCCAAATAGGGAAGCGGGGAGACCTTGAATCTCTGTTTGGATGACTTAGGGGTTAAGAAATTTTGGGACTTTCCTGGTGAGCCAGTTGTTGAGACTCTGAGCTTCCACTGTAGGGGGCACGGGGTTGAATTTCTGGGCGGGGAACTAAGATCTTACATGCTATGTGCTGCCACAAAAAAAAAAAAAAAAAAAGAAATTTCACCATCAGACCATATGGTAGAAGTTTATTCCTCAATGTATTCTTTTTCTTCATATTCTCATAAGTCAAATTTATTACTTTTTAAAATTCACCTTCTGTTATCACTTTTTAACTGTGAGATATGACCAGGAGGGAGGAGTTAAGTTTCTAAAATCAAATGTGGTTCAAGCAAATGTCCCCTGTGCTCTGACAGTTCTTACTTTAACTTGGTATCATTACTCTATGTATGCTCAAGTAGAAAATTAGGGACTTTGTTGCTGAAAAACCCTTCTAATTGAATCTATTAGTGTTCTCAAGTTTTCGTTCACTGAGTTTTTTTTTTTAATATGATTAATTTGAGTCTGTCAGGGAAAACGGAGTCTCCTTTGATCTGTGTCCCCCAAAATACCCCCAAAACACCCTCCCCATGGTTCTGACACAGGTGCTATCATGATGTCATTTTTTTTCAGATGGGGAACTAGGGGCTGTGAGGGGCAGAGGGATGACCCAGCACCTTTGGGGCGGCCTGGCTGGGGTCTGTGTCCTGCTGACCCTGAAGTGTGCCTCAGCCCTTCAAGCCTCAAGGACAGGGTGGGGAGCTGAGGACTTGCTGCCTGGTGAACCAGCTCAGTGTCAGCAGGTGGAGAAGGGAGGCCGGGGGGCAAAGGCCCAGCCCCCAGATCTGGATGTGAAAGCGCTCGGAGACCTGGGATGCCTCTGTTCTCTACTTAAAAATTAGCTTTATTTGTAATTTTGTGAGTAATATCTGAACATGTTCTCATGAAAAAAACCCTCACACAATACCAAAGTTGATGAGTAAGAAGGGGCATTTCTCTGCTGTTCCCCAGAGGGGGTCCGTTTTCACTTTGTTGAAGCCTTTCATCCCAGTCTTATTTTTAATGCCTTTAAATTCTCGTGTACACGCATTGAGAGAATCAGCTTTTGTGTTTCATAGAGAGAAGGGCCGGGGCTGTGAACCGACCTGTGGGTCGGAGTGCTTGTGTCGGCTCTTCATGTCATCTTCTTTTTCTGGGGCCAAACCACATGACAAGCAAGATCTTAGTTCCCTGACCAGGGATCCAAGCTAGGTCCCGGCAGTGAAGGCGTGGAGCCCTGACCGCCGGACCACCAGGGAATCCTCTCTCACTCCATCTCATTTTGTCACAGCAGCCAGAGCCCCCAAGTCGTGATTCCCTTTGTCTTACTTTCTTTATCTTTTTTTCCCCCAATTCTGAGTCCACTTTTATTTGGATCTGTCTCTGCTGCTAAGTCGCTCAGTCATGTCTGACTCTCTGCAACCCCACAGACGGCAGCCCACCAGGCTCCTCCGTCCCTGGGATTCTCCAGGCAAGAACACTGGAGTGGGTTGCCATTTCCTTCTCCAACTTTCTTTATCTTTTGGCTGCCCCGGGTCTTCACTACTGTGAGAGGGCTCTCTCTAGCTGTGGTGTGCAGGCTTCTCATTGTGGCGGCTTCTCTTTTTTGTGGAGCGAGGGCTCAGTACTTGTGGGACACAGGCTTAGTTACTCCTTGGCCTGTAGAATCTTCCTGGACCAGGAATTGAACCCATGTCTCTTGCATTGATAGGGGGATTCCTATCCACCATGCTACGGGAAGCCCATCTTTGCCTTTCTCATGTATTGAGTTGGCTAAAAAGTTTAGTTCAGATTTCTCCATAAGTTGTTATGGAAAAACCAGAAATAAACTTTTGGATGTCATTTTAGCTCTGACATCCAGGACACTGCCAGAAAGTCTCCTTTCCTACCAGGAAGAGTGGGAAGGGTGTGAAGTGGGACCTCTGGACACGGGGAAGGGTTGGGAGAGGCAGGGAAGTCAGCTCAAAGTCCTGGGAGGCCCGAGGTCCCCGGGGCCCCTCTCCCCTTGAATCCAGGTTATACAAGGTGAGACTGTGGAACGGTGGGGGATAGAGGTGGGAGCGCTCCCTGAGGATGCCTGTCCAGGAGGCCGTTGGGAAGTCCTTGCCCAGGCCCTCTCAGGCCCTCTGCCGTCCTCAGGGCCCCATCCCTCCCCGCCGCTGCCAGCTCCCACACCTGCAGTCCAGGGCTTCTTGACCAGCGCAGCCCCAGCAGGTCTCTCAGCCTAGCCCCAGGCTGGGGGACGTGGGCCCTCCATGTGAGGTCCGAAAGGAGACCTGGCCCCTCAGTCTCTTGGGGAGAGGAGTCCCCCACCTTCTGGGGCCAGGCCCACAGGTACGTAAAGTGGACAGAGGTGCCGAGACTTGGTGGGTGGGGTGGACGGGGAGCAGAAGCTGGCACCACACAGGTGGGACCGGGCGGGACTGAGGCCCCGTGTGAATGCAGAGGCCACCTCTGCGTGCAGACGAGAGACACCTCCTGAGACGTGCCACAGGTCAGGCCGTGTTCTAGGTTCTGGGGCAACAGCAGGGAACCACAGACACAAGCCCAACAGTAAGACCACAGAGGAGGTGAGACGTGCTGGGGAGGAAAGGTCAGGTCAGGAGCGCAGGGCGACAGGGAGGGCTGGAGCCTTGGGAAAGGCCGGCGCGACCTTGGAACGGCAGGACAGAGGATGTCTGGGGAGGAGCGGGCGAGGCCCGGGGACCAACCGGCCAGCCGCAGCAACCAGAGAGATGTCAGTGTGCGCGCCCACTAGGGCCTGGCCCTGCACCCCCTTGGCTCGTGATCCTTCCTTTGCAGAGAACAAAGCAAGCTCAGGAGGAGGGATGAGCCAGACAGCCCCTCGCGCCCTGAGCTGTCCCACCACTGCCCCTCCACACCACTTCTGTTGGTTGATGACCTTGGCGGGGGCTGGGGGGTCAAGTCCAGCACAGAAGAGGACCTCGTGCTGGAGTCCCCTCTGAGCCTGGCCGGGCAAGGCCACTACCCAGTCAGACCAAGCACCCGCTAAATGCCAGCTCCCAGAGTCACTCCCAGATGCTTTGGCACACCCCCTCCCCGGACACCACAGGGGTGTCCCCAGGTCATGGGGAGGGCCACCCGCTCTCCCTCCCAGAGCAGCTGTTCAGGGACCCCATCCCCCATCCCTAGGGTCACACTCGAGTGGGCCTCACAGCTTCGGGGTGCACCGGGCTCCTCAACCCACCCCTCCACCGACCTCTGCCCTTGTCTGTGAGAAGTCCTTTCACAATGATTCTCTGCTTGCACGCTCACAGCCCCAGGGGAGACTGAGGGGGGCGGGGGCGGTGGGGGAGGGGTTAGGTGGGCAGGCATCTTCTGGAAAGGGACCCTTTGAGCTGGACTCCTGCCAGGTAGGCTCGGCTGGCACCAGGTGTGTGTGGGCAGGGGTGCTCCGCGGCAGGGCTTTAGCTCAAGCACCTCCTGTGCCCACCTCGCCCTCCACACCCCTGGGCACAGCCAGCCAACCACCCCCCACACCACCATCTGTGGAGGCGTGGAGGGCCAGACAGCGGCGGGTGCGGTCCCGGCCCTCGGGTTTCTCTGAGCCTCTCGAGGACCTCGCCGGGCCATGGGGACCAGAGATGGGAAGTGAGCTGCCCCAGGTCACGCTGCAGGTTGGCCACAGACCCCGAGGCAGTGGGACGCAAAGGCTAGGTCCTTTCCCACCGCATCACTTCCCCTCTGTGGCCAGGCTGCCCTGTCTTGGCCACAGCCCCAGGCCGCCCCTGCCTCTGCTCGCTGAGGGGTGGCAGAGACGCAGGTGCCAGGCTTGGAGCCCCCTCCTGGGCGGGGAGGGGAAATAGCATCAGCCCGGGGTCAGGATGCCTGGGTCTGGGCTGCCTTCTACGGAGAGCCTGAGCCCCTTAGGCCTGGGCTTGAGGGCTGCCCGCAACCAGGTAGCCTGAAGACCCAAAGAAACCTGTGCCCCTGAGGGAGCCCTGCCCTCAGCCTCAACGCCTCATCCGCATGGGAGCAGGCCCAGATGCCCCCACCTTCCCCTGTGTTCTCAGCGAGCGTGGAGCCTTGGGCTGCCCACCGCCTTGGACCTGCTGCCCAGGGGTCCATGCCCACCATCAGTAACTGCCTCCGACGTGACTGCCCCGTGACTGTGGCCAGCCTGAGAAGTCTTCCATTAGCTTTGAGGGTTTTTTGTTTGTTTACTATCACAGCTTCTTGCTCTGGGTCCTCAAGAGCGGCTGGGAAGAGAGGCATCAGTTAGCCTGACCCCAGGCTACAGATGAAGAAATGGAGGCACACGGAGCGTGAGGGGCCTGCCTGTGAGCGTGACTCGTAAGCAGTCAAGGGCACCTGTTCCGGGCACCACAGGGGTGTCAAGACCGGCCTTCCGTCACACCGGCTCCCGGACAGGGTCGCTGGCCTCCACTCCCTGGCTGGCTCCCGGGCCTGAGGGCTCGGCTCTCCTGTGAGCCAGAGGCAGGGTTCCAGGGTTCCGGGGCCCCCGCTGAGCTCGCTGGAACCGTGACAGCATGGAGCTCCCCCAGCACTTGGAAGGCTCCCAGGTCCTCGGCTGGAAAATGTGATGCCATTTCTCTTGTTAAATGGCACCAGGTGGTGAAGAAAATGTGGCACAAGGACCAGAGACAGAGAGAGCCCCGTGCTGGCTGGGGGCGGGGAGGGGGCACAGAGAAGGACCCCATTTGACTCCAGCCCAGATGCGGCAGGCAGGGCATGCCCACACCCCTGCTCGGACACCTCAGTCCTCCTCTCCCCTCCAGCAGCTCTGCGGGGCCCCACCCTTTATGGCCCAGGTTCCTGAGGGGCTGAAGACAAGGCTGGTTTCTAGGAACCCAGATCCTTCTGGGAAGCTGACCTCCTGGGCCTCTGCTGACCCTGTCCATCCCCGCAGACGCCCCTTGCCCACCTCGGCACAGAAGGGGACCTCCCTCCCCAAATGGTGATGTAGTTCTCGGCTCAAGCCCCAGGCTTGCCCCAGCCTGGCCCTGGGGTGGGCCCGGGCTCCTACCCTGTTCCCTGCCCTCCCCTCCACAATTCCTGCCCCTGTGCTAGCGGGGCCCCAGCCGGTGGGAACAGCTCTTTGGGAGACCGTCTTTCCACATGGGCCACTTTCTCTGGCACAAGGCCCGCGTGTCCACTGTTTCTGGGTTCTCACTGCCCAGCAGAGATGACCAAACCTCTGTTCAACAAATGGAGCATAAGAGAACAACCAGAGAGAAAAAGCAGAGAACTGGGACCAGGGGTGGGCTCTGCCTCCAATGACCTGTGTGACTGTGGCTATGCCTCTGATGACAACAGTCTCGGTTTCGTTAAATGTGAAATGGGGAAACACTGTCAACTTCACACAGGTCTGCGGGGAGGGCGGGCGGCAGGAGCGACTGTGAGAAGTGCTCGGTAAAGCGTGAAGCTCTGCGGAGGTCGGGTGACGTCTGAGACCTGAACCGAAATCGCTGCAGCTGAGGTTCTCGGTGGGGGCTGCCTGAAAGACCAGTCAGGCCTCGGCCAACCTTACCGAGTGAGCAAAGGGGTGCAGAGGAGCCCAGGGAGAGGAGAAAGGTGGGCCCCATCCTCACGACGCCTGCACTGAGTTTCAGGCTGGCCCACCCATCAGCGAAGAGTGTGCGCTGCGGCTGCCGCGGTGACGTCAAAGCAGAGGCCCTGCGGCCTTGGCACTGCCCAGGGCATCAAGCAGGGCCCATCCTGAGGCCTGAGGATGGGGGGGCAGGGGCACAAGTTGGGTGGGGCTGAGAGGGCACTGGAACACTCCAAGGGAACCAGGATCTGGCCCTCTTCCTCTCCCACCACACCTCCTCCTCACCCAAGCGCCCACAGGCGTGCCCAGCTGGGCACAGGGGCGCGGCTACAGCTCATACCTGGCTGCCAGGGTTCTGCAGCCTCATCTCAGCATGGCCACAGATTCTAATTAGACCCCAAGGAGAAGGAAAGCGGCCGTCATTGCATAGTCGCTTGCAGCCAGCCCAGAAACCAGCCCTCAGTCAGGTTCTCTCACTTGAGACTTCACGGTATAATTCCTGGATGTGCATCAGTTTTGTAACTAAGCTCTATGTGATTTCACATAATAGTTCAAGTAACTGTTCATGGAACGCTTATCTGGCACCTTGCAAGCATTCACACATTTATTATGAAATGCATGGAGCACTCAAACAAGCAGGAATAATACAATTCAATACACTTCAGGCACTCCACCTCCACCGTGTCACTCCATCCTTATGACACCAGCAAGGTCAAGCTGAACAATCTCCATTTAACATCTGGGGAAACTGAGGCTCCGCAGGTCCCGTAAGGATGGCAAGGCCAGGATGTGGAGTTGGACTGGGCTCATAAGAGCTCAAGCTCCCGCTACCCAACTCTTTTTAAAATATTTATTTATTTATTTGGCTGTACCGGGTTTTAGTCAAGGCATGAAGGATCTTTGGTTGTGGCATGTGGGATCTATTTCCCTAACCAGGGGTCGAATCCCGGCCCCCTGCATTGACAGCGCAGTCTTAGCCACTGGACCACCAGGAAAATCCTTACCTGCTCTGACTCTTAATTGTTTGGAGTCAGTTTCTTCATCTGGGGGGGATGAGTTCATCAATATTCAAACTTTTAGCCATGGACCCTTTGTTCAAACGAAGTCTTGAGAGGTAAGAAGTCAGATGGATGCAGACCTGGGGCTCTGCCGGGGTGAGCGTGAGAGGGGTGCGGGGCTGGAGTCCAACCAGCTGGACTCCACCCGCCGCCCCCTGGCACTTCCTGTTACAACGTGAGGACTTTAGGCCCTGAGGGAACTGCCCGCTGACCCAGGCCTGCCAAGCCTTGGCACTGTCTCCAGCACCAGTAACTGCCGGCCCGGGCACCCAGCCATGGGGGAGGCATCTGGGGGCTGAGGGCCCTCACAGGTCCTCCAGGGAGGGGTTCTCGGAGCCCCTCAGCAGGGACAGCAGGTTCAGAGCCGAGACGCCAGGCACGTGGCCTGCGCAGATCTGCAGCAGGCGGACCAGGCGCTGCGCCATGGCGGCTCGGAAGTCTTCTATCTGCAGAGGAGGAGACAGGACCTCGGTGAGGCGGTGGCCAGAGGGGAGCTGGGGTCTGAGACCTGGGGACAGCCCTGGGCACGGCTGCCCCCAGGGCCACGGCCCTGTCCACGGCTGCCCCCAGGGCCACGGCCCTGTCCACGCCCCACCGCACCGAGCAGCTTCCAGCCACCTCAGCTTATGGAAACCCTCAGACACCCTCCAGGGATACCAGAGACGCTGACCCCCACTCCAGAAGAAAGGAAGGCTCAGCAGGGGGGCCTGGCGAGGTCAGGGACACGGTCCAGAGGCACGGTGAAGGGATGTCAGCTGGGATCTGAACCAGGGCGGCACCCCCTGGGATCTCTCTGAGACAGACACGCCCAGGTTGGAAAGGAGGACTGGGAGAGTGGCCCTCACGGAGGACGGGGAGGTGCCGTCAACAGACGGTCCCTGTACCAGGGCCACGGGAGGGCGAGTGGGCCCAGGGGAGCCGTGGGGTTAGGCGGAGGTAATCAGACTGTGCGGAGGCCCTGCTGGTGAGGGCCAGTGAGCTGCTCCAGAAAGGCAGAATAAACGGCGACGCTCAGATGGCCTCCCCCGGCCAACAGGTGGCCTCAGAGCACTTCCTCCTTCTCCTGTTCCCTCTCTAACCAGGGAAAGGGCGCCACCATCCGCCCAGTCACCCAAGCTAGAGCCCGGGCATCCTGAAGCCCCCCTGCTCTTACTCTACTTTGTCACCCGTGAGTCCTGGGTTCCAAGACCAGAGGTGACACCTCAGTCCTCATCACACTGGCTTTGTTCTCAGCCGGGTCTCCTCTTGGTGGCGGCTGAGGCAGCTGCTCCCTCCCTGGCAGGCCTTTTCTCCCTGGCTCCCCGGACCCACCTGCACCCAGCTTTTCCTCCCACCTCTCAGGCTGCTCTCCCCTTTGCGCAACATCTCACTGCTGGTGGAGTGGGAGAGGGGCAGGGCTTCTCAGGCTGAAAACTCCAGAGTCGACCCGACTCTTCTTCCTCTCCTGTCTCACAGGCAGGCCATCAGCACACCTGTCAGCCCCACCCTGGAAATACCCAGCATCAGAGACCATCCCAGCTTCCCCTTCCCTGGCCACCACAGAGCCCAGACCCCTCTGAACTCTTCCAGACACAGTCCCCAGGCCCCTCTCCCTATTTCTGCCCTTGCCTCCCTTCAGTCTACTCTCCTCACAACAGCTGAAGGGGCCCCGCTCAAAACCCAAGTCAGGCTGCGGCCCTCCCTGGCCCCATACCCCTCCGCTGCCCCAGTCCAACTCGGAGTGAAGCCACCATGCCTTCACTATGACCCACAGAGCCCTGCTGATCTGGCCCGTCAGCCCCCCGGCTTTGCTGCAGGCGCCCACGGCTCCCTGGGGGCCCTGAACCCGGCAGGCAGCTCCCAAACTCAGGGCCTCTGCACTTAGTTTTTCCAGCCTCGGGGCTTTTCCACCAGGAAGCTCCACGGCGCCTCCCTTCACGTCTTCACTTAAAGGTCCGATTTTTAGGAAGTCCCTTCACCCCCTATTTAAAACCTGTCGCTACCACCAGCCGACACGTCACGTCTCCGTGCCCTAACACATCATGCATTCTGCTTCCTGTGTCTCCTCCACTAGAACAGAATTGGGAGCATTAACACTGCTTTGCTCTGTGCTGCCTCCCTAGAACCTAGAACAACACTGGGCAGGCTGTAGGTTATGTTAAGAAATATCAATTAAAGAAATCCTCTGGGCTTTGCAGCCGAGGCTCCGAATGGTCCCTCCAAACAGCCGTTGCTCTCACTCGGGCGCCACGATCTGCTTCCTGCAGCCTCGTCCCCAGCCTCCTGCCTCTGGCCGGGCCTCCTCCCATCCACACACCTTACTCCAGAGACATGGCCCCCAAACAGCTGAGCCCACTCTGACGGCCCCGACACCGACGGGAAGGAACGGCTGGATTCACTGCCTGGCTTCCAAAGCCCTGCAGATCCTCCTGCCGCAGCAGGCGTGACGTGTCGGTCTATTTCCCGCCATTCTGAGGGGCAGGGCCAATGTCGGAGGCATTAGGTTCTCAGGGACCCACACAGGGTCTAGTAGTGGAGCTGGAAATAACTGCACTGGGCGGATCCTGCACCTCCCTGGGTGTGTTTCCTCTCCTGTAAAACAGGGCCAGTGTTTCTCGCCATGCAAAGGCCTCCACACACGATGAGGCTCCAGCTCACAAAGTGGGGGAGAGGGCCCCGGACAAGACCGCACAGGTACCAGGCGCGCTGGCTGTCCAAACACTGGGTGCTTCAGATGAAAGGCTGCCAGGCCTAGGTTCTCAGCCCGCCGGCTCCAGGCTGGAAACAGAAAGTCAGCCACAGACCTTTTTTCGGCGGCTCATATGGTAAAGAATCTGCCTGCCAATGCAGGAGACCCAAGTTCGATCCCTGGGTTAGGAAGATCCCCTGGAGTAGGGGATGGCAACCCACTCTAGCATTCTTGCCTGGAGAATCCCAAGGACAGAGGAGCCTGGCAGGCTACAGTCCATGGGGTCACAGAGAGTCGGACACCACCGAGCGACTAACGTTCTCAGGCTAGAGGACAACGCAGGACCTGGTACAGCCTGCCACCTCCTGGCCGTGCGCAGAACTGTACCCCCACAGGTGCCTCTGCTGTGGACTGCCATTCCCCTTGAAAGCTAAGAAAAGGAAGGCCGTGCATATTATCTGTGTGTGCATGTGTGTTGGGGAAGGGGCTGACTTGCTAAAATCCACGCAACCAGCTCACTAAGCCAGGAAAGAGTCAGCAACACACCGACCCGGCTCTTCTGCTGACTTACTAGCTGTGTGACTGTGAGCATGCCACCTCCCTCGTGAGCAAAGCCAGCTACACCTCAGGGTGCCTCGGGTCCTACCTGTGAGGTCAGAGCCTTGGTCTAGTCCTGGTTCTTAAAACAGTGATCAGACGTGAAACACAGATCTGTGACAGAGCTGTATGTGCATCTTAAAACGATGCACGGGGTGAGACCTAGGACAGGTCTAACGGGCTTCTGCAGAACCGCAGCGGTCATGAGGTCTGCCCCATCCCCATGGGACATGCCAGTGTCTGTCACTTCTGTTGCTAATAGTCACAGACTCTGCTAACATTACTGTGGTCTCCCATCTGCGTTCATAATGCTAAATTCCTTCTAGAGGTTAGTGAAAACAGAAGTAATTTTTTTCTTGTCCAAAGCCACAACTCCCCTGAATTCTTCTCCCTTCAGACCAGAAGGGTCCATAGACCCTGAAATGCTTCTCCCTTGAGACCAGAGGGGTCCACAGACCCCAGAGTTGGCACCTCTGGTCTAGATGGTGATGAGAGAACACATGCTGACTCAGCTCCCTCTGCACCACACCACTTGGCCTTTGGGGACAGGTGTGAGACCCAGAACAGAAACACACACCTTTAAAACGAACCTCAAAACCAATAAGCATAACCTATGTGGGGGAAGAATCAGAAAAAGAGTGGATATACGTATAACTGAACCACTTTGCTGAAAGTGATTCAGAAACTAACACAACACTACACATCAACGATACTCCAATAGACAACAGAGATTAAAAAAAGTGAACAGATGCCTAAGCCAACTGAGCAGGTCTGGTGTGCGGGTGGGCAGCCCAGGGCCTGGGAGCCCTTAGCAGATCCCCGAGGGAGCAGAATCAACTCTCGCTGAGAACTCTTGAGCAAAGTGTCTTCAGGCCCCACACTGCACACACAGAGGATGAAGAGCAAAACTCACCAGCAAAGCAGAAATCTGCTGTGCTTCCCTCACAGCTAGGATTCACCTCGTGGGAAAACCCCAGAGAAGCGAGTCAGGGCAGAACCAACATCACAGGTATCCATTCAGCCATCTACCCACCACCCAACCTCCACCCTTGCTGCCTGCAGGACCCCTGCCCCAGGCTGGGACCGGACAAGGTCTGTGATTCAGGGAGGTAAGGGGGAACGGAGGCCATCCTGACTGCTGGTTACTGACACAGACAGGATGCCTGGCCTCACAGCTCTTACACCCCAGCAGAAAAGTGAGATATTAATATGGACCCATAGACACACACTCAAGGCTTATAGTTATGAGCACAGAAAAAAATGTCAAAGCAAGAGGTGATGGCGCCTCGTGTACAAACAGAACTCAAGATGTACATGGAGTGTCACCCTACTTTACAGGGTGCACCCAAGGCTTCCGGTGAGCCACCCAAGGACAGTGAGTGGAAAAACCAGGTTCCAACGAGGATCTGGGCTCCATATCAGGAGCCCCTGCGCTTGGGTACTCAAGATCCTCCAAGAAGTAGCCCTCCATGCCCACTGTGTTCTGACTGTGCCACCCTGCGTGAGCAGGTCCTCACCTCCAGGTCACAGAAGAGCAGGGGGCTCCGGTAGGTGTGGGCCAGCTTCACCACGGTGTGCCGGTGGATGCTGCAGTGGCTGTCCCGCCCGGCTGCAAAGAGGCCACGCCTGTCACCTCCACCTTCGTGGCTGTGACGGCGGAAGCACTGGGCCCAGGAGGTCACGTCCCCTTTCTGGGCCACAGTTCCTACCTTCTTTGGGTGACAGGCCTGTTGTACCTTCTTTTCGGGGCAGTTAGGATCATCAGATCAGAAAACAGGCTGAAGGGACTTGATAGAGTTGGAATAAACATACGGGTTTCCTCACCTATGAAATGAGGATCATAACAGCACCCGCTCTGCCGAGGTACCATAGTCAGGGAACGAATACACGAAAGTGACCTGGCGTTCACTTCTCCACCAAAGCTTATTGAGAATGTGAGCCAGGCCCTTCGTGCCAGGAGCTCATAGTGCAGCTGGTGAAGCGAGGCAGACACATCATCAGCGCAGGCAGAAGGGTGAGGAGTCTGACAGAGGCCTGCATGGATACCCCGAGGGCCCAGACTGCAGGGCTGGTCAGGAAGGTGTCCCCCAGGGGGCAGAAAATTGGGGTTAGCCACATAAAAAAGAGGAAAAAGAGAAGCCAGATGGTATAATCATTAAAGGCATGGGCCTTGGATTATGACCAGCTAAGTATGAACTCTGCTCTGCTACTGTCTAGCTATGGGGCCTTCAATGAGTTACCTAACCTCATGACCAGCTTCCTTCACTGTAAAAGAGAAACAATAGTACCTACCTCAATAGTAGCTTTTGTGAAAATTAAGCGATACAGAAAGAAAGCACTTAGAACAGAGTCTGGTCTATAGAGAGTGCTCAATATAGGTTAGCTGTATTTTTTTAAGATTTTTTTTTTTTTGATGTGAATCATTTTTAAAGTTTCCACTGAATTTGTTACAATATTGCTCCTGTCTTACATTTTGGTTTTTCGGCCAGATGGCATGTGGGATCTTGGTTGTCCGACCAAGGATTGAAGCCTCACCCCCTGCATTGGAAGGCAAAGTCTTACCCACTCGAGTGCCAGGGAAGTCCCCGAGGTTAGCTACTGTTATTTCCACTGTTAATATGACAGTGTCTCAGAGAACTATCTGAAGAGTTAACAGGAGATGAAACTAGATAGGAAGGCAGGGTCCAGAGTACCTTGCGCCTTTACAGGAGCTTGGCTTTTACTCTGAAAGCCACAGAGAGCCACCAGGCACCCCAGGGCAACGGTCTCAGCGGAATTAACCTGGGAGAACAATCAGCTCCGACTGGCTTTATGGAGAGCGACAGCAGTCAGATCCCAAAGCCCCCAGTCTCCCCATCGCCCAGGCTGCCTCTGCATGGAGTCTACCACGGGCCCACCCACGGCAGCAGGCAGGGGAGGCACTCACCCCCCGTGGCGAGGAAGGTCACTTTCCCCAGGAAGAAGGCCGCATCCAGGTGGCACAGGGATTCCTCCACGTTCTGCAGGCTGGGGCGGCCAGGCCAGGGCGAGAAAATAGGCAGAGGACATACCTTACAACAGAGAAGACAGAAGAAGCCCCCGCGCCTCTGATCCCAGAGAAGCCAGCGCATGAGGCAAGGGTGACGGGAGACAGCCCTGGGGGAACACTTTGTCCTTTCGTAGCTTTAAACTGCTTCTAATTACAAAGTGAGTCAAATTTGTGAAACGATCAAATAGTAAATACCAGTGTATAAAAGTAAAACTCCCTGTCTCCAGCACCACCTCTACTTTTAACTCCCCAGAGAGGACTGCCACAGTGGTTTGGGGTGTAATTCTTCTGGAATTTTCTTCATATGCAAATACAGACAGCAACATGCATAAGCAGCCAGTTGGGTCTACTTGGGTTCAGTGTCTCAGTCACACTCTTTGGAATGACCACACCGCACCCTAACCTAACTGCTTGCCCCACAGTAGTCATTTACATGGTCTCCAGTTTTTTACCTTCACAAAGAACGCTGCATGAATATTGTTTCCTACATCTCCTACGAAGCAGATGTTTCTGTAGAACAGATGCTGGAAGTAAAAGGGCTGGGTCACAGTATGCGTCTTTTTTTTTAAGTATGTGTCTTTTTAAAACTATCGCCAAACTGCTTTCCAGTAAGACGATGGCAATTCTGAGTCATGCCAGTTGTATGAAAACACTCTTTTCCTCTAAACAAGGGCACCTTGACCTTCTGGGTTGAGGCTTTGACTCACTAGTATCCACAGAGTGATGAACGACTCTGTTGTCTTCCAGGCCAAAAGCCATCTCGGTCAGGCTTCATAAATGAACAAGGCCCGAGGCCCATGGCTCAGACGGTTTGCTGGTGTCCCTTCTGGTGAATACTGACCTCACCCAAAGAGCAACAGACCTGTGAGCCAGGGCGCCCACGGCAGGTCTCAGCCCTTTCTTGCCCCACCCGGGCCTCAGTTACTGCTGACTGGTTCCCCCCGGTCAGGTCGGGCGGTCTGGACTCGATCTTGTGTCTGGTGTCTCCGTGCTCCCCGGTTCTCGGGCATTTCCACCACAGCCTTCCCTTAACCCCACCACAGGACCAGGAAGGTATCTGCCCTGGTTTCTGTGCTGGACCCCGTGTCCTGCTCTTAGCCAGCTGTCCCCAGGAAGGAGAGGCGAGACCTTCCACCTGTATCCCCTAGCTTGGCTGCAGTCCTGACCCCAGGGTTGCCAGCACCGTGGGGAGGCCAGGCCAGGCCACCAGCATCAATATCACCCATGCTGCCACTGCCCCGGCCCCAGAGTGGACTGGGCTCTGACCCTGCCCAGGCCTGGACGGTCCTCCACACACACGTGCTCCTCCTGCCTCTACACCAGCCCTCTACCTGTGACACTCTGCTCGTGGTCGCCCTCGCCTGGCTAACCCCGCCTCATTTCCCAGGTGTTTTTTGTGTGTTTTTTCAGCAGGTTGATCGCCATGCGTGACTTGTGAGATCTTAGTGCTCAGACCAGGGATTGAACCCAAGTCCCTGCGGTGAAAGCACTGAGTCTTAACCACCAAACTGCCAGGGAAGTCCTTCCAGTGTCTATGCAGATGTCACCTCCGCTGGGAAGTCGAGCTTGATCTACGTCCTCAAGGTCGGAAGTCTTGCTCAGGCTCTCACAGCCCCAGGCCTCCCCCTTGGACAGCACCTATCACAGGCACTGTAACTGTCTGTTCAAGAGTCTCGAGTCTCCCCTTAACGGGCCTTGAGGACGGTGTCTGTCTCACTCACATCTGTGCTGCTGTCAGGGAGGCGGGGTGGGCCCGGAGAGCATCAGCTAAATGACAGACGGCAGTGCCGGCACTGTCAGCGTCTTTTAGACCTCTTGCTTGGCACTGGCTCCTCCCTCCTCACCCCCCAGGTTGCCCCCAGGTAGCCTCTCCCTGCCTCCTCTCCTTCCCTTGACAAGTGAGGCCACTGTCCCAGCGCAACCCTAAGCCACATCTGAGCATGACAGCCCCATCCCCTGGCCCTCACCTGTGTTTGCTGTGAAGGTTGACCACGAACACGATCAAGTCAATTCGGGGCCGATTCACGCTGCAGGGCAGAGGGAGGGACCTCGCTAAGTGGCTGAAAAACAAGAAATTGCAGGACTCAAGATGCATGGACCCACATCACGGATGACTGTTCACGCGATGCCCTTTGTAGGGGAAGAGGCTGTCAAAAGCTCCTCCCTTATTCACCTGAAGCTTTTGTGTGTGTTTTAAAAATATTTATTTATTTGGCTGTGCCAAGTCTTAGTTCTGGCACATGGAATCTTCAGTCTTTGTTGCTGCATGCGGGATCTTCTCGACTTGCAAGTTTATTTTTTAAGTTGTAGCGTGTGGGGTCTAGTCCCTGACCAGGGATCAAACTTGAGCCCCCTGCATTGGGAGCATGGAGTCTTAGCCACTGCATCACCAGGGAAGTCCCCACAGGAAGCTTTTGTGGGCAAGACTCCTCAGGTGAGCACAGGGGCAGGGCAGAGCTGATCTCATTCAGATTACCCCTGCTTTACTCTCCCTGGCAGAAAGTCTAGTGACTGCTTTGGCAAGAGGGGGTTTGGGATATAAGATGGCATCTAGCCATCTATCCTGATGCTGGGAGGGAGGCCAGGCTCAGAAGGGGAGGGGAAGGTGTTAGACTATGAAGTTTAGGGGTTCAGACTGAAGCCCTTTGGAGTGAGATAGAAGTGCGTTTAAATTCCAGTCTGCCAACTATCAGCTGTGTGACATTGGGCAAGTCACCTTCAACACTCTTGTATGTACTTGGTCTCATTTTGTTAAATACCCACCTGAAGGGTTTTTGGTTTTTTTAACCCTTTATTTCTGCCCATTTCCATTTATTCCTATTACTCATCTGCCCCTACCCTTCAGCATCTAATTCAAGAATACCAAAAAGTATACAAAACAACAAAAATTAAAACACACACACACTCCTAAAAGTTCAGTTACCTAAAAATTACTATTAATGTTAGAACATGTTTCTAAATATCTTCCCATGTACAAATGCATACACATTCAGACATTAGAATACAGTAGATGGAATCTAAAATTAGGATAATAGTATTTCCTTTTTTGGTAATGATTTCCATCTTGCTCAAGGAAGGCAATTTTGTCCACATGTTCCTTTAACTCTGATGCTAATTATTTTTTTTAATCTTTTCCTATCTCTGAGCTACGGGATTGAGTTTATTGGTGATTAGGTTTGGTGTTCTATAGCCTAAGAGCCTGGTAAGACAGGTAGGGCACAGATGGACCCATGAACAATCTTTACTTCGAGGGAAAGATGATGTTCTCGCTAGGAAAGGACATTTCCAATTCCCATAAAGGAAATACCCTTTAGATTTTGATCATTCAACACAGACCCTTGGAGCTTGTCTTTCAATCAGGGAGAATGACACCCATATATATTCAGTCACTTGACCCCTGCCAGCCGCTGTTTCTACTCCCTATCAGTTAGAAAAAGGAAAGCAAAATATACTTGAGTCACCTTCTCTCCAAATTTGGGGAGTATCTGAGTAACTAAATATTCTGGGCCAAGTACTGCTCAAGGCAGTGGGGCTTCTTCACCAGTCAGCAAAAGTCAAAGTCCCTGCCTTCAAGGGGCTCACCTTGGGGTGCCTCGGGTGGCAGGCTGGAAACAAGTAAACAAACCCGTGAACAAGGAAATCTCTCTCTTTTTTTAAACAAGCTCTGGCCAGTTTTATTAAAGAAAAAATGTACATGATTTACTTTTCACAAGGGTGTTCTGGCATGCTTCTAATAATATCAGAATCACCTGGATCAATGATAGCCAGTGTGCATACTCTGTCGGAGAAGGCACTGGCACCCAACTCCAGCACTCTTGCCCGGAAAATTCCATGGACGGAGGAGCCTGGTAGGCTGCAGTCCATGGGGTCTTGAAGAGTCGCACATGACTGAGCGACTTCACTTTCACTTTCACGCACTGGAGAAGGAAATGGCAACCCACTCCAGTGTTCTTGCCTGGAGAATCCCAGGGACGGTGAAGCCTGGTGGGCTGCCGTCTATGGGGTTGCAGAGTTGGACACGACTGAAGCGACTTAGCAGCAGCAGCATACTCTGTAGTCTTTTCCACATGCTGTGCCCAATTCAATATTATTGCCACTGGAGTGATGGACACCGGTTTTGGCCAACACGGCATAATATGGAAATTTCTTTATAGCGACAAGTGCTAGAGGGAAACAGAAAAACTGGCGTGACAGAGAAGTGAGAGAGGATGCTTTACACGGGGACAGACCACGCGTCACGACGGAGACTCGGAGCGGTCGGCCAAAACTCGCCCCACCTGCGCCGGCCTCTCTGGCCTTCCGCTCCACCCCCACGTCCCCTCCTCCCGCCCCACCCATCTCCTCGCTCTCCCTCGCGCCCAGGCCCGCGATCGGACATCTCCAGCGCAGGCTACTTACACCTTCAGCTCCGAGGTGCAGTCCTCCTTGAGCATCGAATCGGCCAGTTGCTGCAGAAGCGCATCCTCCGTGCCCACCAGCTGCCCAGAGACAGAAGGCGGCCCATGGATCCCCGCCGCTGGGCCGGGACGGCCGCGACCCCGGGATTCTGGCTGCAGCGCGCGAGGCACTCTTTACCGAGGGGACGACGGCAGGCATGGGCGTGGGTCTGAGGCTTGCACCCGCCGCGGTTCCGCTCACTAACCGCCCCCCGGGCCCTCCCTGGGACAGCCTCGTTTCTACCGGAGGCCTGACCGCTACAGGGGGAAAAGCACAGCTTGGACCGCCCGCGTCCACCCCGCGCGCGGGCGCCGGCCCGGCCGCTCCACCAATCGGAAACGCAGAAAGAGCCGCCGCGCACCCATTGGTGGAGACGTCCCCGGCGTCAAGAGGACCGCTAACTCTGATTGGTTCAGAGAGGGGCTCTCCCGCCCACCACGCTGCAGACGCAGCAGCCCAGGCCAGAGTCGCGGAGAGCCGCAGAAGGCCCGCCGCTGAGGCGCGGCCCAGGAGGAAAGGCGGGCGGAGGGATCGGGGCTGCTGACGCCTACCAAGATGGTGGCCGTGTTCAGACCAGGCAGCTTGTCCAGCGGCCGTAACGCCGACATCCCCAGTGACTGACGGAACCGCCGCTCTCAGGGCGCGCGCCGGGCTTTCAAACCGCCCTCCGGCCCGCCCATTGTGCGTAACCGCGGGTCACGTGACACGCCACGGGCGGGGCTTCGTGTGGGCGAGGGGCGGGGCCTTCTTAAAGGAGACACTACCGCTTTTCCTTTTCTTTTTAAAAAAGTTTTATTTCTTACTGGGGGATAGCCAACTAACAAACCCTGTTATGATAGTTTCAGGTGAACAGCGAAGGGACTCAGCCATGCAAACACATGTATCCATTCCGTTCCCCCAAACCTCCTCCCCTCCAGGCTGCCGTATAGCATTGAGCAGACAGTGAACATGAGGTCGCTCAGTCGTGTCGACTCTTTGCGACCCCATGGACTGTAACCCACTAGGCTGCTCCGTCCACGGGATTTTCCGGGCAGGAGGACTGGAGTGAGTTGCCATTTCCTTCGCCAGGGGATCTTCCCGACCCAGGGATCGAACCCCGGTCTCCTGCGCTGCAGGCAGACGCTTTACCGTCTGAGCCACCAGGGAACAATAGGTCCTTTCTAAAGGGACGTTTTCCATGGCTGGCCCTAGGCACCAAAGGTGGTGCCTACGAGACAGGACTTTTATTTCACTCCTGGGATAAAGACGGTATTCAGTGATTTGTTTATTCATTTTTCCTTCGCTCATGATCATTCCAGGTGCTCTTGTTATTCAGTCGTTCAGTCAGTTCAGTTCAGTAGTTCAGTTGTGTCAGACTCTTTGAGACCCCATAGACTGCAGCATGCCAGGCCTCCCTGTCCATCACTAACTCCCGGAGTTTACTCAAACTCATGTCCATTGTGTGATGCCATCCAACCATCTCATCCTCCGTCGTCCCCTTCTCCTCCCGCACTCAATCTTTCCCAGCATCAGGGTCTTTTCAAATGAGTCAGTTCTTTGCATCAGGTAGCCAAAGTATTGGAGTTTCAGCTTCAGCATCAGTCCTTCCAACGAATATTCAGGATTGTTGTTCAGTTGCTAAATCATTTTTAACTCTTTGCGACCCCATGGACTGCAGCATGCCAGGCTTCCCTGTCCTTCACAGTCTCTTGGAGCTTGCTCAAACTCATGTCCATTGAGTTGGTGATGCCATCCAACCATCTCATCCTCTGCTGCCTCCTTCTTCTCTTGTACTCAGTCTTTCCCAGCATCAGGGTCTTTTCCTATGAGGCAGTTCTTCACATCAGGTGGCCACAGTATTGGAGCTTCAGCTCATCAATCTTTCCAATGAATATTCATGGTTGATTTCCTTTAGGATTGACAGGTTTGATCTCCTTGCTGTCCAAGGGACTCTCAAGAGTCTTCTCCAACACCACAGTTCGAAAGCATTGATTCTTCAGCACTCAGCATTTTTTATGGTTCTAACTCTCACATCCATACATGATTACCGAAAAAACCATAACTTTGATTATATGGACCTTTCCTGGTTAGTGATGTCTCTATTTTTTAATATGCTAAGTTTGTCTCCTCCAGCTCAGTTGATTCATTCCTTGCAACTGCTCAGAACAAAATCTTGGATCATTCTTTTGGCTCCTTTTCTCTGCACCTCACAGCCAATTTGTGGTTCTGTTCTTAAAATGTATCCAGAAGCTGACCATTTCTCACCACTTCCACTCCCCAATCAGGAGAAGATGCTGGCATCTCTCATTGGCTCTACCATAATAGAATTCTCACAGGCTCCCTGTGTCCACACTGATCTCTAGGGCTACTGGCTGTTCTCATACGGCAGTCAGAGTCTTCCTTTTGAAAGAGAAATCAGAGCAGGCCAGTTCTCTGGTCAAAACCTGCTGGTAGTCCCCCTCTCACTCAGAGTACATTGCAAACGCCTTACATGACCTTTGAGGCTCTGTGTGTTCTGGCCCTTGACGGACTCCTCAGCCTCATCTTCTGCCTTTCTCTCTTTAACAGTAGCTTTCCCTGGTGGCTCAGCTGGTGAAGAATCCACCTGCAATGTGGAAGACCTGGGTTTGATCCTTGGGTTGGGAAGATCCTCTGGAGAAGGGAAAGGCTACCAACTCCAGTATTCTAGCCTAGAGAATTCCATGGACTATATAGTGCATGGGGTCGCAAAGAGTCGGACAGGACTGAGTGACTTTCACTTCATTCACCAGGACCTTTGCCCCTGTGGTTCTGGCTGAAATGCACTTCCAAACAGTCACTCGGCTTGTTTCCTCACTTTATTCGTGTATCTACGTCAATGTCACTTGATCAGAGAAGGCTTTCTGAATGGCCTCATCTAAAATAGTGAGCAAGGGACTTCCCTGGTGGTCCAGTGATGAAGACTGAGCTCCCAAAGCAGGGGGCCTGGGTTTGACCTCTGGTCAGGGAACTAGAGCCTGCATGCTGAGACTAAAGATTCCAGGTGCCTCAGTGAAGATCCTGAGTTCCACAACAGAGACCCGACACAAATAGGTAGAAAATAATAGTAAAGTAGCAAACCCTGGGATTTCCCTGGTGGTCCAGTGGTTAAGACTCTGAGCTTCCAATGCAGGAGTCCTGGGTTCGATCCCTGCTTGGGTGATTAAGATCCCACATGCTGTTCAGCTCAGGAAAAAAAAAAAAATATATATATATATATAGCAATCCCTCCCATAATTCCTCTCCCCTTTTTTCTGCTCATTTTCTCAAAAGCACTTCACATACTTGCTTACAAATGTACAGCAACTGAGATTTTGCAAACTAATAAACTGTTTCTATTTATTACTGTTTAGCAAAAGTCTTTTCATGGATGCTGCAGGAGACCTGGAACTCCTGGGTAAGGGACAAAGGACATTATTACTATTCATAGTAAAAGCAGTCACTGATACTTTATTTTTGTGTCATTTTTCCCCCATGTCCCCCAAGCCCTGCAAAGGACCCATTGTGATTGTCTGTATACCTTGTGCATGGCATTATGGGAGAGGAACACAGAGGTTAATACTGCTTTTATAGTGAGTGATAAGCATGCTTGTTCTTTTTCCAGGAGGAGATATTACCTCATCCCTCAACGTTGCTTGTTATAAACACAGCCCTGAGAACTGGCTCAGCAAGAACCTGTAGGGACTCAAAGCCCATGGCAGACTGCTTCTCCTAACAGTTGTATAGTTACCGGCTCATTGTCTCCAACTAAAGTATGAAGTACAAAGGACAAGGACTTTGTCAGTTCGTACATCCAGCACTTTAGAAAGTGCTTGGCAGGGACTTCCCTGGTGATCCAGTGGCTAAGACTCCATGCTCCCAATGCAGGGGTCCCCAGGTGGATCCCTGGTGGGGGAACTGGATCCCACATGCTGCAACTAAGAGTCTGTGTGCGGCAACTAATGATCCACGACGAAGCCTGAAACTCCTGTGTGCCACCACGAAGGCCTGCTGCAGCAAAGACCAATAAATAGATATTTTTAAAAGGAAAGCCTTTCTTATTCATATAATAAAAATACTTTTAAAAATAAATACAAGTACCCACACCTACAGAGTAGTTGCTCAATAAATATTTGTCAAATGAGTGAATTGATTGATTCACATCCATTCGTTTGTTCTCAGCAGTGATTCATTCACTCATTTCCTAGGGCAGACCCAATGCCCTGCCCTGGGAACACAGATGAACCAGACAGGACCAACCAGCTCAGTGTGATGGAGGAGTCAGGCCGTGATCACACAGTGGGACATCTGGGAGAACAGGGGGTACTTCCTGTCCAATCTGAATCCTTCCCCACTGCAGATCAAACTAGTTACACCTTGTTTAGAAAGAGCAGGAAGCTCTTGCCCCAGCCCAGATGGCGCTCCGATTCCCCATGGCCTGTGGCATGGAGGGGAGTCCCTGACAGCCAGTTAGTAATTAGTACCAGGAAAATGAAGCAAGGTGGCCTCGGATACGATGTGACGGGCTGGAGAGCTGCTTTAGTTTGGAGGGGGCCTTGCTAAGAAGGTGATGTTTGGGCAGATGCCTGAATGCAGTGATAGAGGAGCCAATTAAAGGTAGTGAAGAGGATTCAGGCAGAAGGAGCAGGAAGTGCTAAGACGTCAAGTGGAGAGCATTCCTGAGGCTTCTGAGGGGCAGCAAGGAGGCCAGCGGCTCAAGCAGGTGGGGCGAGGAGTGGAGATGAAGTTAGAGAGGTGGTCGAGGCCCCGGGGACTGAGGCCCTTAGAGAGTCAAGGAAAAACTTTGGACCCTGCTCATCATGTTCCAGGAGAGGCTGAGCTGAGACCCTTTCAGTCCCACCTGTGCGGAGTGCCTGCCTGGGCCTGGTGCTGGGCCCTGTGACCCGGGCACAGAGGGGGCCTTCCTGCTCTCTGGAGTTTTCAGGGTGGAGGGCAGATAACAGCAATGAAAGGCAGCACGGTGGGTGAGAGTTGCCCTGGCAAGCAGCTGGAGCCCAGGTGAAGGTGCACTGAAGCTCCCTGGGGAGAGCCCCGGTACACTTTGCTGACTGTTGGCTGAGGCATCAAGGCGAGTTGATGCTTGTCCCCCAGGCAGTGCAACAGAAAACAGTGGTGTGTAAGATCCATCCTGTGATGAAGGGTAGAGATCGGCAGGAAGCCCGGATCCAGGCCTGGAAGTTCTTGTATTAGTATCATCATAACCCAGAACCGGAGGGCCATCAGAGACCCTCTGGGCCAGTGTGTTTTGAACTGACTTCTGTGAGACCCTGGGGAGATGCTGCTTCGGTGGGGGCGGGGGAGCACCATGAGGGGCAGGCGAAAGCTGAGTGGGTGAGATCGGGAAACCTCTTCCCACCATTTAACAGAAGCAGCTCTGGCTTTATCTCTATGGCATATTGAGCTTCCCACCAACTTTTGTGTGGGACTTCCCTGGTGACTCAGTGGTAAAGAATCTGTCTGCCAATGCAGCAGACAAGGGTTTGATCCCTGATCCGGGAAGATCCCATATGCTGCAAAGCAACTAAGCCCGTGTACCACAACAATTGAAGTCCGTGTCTTGGAGCCTGTGCTCTGTAGTAAGAGAAGCCACCGCATACGAAGTTCGCCCACAGCGACTAGGGAGTAAGCCGGTGAGGCCACCAAGACCCAGCACAGCCAAAAATAAATAGCTAAATAAAAATTACAAAAAACCTCTTGTGTGAATACAGAATCACGTGACTAAAACAATATCCAAGGGCCACTGATCACTTTTAAAAAACAGGTTTATTAAGGTGTCATTGACACGTAACAAGCTACACATATATAATGTGCACGATTTGATAAACTTTGACACAAAGATACACCCAGGCAGGCACCATCCCAGTCATTTTATAATGAACACATCCATTACCTCTCAAGTTTCTCTGTGTCCCTCTGTGCCCCCACCTCCTCTCTGCCTCCTACTCAGACCTGTCGAACAGCACTCTGGCAGCTTTGCTCATCAGAGTCCAACGTTGGAAATGCCCCAGACATCCTTCTATGGTGAACAGATAAACAAGCTGTGGGGTGCTGGTACAGGCAGCGTCATCAACAGAATGAGCATCGGGCTGAGCCGCAGAAGTCAGACACAGAAGAGCATGGGCTGTGAGATTCCATTTACGTGAAAGGCACGTCCAGGAAAAACTGATCTATGGTGACAGAAAGCAGGTCACCAAGTGCCCGTGGGAAGGTGGTGTTGACTGGCAAGAGGCAGGAGGGAACTGTCTGGGATGATGAAAACACCCTAGACATGATCGGGGTGATGCTTGCAAAAGTGTATACACAGGTAAAAAGTCATCACTAAGGTTTATATTTTACAGGCTTCAGTTGGGTTTCCCTGGTGGCTCAGATGGTAAAGAATCTGTCTGCAATGCAGAAGACCTGGGTTCGATCCCTGGGCCTGGAAGATCCCCTGGGGAAGGAAACAGCAACCCACTCCAGTGTTCTTGTCTGGAGAATCCCATGGGCAGAGGTTGCCTGGCGGGCTACAGTTCACTGGGTCTCAAAGAGTCAGACATGACTGAGCAACTAACACTTTCACACCTTATAGCTTAACAAAACCCCTCTGGAGGACTCCCTTGGTGGTACAGTGGATAAGAATCCGCCAGCCAATGCAGGGGATATGGGTTCGATCCCTGGTCCAGGAAGATTCCACATGCTGTGGAGTAACCAAGCCTGTGTGCGGCAAGTGCTGAAGCCTGTGTGCCTAGAGCCTGTGCCCCACAACAAGAGATGCCACCGCAATGAGAAGCCTGCACAGCAAGGAAGAGTAGCCCCTGTTTGCTGCAACAAAGACCCAGCAGAGCCAAAATAATAGTAAGAAAAATGAAAAATTAATTTAAAAAAGTCTTTGAAAAGACATAAAAGTGAAAGTCTCTCATTCGTATCCATGGACTATGGAATTCTCCAGGCCAGAATACTGGAGTGGGTAGCCTTTCCCTTCTCCAGAGGATCTTCCCAACCCAGGGATCAAACCCAGGTCTCCCACATTACAGGCACATTCTTTACCAGCTGAGCCACAGGGAAGCCCAAGAATACTGCAGTGAGTAGCCTATCCCTTCTCCAGGGGATCTTCCCGACCCAGGAATTGAACCGGGGTCTCTTGCATCACAGGTGGATTCTTTACCAATTGAGCTATCAGGGAAGTCTGAAAACATGCCAACATTATGTAAGAAAATCCCTCTGGAAACTCAAACTCAGTCCCCTTGGATATAGGGGGGAAGATCCTTGCAGGACTCCCAGATGGTCTCAGCTGGCAGAGTGTGTGTGGAATGGGGCGGGGGACCCAGAGACCCAAAGCCACTTTACCCATGGCCATTCTCACCTGCCTGTCCTCAGCTTCTGGGAATGGACTCCCCAGGGGGACGTTTCCTCAGAGCCTCTTCCTCGCCCTGTGGTTCTCCGGGGCTGCTCTCTCCTCCTGAGACAGTAACCACTGCTGTTCACGGAACGCTCACCGGGCATGTGAAACTCTGCACACACTCTGTCTATAGCACAGGAGGGAGGACCCAGGCTTTGGCACGGGACCCCCCAACCCTCAGCCCCTCTGCCTTTGTCACTGAGAAGCCGAATGATCTTGGAGAAGGAGAAGGTAAGCAGCTGCATCTCTCTGAGCCGAGGCTGCATCATCCCCAAAATGGGCTTCAACACCCACCCAGCTGGAGGAGCAAATGAAGTAATGTGAGGGCAAGGCCTGGCATGGCCAGGGAGGGCTCGGTGCCTGAAAGCCACGACTACCTCAGGCTGCACCCCAGCCAGGGGGGCTCTGGAGCTGGTGAGGAAGAGCCCAGAGGGGCAGCCCCTGCAAGGGAGCCTGCATCCCAGGCTAGGGCTCTGACCTTGGCATTGAGACTTTCTTGCCATGTGACCTTGGAGGACCAATAAATGAGTTAATATAAACAAAACACTGAAGCGGTGCCTGGCATATGGTAAATGCTACCTTGGACCAATGTGTCCAGACTCTCGGTCTTGGTTCTTCCCTCTGTATCATATGACCCTCATCGGCTCTATTTGTTATTGCTTTCGTATTCCACCCACATGCCAGGAACCCCAATCTCTCGGTACCCTCAGACGACAAGCCTCCAAATCGTCCCAGTTATCTCGGTCGGGACCTCTTCCTCTTGGGGTCCAGC
The DNA here is from genome assembly GCA_007570785.1 of Antilocapra americana. NCBI lineage: Eukaryota > Metazoa > Chordata > Mammalia > Artiodactyla > Antilocapridae > Antilocapra > Antilocapra americana. The sequence continues at coordinate 6,737,626 of ML663560.1, read as the reverse complement.
AGCCTGCTGGGTGACTCCCATCTGTCCCAAATTTATCCTGCCCTGCCTGTCATCTCTGTACCACGTGCACAGTGCGGGGGATCCAGAAGACAAGCCTGGTTGCCAGGGCAACGGAGGATAAAGCCCTGGCTCAGCCAGGCTGCTGATTGGCTGAGGCGCGTCCCACCTCCTGCTATCCTGAGGGTGGGGGGCAGAGGGAAGGGTCTCTGATGGGCGGGGAGAGGCACAGGCTGACCAGCCCAGAACCGCCCCCCAGCCCAGTCAGAGTCCCTGGGCCTGAGAAACTGTCTCCCGTGGGGGGTGTTGGCCTCGCCCCCTCTCTGCTTCCCACACCCAGGGCGGCTGCAGATGGCAGCATCTCTGGGGACAGCAGCCACGACAGTTCCCGGGCCGACACTGAGCTGCTTAGGCCGAGGTGGTGCGCTCAGCCAGAGCCCCCGGAACAGGCATCTGCAGGGCTTGAGGTGGGTCTGCGGGCGCGGGGGATGGGCTGCCAGATTGAGAGGTACCAGCAGCTTGAGAGGCAGGGAAAGGAGATCTGTAACCCTTGTGCTGTCCTGGATGGGACTTGCTAGAATGGGGGCTAGAAAATTCCTTATAGGTCATCTGGTAACTCCTATCCCTACCTCGTCATGGTGCAGGGACACGCTGAAGTTCAGCAAGGGTAGGAGTGACCCAAGGTCACACAGAAGGCCAGTGGAGGTTTTGCTTCAGCTGAGCCAGTCCTCTGAGAAGCCAGGAGAAGGTCTGGGGTCCTCGGTTGCCCCAGGATGCCTGGGATTTTCTTCATAGGGCTGGACAGGGTGGGAGACCCAGACCACCGCTCCATGGGCCCTCAGTACTGTGGCTGAAATGGCTCCTGCTCTGTCCAAGTCCCCCATTCTCTTGTTTAAGCTCAAAGGAGCCTGGGGTCCTGGATGGGCCAGGGAGGGGGCACGAACCTCTTGGCCTCAGTTAGGCTAGTTTGGAGCAGACTTCCTGCTCGTGGGTCCCCTTCTCCACCTCCCCCAAACCCAGGCCACATCAAGAAATTCAGAACCCTTTCTTTGGCTTTCCAGAAAGGCAGACGGTTAGGAGGACAGGCTCTAGCCCTGAGTCTGGGCCGTTAGCACCCTCTTCATTTTATTCCTCGGTGAAAAGAATAGGGCATCTTGAGACACTGTGGTTAGGAGCAGCCAGTGGGGACCCTGGAGGGCATGGGAGGGCTTCCGGGTGGATGCAGGATTGGGGAGCAGCACCTCTCCCTCCCCTGGGGCTGCAGCCCTCCTCAGAGCACCCCCCTACCCCGGCAGTGGAGGGACAAGAGGACTGGAGTCTGGAGCTCGAGGTCGGAGAACCTGGGGCTTCTCCTCAGCCAGCCCTGGAGGTCGTTCTTCCCTCCCCAGAAGACAAGGGGGGGGGGCCTTTGCTCATTTCATTCAGTTCAGGTGTCTTTCCCCATCAAACCTCAGGCATCGCTGGGGGATTGGAGTCCAGCTCCATCACTTCTCAGTTGGGTAACTCAGGGCAAGTTAGTGAGCGTCTCCAGGTCTCAGTTTCTTCATCTATAAAATGCAGACAATAATACTTACCCCAGAGACCTATTGTAAGGTTCGTGACTCCATTCTGACCGTGGTCTCCTTGCCTGGCAAGCAGAGGTGGGGCTCCTCATCCTACCCCTTTCTCACACCTCAGGAGCCATTCGAGGGTGGATTAAATGGGTCCTGATTTGTCCCATGCCTGGAGGAGATAATCTGTGGTGTGGCTTTTGAAGTATGTATAGGAGTTTGCCAAATGAACATGCACACAAAGGATATTCCAGGAAAATGAAAGCAGATGCAGAGATGGAGGCTGTATACCATGCAGGCACACGCAGGTGACTGACAAGTGGTTCCCTCTGATGGTGTGGCATGTGGGAGATAAGGCTGGCAAGGCTGGCAGAGAGCAGGGGTGGGCCACTCTAAGGAGCTGGATACATGTAACACTTGTGAATCACCTTAAACCTGCCAGCTTCCATTTCCCGCTCTCCCCACCTCTGGTGCCCTGGAAATAACATCAGCTAGTATTCATCGAGTGCTGATTCTGCACCAGGCAGCATGATGCTAAAGGCACTTTAGGCATTGTCTTGTTAAACATTCACAGAGGCCTGAAGAAGTGGGTCCTACTTCTATGCCCATTTTACAGATAAGAAAACCGAGGCTTAGAGAACAAGAACAGAGTACTATGTAGCACTCAGTAAGAGTCAGTTCTGAGCATTTTATATGAATTATCTCTTTTAACAGTTACAACAGCCCTATCATCTCCCATTTCTATGGACATGGAAATCAAGGCCCGTTTTGGGGGGCTGCTGCCTGCGTCCACGCTCTTATGACATGGGGCATGGGCCTGAATTCGGGAGCCTGTGCAGACCTTGTTGATATCAACCAGGTCCCCTGGGGATGGGTGGCTGTTCACCACGCTTTCACCAAGCGACACCTGGCCAGGATGTGCGGGTGGCTGGGGACCCACTCAGCTGTGAGGGGGCTGGCAAGTGGCAGCCTCTGCAGACACCGAGTCAGAGCCAGGAGAGGGGGCTCGGAGGAGGACCGCCCGAGTTGTCCTTTACTGAGAGCTCTGAGAGGTCAGCCTGCGTCCCCTCAAGTCTCTGGTAGTTGTCCCCCTTCTGCGGGGCACAATGCTAGGCCCAGAGAGGTCAGGCAACTGGCCTGAGGCCACACGTTCTGTTGAGGGACTGCGCCATAGTGGGCCCTCCGCTATAAGCTTCCTTGCAGAGGGTGAGGAGGAGCTGGGTCGGCCCCTGGGTGGGCAGGGCAGCTGTGTGCCTGCTCAGGGGCCAGGGTGCTGAGTCACTGTCCTCCACTCTCCGGTGTGGATCTGCTAGCCTGCGAGGTGATGCTCTGGCCTCCTGGCGCCGGGTCCCTGCTCTGGGACGGTGGGTGGCTGGATGGGTGGACAAGCCGCCCCTCTGCTGGTTCTCACCGACCGTGTCTCAGCAGCCAAGGCCGCCGCGATGCCGCACTTCCTGGACTGGTTCGTGCCTGTTTACCTGTTCATCTCCGTGCTCATCCTGGTGGGCTTCGGCGCCTGCATCTACTACTTCGAGCCCGGCTTGCAGGAGGCGCACAAGTGGCGCATGCAGCGCCCCCTGGTGGACCGCGACTTCCGCAAGACGCTGATGGTCCGCGACAACCTGGCCTTTGGGGGCCCTGAGGTCTGAGCTGACCTGTTCTGGTGGCGGTCGGGGGGGTGCCCTCCCCCGCGCCGCCCAGCCTGGAGACCCTGGGGCAGAGGGAGGCCACCCCTGGTCCTCGGGGCGATCGCTCTGCAGCCTGGCTCCTTCCCAGAGGAGGTGCTCCGGGAGGACCCCTGCTGTGCAGGGATGGGGCACCTGGGGTTCCTTGAGATGTCGCTGCTGCTGATGGCCCCGGGCTTGCTCTCCAGGTCAGACCAGCTCACCACACTCCTGCCCTCCCCAGCTCCGGGATCACCACCGCGCTCCCCCCAGTGCCTTTGTGCTGCCCAGAGCTCCTGGCCTTCCACGCAGAGCCAGGCAATCTGCCTGTCTTGAGTCTCCAGGTCTCCCATGTCCCTTCTGGATCATAGGTGACACTCAGCTCCCCACTCCGGCCGATGGTCTAGACCCAGCAGCTCCACGGGCCAGGCTTCAAGGCTGCTGCAAGGAAAGGGCTCCCTTTGGAGGGAAGTCAGCTTAGGCCAGCCCAGCGCTACCACTCAGGGCCCAAATTTAGCATGGATGAGTGTGTGTGATGGGGTGTGCCAGGGGCAAGACCATGGAGGAAGGAGGTGTGTGTGTGTGTATGTGTGTGATAGAGGGAGAGAAAGTTTAGGAGGAGTGAGCAGCCTTGGAGAGGAGGGGAGAAGCATGTATGTGTGTGGGGGGGGCAGCCCCTGGCAGGGTGGTAAGTGGGGGATGGAGTGAGTTCCGTGGGCATTATGGGGGCCACCAGCAGCAGTTCCCGCCCCCTTCCCTTGGCTGGACTTCCCTCTTTCTCTCCTTTCCCAAGACTGAGGCTGCTGGCAGAAGCCCTGCCTCCTCTGCTGGTCCTGTGCTGCCCTCCAAGCCCACCCCGGAACCCCCTCCTTTATGGAGCACCACCTTTTCTTTTTGGACATCTGTTGGCTTCATTCCCCTTCTCTGGGGCTTCCACCTTAATTTATTGCAATAATAAAGACTCCATGACTATCTCAGCAGGACTGTCTCCTTTCCTAAAAGTAGGGTCATGTCTGTCATCTCACCGGGTCGTCATAAAAAACATGATACTTCAAGGACTTCCCTGGTGGTGCAGTGGCTAAGAATCCTCCTGCCAATGCAGAGGACACGGGTTCGATCCCTGGTCCGGGAAAATCCCACATGCCATAGAGCAACTAAGTCCATGCACTGTAACGTCTGAGCCCACACTCCAGTGCCTGCCAGCCACAACTGCCGAATCTGAATGCTGCAACTACTGAAGCCTGCCTGTCCAGAGTCCGTGCCCTGAAACAAGAGAAGCCACCACAGTGACGAGCCCAAGAACCACAACACGGAGCAGCCCCCCCTCGCTACAACTAGAGAGAGCCCGTGCCCGGCGATGAAGACCCAGTGCAAGCATAAACAAACAAAAACAAACAAAACAACCCATGATCGTTCACTATCCCCCATTTGGGGGATGGGAACTGAATCACCAAAAGGAAACAGCAGTTTCTCAGCGGGTGCACTGTTGACTTTTTGGATGAGCTCATTCTTAGTTGTGTATGGTAGGCTCGTGAGCACCTCTGGGCTCCACCCACTAGAAACCAGTAGCCCTGTGCCCTCCCCTGAGCCGGGACAACCAAAAATGCTAACTGGAATTTCCGGGGATAGAGAACAGGTGAGGATATAAATTCAGGCACCGAGATGCAAAATAACACGACCTGGCACCAAATAGAACGTTCTTCCTTTCTCATGATTCTTTCGTATGGAGGTTGTCCAGACTGGTCTGGCGGCCAGATCCACCAGACCAGTTCAGGGACTCAAGTGGCTCCTCTCTTGCTGAAGGGATATTGTCGGGTGGTGCTCCCCCCTACCCAGGAGGGTCTTCTGCATCCTGAAGAGCAGGGTGGAAGGAGGGTGGAAGGGGTCACGTGCCCTCTTGAGGGACACTGTGGCTGGCTGGACCCTTATTTCCCTTTATACCTCATGGGCCAGCACTTAGTCACATGGCTACTCCTAGCTGCAAGGGAGTCTGGGAAGAGCTGTATGTCCATTAAAAGAGTCCCCCTCCTTTGGAATTTTGGTTCGACATGTACACACTGCTATATTCAGAATGGATCACCAACAAGGTCCTACTGTATAGCACATGGAACTCTGCTCAGTGTTATGTGGCAGCCTGGATGGCAAGGGAGTTTGGGGGAGAATGGATTCGTGTACTAATATATGTATGGCTGAGTCCCTTCACTGTTCACTTGAAACTATCAGAGCATTGTTAATTGGCTATACTCCAATATGAATAAAAAGCTAAAAAAAAATCATTCCTCCATGAAAGGGGAGAACACATGGAGGCAGCTGGCATTCCATCTTTTCTTTTACATTTTTGGCTGTAAATCAAAATTGGATCCTGCAATCAGGGATTTTAGTTCCCTAACCAGGGATTGAACCCATGCTCCCTGCATTGGAAGGCAGAGTCTTAACCACTGAACCATCAGGGAAGTCCCTGCCATTCTGTTTTCATAGGGGTTTGCCAAAGCCACAGGGCAAGGGGCTGAGATTTGGGCCGGATCTCCTTACCCCAGGCCCAGGCTTGCTCTTGAACAAGCCCCATGTTAGGAGTCAGCCAGGACAAAAGCTATCCATCCTCTTTCACCTCGAGGGGTGGGGCTACCCTCCTCCCTGGAGCGAACCTGGGAATTGCAGGGGCTGTCTTGCAGAACCAGGTTAGCGTGAGGCAAGAGGGGCACCGGTCCTGGGTACCTACCTCTCTTGTCTCAACCCGGCCGGCTTTGTTGTTTCTGACTCACCGCCCTGACCTCCGTCTGACCTAGCAGAGCGTTCTATAGCTTTTGGAGATTCTCCCACACTTCCGCCCAAGAGCCTGCAGCCACAAGACACCAGACTCAAAACAGCTGCAATAAATAGGTTTGCTTCTGGACTCAGCTCGGCTGGACCTGGGGCTCAAGGACGTCACCAGTGTGCCACCGAGCCATCCTTCTCTCTCTTCACCTTGCTCAGCCCTGCGGGCTTCATCCAGGTGGATTTTTCTTTTCCATGAGGTGGTAAGTTGCCCAGACAGTCCCAGGCTCACACAGCCCTAGTGCCTTGATCTCAGGAGGGAGCACACGGCATGTTCAAGCAAAAGTTCCCATCAGCCTCCGGGCTCTGGAGCTCAGGGGCTGGGTGCGCTGATCACCAGGCAGCTCCGGCTCCAACCACGGGGCTCAGAAGGAATGATGAAAATGTCTCCCTCACCCCTAGTCCAGACTCATCAGACAGTCCCTCTTGGACTCTTAGGCTTAACCGACTGAGTCAGAGACGGCTTCAGACTAGATCTGGCCTGCAGCCAAGTTTGAACAAGTGCAAATTAATTGGCAACCTTTTTAAGTCAGGAGATTTCACATGAAAGTCTTTTTCTGACTCTTCTCTTTTTCTAAGCTGCACTGCACTGCTTGCAGAATATTAGTCCCCTGACCAGGGATCGACCCCATGCCTCCTACGTGGGTGAAAGCATGGAGTCCCAACCACGGCACTGCCCCGAGAATCCCTGATTCCTCTTTAAAAATAAAGATTCTGGCCATACTGGATCTAAAGTGTGAAGGTGTTCAAGGTTATGAGCTTCACAGCCTCAGCGGGGTGTGGGGGGTAGTGAAATGGCTATACAGAAATAGGGGGAGGTTGACTGTGACCCTCCCTGAGGCCTGAGCAGTGGCTGGTCTTCTTCACAGTAAGGCTGGCTGTGTCCAAGAGTCTTGGCAGAATCTACCATCTCAGGTTGCCAAGGAGACTGAGGCTGCGAGGGTAGGGGATTTACCCATGCCTTCTGCTCTTAAGCCTGGATCCTTTCCCAGGGCTCTCCCCAGGGCTTATCACATTAATATTTATTTATTTAGTCTTTCTTTTTTTTTAATTGGAGGACAATTGTTTTACAATGTGTTGGTTTTTGCCATACATCAATGAGAATCAGCCATAATTATATGTTTGTATATATATATACAACATATATATATATATATCTGCTCCCTCTTTTTGACGTCATTCAGTCATTAAGTTATGTCCAACTCTTTGTGACCCCATGAACCGCAGCATGCTAGGCTTCCCTGTCCTTTGCTATCTCCCGAAGTGTGCTCAAATTCATGTCCATTGAGTCAGTGATGCTATCTAACCATCTCATCCTCTGCCTCCCCCTTCTTTTCTTGCCCTCAGTCTTTCCCAGCATCAGGGCTTTTCCAATGAGTCAACTCTTTGCATCAGGTGGCCAAAGTATTGGAGCTTCAGCTTCAGTCCTTCCAATGGTCATTCTGCCCCTCTAGCTCATCACAGAGCACCAGGCTGGGCTCCACGTGTTCGACAGCAGCTTCCTGCTAGTTATCTGTTTCACACCTGATAGTGTACATACGTCAATGCTACTTTCTCAACTTGCCCACCCTCTCCTTCCCCCGCTGTGTCCATCAGTCCCTTCTCTACATCTGTATCTCCGTTTCCTCTCTATAAGTAGGTTCATCAGCACTATTTTTCTAGATTCCATGTATGTGCAAATGTTTATTCATATGTGCTCTTCCCATAAAGGACCTGAGAAGTTTTGGCTGAAGGAGCCACATACATGGGGGTGAGAAGGAAATATTCTGACTCTGACTCCTGCTGTATTATTGCTCCTTGTCTCTGAGCTTCCTGGCAGCCAGAGGGACAGAGGAAACACAAAGAGGTCATTTTATTCCCATTAGGTGATAGATGGGAGAGGTCGGCCCTTCATGAAAGACAAGTTATCTGGTTCTAAATACTATAAAGAATGTCTCAAATGGATTGTTAAGAGCAACACAGTAAACAGCACCTTCAGCATCATTTTTACGACATTGACCCAGATGGCAGAGGTCACAGAAACGGCCAGTGTCCATGGAAGCAGATTTTTCCATCTGCTAGGGCACGCCAGGGAGCAACTTGATGTCAGGGCCTGACAATAGTAAATCCTATAAAGCTGTTCATTTAAATTGCATTTTTAGGGGGACTTCCCTGATGGTCCAGTGGTTTAGAATCCACCTGCCAATGCAGGGGACACGGGCCCAATCCCTGGCCGGTGCTCTAGAGCCTGTGCTCTGCAACAAGAGAAACCACTACGGTGAGAAACCTGTGCCCTGCCATGAAGAGTAGCCCCCGCTCACCGCAACTAGAGAATGCCCGTGCACAACAACGAAGACCCAGTGTGGCTAAAAATAAAATAAATAAAAATCAGTTGCATTTTGGGGGGCAAGTTTCCTGTTCTCAGACACACAACTGAGTTCACCAAGCATTTATATGTACCAGGCAGAGAGAGTTCATAGATGATTAAAGCCCAGAGAAATGCCCCCTGCCAGTGCCTGGCATTGTGCTCAGCTCACATCAGGTTCTTGTAGCGACCTGGTTGTACATTGCTCCTGCCCTACCTGCCTCACTGGGTTGTGGCAAATGTCAAAGGAGGTAGTTGGCAAGAAAGCAGTGTATGAATGGTATGCAGAATATAGTTCTTCTCCTGAACCCCACAGAGGCATGTCACATACCTGCTCCATGCCAGCACTAGGATTGGCACCAAGAATTCAAAGACAAAGAAGATAAAATCTCCCAATCAAAAGGACTCACAGACTGGAGGGGCAGATGGATATGTAAACAAATAACAACACTGTAATTGTAGCAAGAGAAGGATGTGTGAGAAACTGAAAACAGGATTGAATCCCAGGGAAGGGGGTTATCAAGGAGGATATGACTGCCAATGTGGGTTTTGAAGGCTGAATAAGAGTTTTCTCTGTAAACAGAAGAGGAGCTGGCAAGTGCAAAGCTGTGTAGGTTAGGGAGGACCCAGCCCTATTTGAGGAGTGTGAGGGGTCACATGGTCGCAGCACAGAACACCAGTGCGTAAGTTGTGGGAGAGGAGCCTGAACAAGCCGAAAGTTGTGTTTCAAGTAAGGCTTAGGTCCAGGAAGAGAACTTGATCACTCTTTAGTTGCCACCTCCTCCAGGAAGCCTTCCCTGACCCCACCAGCAGCGTTCCCCATTTAGGCCCCAGTCTTGTGCTGTGATTTTGTGCACATGTCTGTGGAGAGCCAGCATGGGGCATCATGCTTGTTGGATGAATGGTACCCACCTCTTTGTCTTGCCAGGGGCTGCCCAGCTGACGAGAGACAAAGATTTTAGAGAGGCTTGGAGGGTTCTTGGAGGTCAGGTTGTTATGCACATTTTAAAAATTCTTCGGGAGGTTTTGAAGAGCCCTGGGAGCTCTCCTTTCCCACCATCTGGTTGCTGTCAGGATACGGTGGGTGTGTCTGGGCTGGGCCCAGGACAGGAGGCGGGAATGTGCAGGGTGCCTGCGTAGGCTGGGCTGCAATGTTGGGACTCTGGGCCCGGAGGGCGGCATAGGCTGCTTATTGTTCTACTCCCTCGCTCTCCACTGAAGGAGCAGGCCTTGGGAAAGCTTGAGGGACCAGCTTTGGGAGGAGGGTGGCAGCTGCCCCCAGCCCCTCAGCAAAAGACCATCACATGGTCAGCCAGCATCCTTACCGAGAACCCTGGGAAGGCAAAGCCCCTTCTCCTACACCCCATCAAGTGAGGGATGTGGGGCTCAGAATTTGGAGCCGTAGAGACGTGGGTGTCCGGCTACTTGTTCATTGGGTAAAGCCTGGCAAGTCCACTACCCTCTCTGTATCTGCAGCTGAAAACAGCTGGAATTGATGCAGAGGTCCCTGGAAATCACGAGGGTAAATAAAAGAAGAAATCAGAATTACGAGCAATTATTTCCTTTTTTAAAGAGGTCTTTTTCTTTTTTTATGTAAACTGTTTTGTGAAGTCTTCACTTTGTTACAATATTGTTTCTGTTTTATGTTTTGGTTTTTTGGCCACAAGGCACATGGGATCTTAGCTCCTCAGTCCGGCATTAAAACCACACCCCTTGCATGGGAAGGCGAGGTCTTAACCATTAGACCACCAGGGAAGCCTCCAAGACAGTAATTTCAGTGGCGAAGGACTGAATTCTTTGTACGATGGTCAACGCGCTGGCACTTCTCACTGCATCTCACAGCCATGCGTGTGGGCCAGCAGGGCTGCTCCCCAAATACTTGTGGATGTTCAGTTCTTGCGCACAGTAGGGTTGATCTTCTTGCTTCTTTGCAATGGCTGGGACCATTCGACTAGCTCTTGCCGGCAAGTCGTGATCGGAAAAGTCCAGACCAATGCATTTCATAGCTACTGCATGCTTCACCACTGTCTCCCTCCTTCTGCCTCAATGACCAGCCCAGCTCCAGAAGGGGGCTGCTCCATCAGCCTGGGTCCCCGAGATGGCATGGAGCAGAGCCAAACCACAGTGGACACGAGGCACGAATCAGAAACAAGCATTCAGTATTACAAGTCATTGACATTTTGGAATTGTTTGTGACTGTGACATAATTTAGCCCTCCTTGACTGATACAATTTCCAATTCACAGATGAAGAAACGGGAGCTCACAGAGACCAACTTATTCAAAATCGCACAGCTGTAACACACCCAGGCTGGAGACTCTAGAGCTCGTGTCACTTGTCTGGGAGGCTACCACGAGGATTTTTTGCTTGGGTGGAGGTCAGTCCTTTGAGGCCATTTGCAGACCTGTCAATCTTTCCTTGGGCGGCACAGAAATGGGTACAGACACAAGGAGGGGGGTGGTCATTGCCACTTTGGTCCACTAGAGGGCAGCTGAACCCCAGCTTGCAGTTACAGGGCAGGCAGTTTTCTCTAGGACCCCAGAATGGAAGAGGGAGCTGAGGAAGATGGGCAGTAGGAATACCAGATGAACAAGACTCATACCTTGCTTTCAAGGCCCTAACATTCCGGCATGGAGCCAGATGGAGGGGTTCTAGACCTTCAAGAGGCCACAAGGAGGCATCTGGTCCCTATTTAAAACGGCAACTTGAGGCCCAGATGGGCAAGAGATCTGATAGAAGCCGCACACTGAGGCACTGGCCCAAGGGAGGAGAGAAGCTAAGACCCTTGACTCCAGCTCGGGGTTTCTGCATCTCAGAGATAATGCGATCCAGTGGGGTGGGCACTCCCCCCCAACACAACCTATCCAGAAAGAGCTGTGACAGCCCCTCCCCCCGGCCTCCTCTGTTCTTCCAGGAACCAGGGTGGTCCTTAGGCCTCAAAGGCAGAAGAGAAGGGGAGAGAACTCCAGGCAGATCCCCTCCCCCACCCAATCGTCCACAGGTTGCCCTGGCAACCAGAGCACAGCCAAGTTTGAAAACCTAAAGCTGGAGGGGGAGAGAATAGATAAGAAGAGGGACAGTTCCTAGGTCCACGCATCCGCCATTCACTGAATCATTTTTTCCTTTCATTCATTCATTCTACAGAAACTTAAGAGGCTAATCCTTGCCAGGCCCTGGGGGAAGACTCAGAGAAGAATAAAATCCAGGCCTTTCAGAACTGTGCTGTCCAATACGATAACCATAAATTAAAATGAAATAAACATTCAGTTCCGTGGTCGCTGTAGCCACATGGTAAGTGCTCTCGAGCTGCGTGTGGTCAGCAGCTATCACACTGGACAGCACAGATATAGAACATTCCCATTATCGCAGAAAGTTCTATTGGCCAGCACAGCTCCAGAAACTCACTGGCTAAGGAGAACGACGCGCAGGAAAATGGACCTGACCACACAGCACGGTGTGGGCCGCCATGTCCTCATCAGGAGACAGCAGGTGATGAGGCGAAGAGTGAAGGAGATTCCGGAAGCATGCTGAGTCTCGTTCCTGGCTCGGGGTCAGTGCTCAGACATTGTCTGCTGTCGCTGCACTACAGTTACTGTAAGGATTGTTTACATCATCTCTCTGGGCAGGCTGCGTGCTCCTTCCCAGCCTTGATGTAGGCCAGGCACATGGTAAGTGTTCAGTTAATGGTAGCTGTCATTAGCACCATAATTATTATTACTATTCCTATGACTCATCGGAAAAGACCCTGATTCTGGGAAAGACTGAAGGCAGGAGGAGAAGGGGATGACAGAGGATGAGGTGGTTGGATGGCATCACCGACTCGATGGACATGAGTTTGAGTAAGCTCTGGGAGTTGGTGATGGACAGGGAGGCCTGGCGTGCCGCAGTCCATGGGGTTGCAAAGAGTCAGACACGACTGAGCGACTGAACTGACTGATTCCTATGAAACAGACAGAAGAGGACACCCAGTCCAGCCCAAGGGCCAGGATCTGTGAACAGCCTGCAATGCCAGCACCAGGCTGGGAGGCCTTGTGGGTTTCCTCAACCCCAGGGGAGGGTCATCTTCGCTCAGGGGCTCAGTACAGGGTCTGGCTGGAGTGAGCACAGGCTCAGGGGATAGTTGTTGAAGCAGACGGCCCCTGCTTTGGTCTCCAGCTTGCTCCACAAGAGAGCTCAGACGGGTAGGCAAGACAGTCTGAGAGTCAGAGAACTAACAGGGTGCATGGCGATGCGGAGGGCAGGCAGAAGTGAGGTCAGCTCTGGGACCACCGAGTGTGGCCGTGTCTGGAGTTGCCCTGTTCTTACTGCAGACATCTCTCCAAGGGTCAGAGTCTGGGGGAGACAGGAGATTTGGGGAGGGCAGACAGCAGGGCACCACCCCCCAGGTGCCCTTGAGTCCAGGGCAGCCCAGCCTGGCTATTACGAGCCTCCCATGGCCCTTTGGGATTCCAGAGGCTCAGAGCAGCCATTCTCTGACGCCCACTGCTGAGAAGCCAGCCCCTCCCTACCCCGCAGCCCAGCCCAGCTGGGGCCGTCGCTGGTGGGACAGGTCAGGAGAGGGCTGGGCCCTGGGTCTAAGACCACAGCCTGGACCCTGAGTGAAAGCCCGTGATGGGGCCAGAGGGAGGAGACCCCTGAACCGGTCACCACCTGAGCTGGCCAGAATCTGGGTGTGGAGGAGGTGAGGGCCCTGCCCTGAAGTCCGCTTCCCAGACGGAGAACCATCAGGCCCTTCTTGTTCTCTGATCAAGGTGGGTGAGTCTTTGTGGCTGGTGGGGGACAGGACCAGTGATTGGCGGGGGGCGGGGGGACGCTAAGTGAGGGGAAGGGACCTGGGAACGCTAGGACAGATTCAGAAATTCTGTCCTCTGGCCAGCTGCGTGTGTGTGTGTGTTTGTGTGTGCGTACACCGAGGGTAGATGTTTGTGGTTAAGTGCAGAGTGAGCGTGCCTGTGCCCTGGTGCGTGTGACTGTGAGTGAGGGCCCACAAGCAGGGCTGTGGGGACGTGCCAAGTGGGGAGGTGATAAAGGCCGGGACAGCCTTGGGGACAAATATGCGACTGGAGGGGAGTGAGGGGCTGGGGCGCCGCCGTGAAGGATGATGAAGACCCTTTGGTGTCCTGCTCGGGACCTTAGGGCCTTAGCCACAGAGTCATACTCCCCCGTGAACCCCTGCTGCCAGTCCCGCACCAGCATCACGTCCCTGCATCACGTCCCTGCCTGCTGTGTTGAAAGCAACAGAAACAACTTTGTTCCAGAAGGAGGGTTCCATGAGCCCAGTGTGTGCACCAGCTGGCTGTCTTGGCACTCGGGAGCTCCCCTAGGGGGATGGCTCGCCCATGCAGGCCATCAGCCAGATTCCTGGATGCCCCCCCACCCCTGCCCCAACTCCCTGCAGCCAGGTGGTCTCTTTGCTTCTTCCTCTGTGCTGTTCAGCCTTCTCCAGCCCCACCCCAGCCCACAGAGTGGCGGCTCTCCTTGCCGTGCAGCTTGCGGGATCTCAGATCCCCTGATCGGACTGAACTGGGGCCACGGCCATGAAAGCACCACGTCCTAACCATTAGACACCGGGGGTCTCCCTCTTTGCCGCCTCCTCTGTTCCCCCAGTCTCTCTGCCACACAGCCGCAGAGTGACCACCTGCAAGATCCCACCAGGTCCCCTTCCAGGTCCCAAGCATTGGGGTGGCCTGGCCTGGGTCCCAGCACACCTGCATCCTGGCCTCCTCTCTCCCCTGGACAGAGCCTGGAAGCCCCATGAAGGGTTTTCAGAAAGATGCCGTGTTTCCTTGCCCTTGGGCCCTCTGTGTGAATTTCCCCAGCCCCAGGTCAGTCTCCCTCCTTGAACCCCAAAGGCTGAGCTAATGTTTCCCCCACAGGGCTCACCTCTGATGTAGCTCAGCCTGTTTCACTGCCCTGAAACTCTGGGGACCATAGATCCCCCAGGGTGGGGACAGAGGTGTGTTCACCGAATGAGTCCCCCATGAATGCTTGTTACTTTTGCACTTCCCAAGCCTCCCCTTGTCCAGGGCCTTCTTAAGCTCCACTTCCGGCTCCTGTTTCTTCTCCAGCAGCAGGCAGCCCAGGACTCTTCCCTGGTTCTGGGAGGAGCCCCAGATCTGACCCTGTTCCCAAGCCAAAGGGTTCGTCTCTCGGCCTCCTACCTGGACGCCAGCATTCCTACTTCGGGGGCTGTGTGTGGAAACCCAGAGTTCTCTGGCCCCTTCTGGAAGAGGCAGACAGGTCTCCAATAACCACTGTCCTCCCCTGGGGTCCCCAGACATGTATATGTGACCCCCACAGAGTTGTCCACAGAGAGAAGGGTCGTGCTCAGGCCCAGGTAAAGAGAGAGGTTTCATTCATCACGCCAGGCAGCCTGCTCACCGGGTGCCACCTTCACCTGGCGTCCAGGTAGGTGTGTGTGTGTGTGAGGTGTACAGGCATGCAGCAGTGGGAGCTGTAGGAAGGGATGTGTGTGCCCCACAGAGGACCTGATAGCCCCCTCCAAACAAGGCCCCTTCAGGAGGACTAGCTGCTGATCAGGTTGGGGAGGACCAGCACCTACAGGCTGTAGCGCCTCACCCCTGCTTGGCCCCTTTGCTCTGTTTATCAGGGGAAGGTGGAAGACCTGGATGGACCACGACTTTGAGATGCAGCCACATGGGGCCCCTGGCCCTGGAAACTCCTTCTCCCGCAGCCACCTGCTGGGCCACCCAGCCCACCCTTCGAAGCTCCCCAGCGGGGTGTCGCCTCTCATCCCTGTTCTCAGGAAGACCTTCCATCTGGATGCTTTTCCCCAGAGCCACATCCCACAGGCTTCCAGCCGGCCCGGCCTCGGGGTGAGGGCCTGGAGTGTGTCCCCGCAGGAGACTGGCAAGAGCCTGGCATCCAGGAAGTTCAGTTCCATCTCCTTAACAGTCCGTCCGCACAGCCAGGCACGGCCCCTGGGCCCCTTGCCTTCTCACTGGGAAGAGTTGTCCAGCCCGGGCAGGGAGGCGGCCACTCACGGAGGAGGGAAGCTGCCCACAGTTGGCTCGTCATCGGTGACCCCAGTGCCAGGGGACAGGGTCCACTCCGAGGGCCCAGGGAGCCCAGGTCTGGCCAAACCCAGCAGGATGCCCACAGTGGAGAAGCCCCTGGTGAGTTCATGCCTGACCCTACCGCTCCGGTCCCGCTTAGCCCTGAGCCCACCAGGTCCTGCAGGGCCGGGCTCAGTGGGTCCGAGGCACCCCGTCCCAGCGACTGCACCCGTGCCTGCCAGAGCTTCTCCAGGAAGAGGCAAGCCCCGGCCTAGGGGTATTCCAAGACCCCGGCTGCATCTCCAAAGGGCCTCTCCTACCACGGGGCCCGCGATGGCCATGGACTTGGCTGCTGTGGATACGAGGCCAGGCACAGCCAGCCGTTTATCCACAAGGGCCGCCAACAGACCCGGCTTGACTGTCAACTTGGCCGCACCAAATCCACCCAGACTGGACACAGGCACTGAGTCCCCTGATCTGGATACCAATATGGGCTCTGCCGTGGACTTGGCTACAGCAGGCACAACCAAGCCTGGCGGGGGCATGGACTCGGTAACTCCAGACCCAGACAAGGTGGGCAAAGCCACAGCTACAACGGGCACAGCCAAACCAGAAACCACCACAGGGTGTGTAGCCATGGAACGGGCAGCCCCAGATCCAGTCAAGCGGGGCACAGCCAGGCTGGACACAGTCATGCTGGTGAACACAGCCAAGCTGGGCATGACTACGAATTCTCCAGCTCTGGATACAAGCAGGTTGGTCATAGCCATGGGTCCAGCTGTGCCAGTCACGCCAGACCTGGCCGCTGGCGAGACCACACTGGACAGTGTCATTAACCTGACAACACCAGACGTTGCCACCCACCCATCAATGTTGAGCCGAAGCACAGATGCAGCCCTGGGCCACGCTACAGCGGATGCTGCCACGGACTGGGCCACAGAGCTGGACCGGGCCAGAGAAACCAAAGGTAAATGCAAAGATCTGGGCTGGGGAGGTGCTGGGCTGCTGAGGGTGGGGGGGCGGGCAGGGGTGTAAGGACCTGTAGATAGATTAGGCTTGGCTAGATCTGGAAAGGGAGGGAAGTTTTGTTTTTGTTTTTTTTTAAGGTGAGAATGCCATTTCCTTTAATATCTATGCATTTAGTTTATTTATTCGGCTGCACTGGGTCTTAGTTGTGGCCATGAAACATGTGGGATTCCCTGACCAGGGATCCAAGCCGTGTCCCCTGCATGGGAAGGTGGATTCTGGACCACTGGACCACTGGGAAGTCCTGGGAGGGAAGATTTTTAAGGTCAGAGTTGAATGAGTTGGGGGAAGGGGATGGGATTGAGGGGCAGAACACAGGAGAGGCAGCCCGAGCTGGGTCCCAAACTGCCAGTCAGAGTTCAAGCTGAGGGAAGCCATCAGCAGGAAGGCTTGCAGGGGTGATTTGAGGGCGAGCAGTTGTGCTGAGTCTGTCCTTTGCCATCTTCCCTGACTATTTCTCTGTTCCCTGAAGACCTGAAATGCTCAGGTGAGCTATGGGTGAGTCCAGCCTGAAAGGCAACCCACCTACACGAAAATGTAGACCAGCACTTCAGTAACTGGTGATTTGTCTAATAGTCAACACTGCCAGGCTCCTCCGGATGTCAATAATGATCTCACACTTTTCGTGAGACCTTCTAAATCTTTCCCATTCAGTCTTTCAGGAAGATAGCTGTTGCTTTTTCCTTTTTTTACATTAAAAAGTTTATTTATTTGGCTGCTCTGAGTCTCAGTTGCAGCATGCGGGATCTTTGATCTTCATTATGGCATGAAGAATTTTTCTAGTTGTGATTATGCAACATGTGGGGTCTTAGTTCCCTGACCAGGGATCCAAGCCGCATCCCCTGCATGGGAAGGTGGATTCTGGACCACTGCACCACCAGGGAGGTCCTGGGAGGGAAGATTTTAACTCTTAGTTAAAGATTTTAACTCTTAGTTCAGCACATGGGATCTAGTTCCTTGACCAGGGCCCAAACCCAGAACCCTTGCATTGGGAGCAAGCCCTGATAGCTGTTGCTTAAAATGTGTCTCATCTAGAATTCCTTCTTGGTCCCCTAGCCCCAGCGCTGTAGTCTTAAAGGGTGAGTTGGAGATTTGTATGTTGAAAGTCCTACATGGAACTATAAACAGGTCAACACAAGGGCTGGAAGTTCATTTGGTCTTCGAGAGGCTGTGACTTGCCTAAATCACATAGCTGACATGTCTAAAGTGGCAGCAGTGGTAAAGAACCTGCCTTCAGTGCAGGAGATGTATAATAAGAGACTTGGGTTTGGTCCCTGGGATGGGACGATCCCTTGGAGGAGGGCATGGCAACCCACTCCATGGGCAAAGAAGCCTGGAGACTCCCATGGGCAGAGGAGCCTGGTGGGCTATAGCCCATAGAGTCCAAAGAATCGGACACAACTAAAGCGACTTAGCATGCATCCATGCAAGGTAACGGGGATACAGCAATTGGAATTCTTCGGGCAGTCTCATTCCCAACCTTTCAAAGGCTCAGATTCTGGGTCTGGTGGATGCTCAGAAAGCATCTGGTCCTGAGGCTTAACTGGGGTTGGGGGTTGTCAGCCCCCTTCTCATTGCACTTTGCACACCTGGTCTGGGGGAGCCCACTCAGGCTCTCGTCTTCCCTCCTCAAGGAGAGCCCAGGCCTCTCTTCTAAAATGCACGTGTGGACAGCCAGCGGGCGGCCGGACCCCTCCGCCCGGACAGCTCCCAGGCAGGTCCAGAGGCAGCCCTTTTCTTCCTGACTTCTGCCTTCCCTGATACCACTCCTGTAGCTGTATCACTAGAGACCCGGGCATGCTCCTTTTCTCTCCCCTTCATCCCAGCCAGTTTGATTCCAGCTCTGTGGCCCAACCTCCTCAGTCCTAGGCTCTGTGTCCCTTTCTCTCCATCCCTCTGCCCCTGTGAGGCCACTCACCCCCTTCAACTGGCATGAGATGAGGGACTCATCTCATGGGAGCAGCTGTTGGTGACTCACCATTATCTTCTTTTAAAGTCCAGCTCCTTAGCTCGGCTCCCAAGGCTGTGGACTTCTCCAGCCTCTTAGCTCTATATCCTTGTCTGGAATTTTCCCTGCTTCCTTGCACCCAGGAGCTCTGTCATCCCCAGCACCAGGCAGCTCTCACCTCTGGTCTCAACTCAGCCCTCTTCTCTCCATGGAATGATTTCTCTTCTCTCCCCCCTACCTTTGCCTTTCTGTCTTGGCCCTTACCTCCTCCAAGAAATCCTACAAAACCCCTCTCCCCAGAGTGCCCACCTCCCTGCACCCACAGTTCTCTGTGTACATCCCACTCTCTGTATTAGGACAGTCCAGCTTTCTGTCTTACCCCACCAGACCCAGAGCTCTTTGAGGATATAAACCGTGGTCCTCATTCCTGTGCCCGCCTGGCCTGGCAATATGCTATCCATTCTTGAGGATTAAATGCAAGAAAGATTATTTTTTTTCTGACCAGTAAATTGAGGCCCAGGAAAGAAAGTTCCTGACCAGTTCAAGGTCATAAGGCTCCTCATCCCAGAGTCAGGCCTGGAACCCCGGCTCCTGAATCAGGCAGGGTTCTACCGGCACCCGCGCCTGGGAAGAACCCCACGGAACCAGTCCAACATCCCAACCACCGCGTGACTCAGGCTGGAGAACCGCATCCCGCAGCTGTCACCGGTCCCCCGCGCCCCCTCCCCACCCCAGCCTTAGAGTTACAGGCCGGGAGCGGGATCCGGGCGGAGGGATGGGATGGGGGCGTCGCCCCCGGCGGGGCACCTCGAGCCTGCGAGGCCCAGCGCCCCCGCTCAGCCGGCGCTGGGTGCCCGCGCTCCCGCGTGCGTGCGGGCGGGCGGAGAGCCGGTGCGGGCGCCGACGCCGTGGGAGGAGGAGGGGCCCTCGGCGGGGCGGGCGGCGCGCGGGTCACGTGGTGCGGGTGGCAGCGGCGGCGGCGGCGGCGGCATCGGTGCGCGCGGGCAGGGGCAGCGCGGCGCCGAGCCACGGAGTCGAAGTCTCGGGCGGGCGCGGCGGCGCGGGGCGCTGGGGCGGCGCGGCCGGGCCGCGGGCCGGGCGGGTGGGCGGAGAGCGCGGAAGGGCGAGGCCCGGCTGCAGGGGCTGCTCGGCCCAGGAGGAGCCCGGGTCCCGCTCAGCCCTGCAGCCCCGCGCCCTTGAGCATCTTCCCGGAGGAAACGGAGACAAAGGAGGATTCATGTCCAAAGGTAAGGAGGCCGGCTGGGCCATCGGCGCGCGCCGGGAGGCGGAGGCTGCGGCCCCTACCAGCCCAGCTGGAGATGCTACCGGGGGAGGGCTGATGCGCGGAGGAGCCCACGCACGGTGACATATGTGCACGGACACACACACGGTGGCACACTCCCCACGATGTCCAAGCCCGGAGAAATGCACAGACGGGAAGGCGGAGAGACACGGAGACCCCCGAACACGCAAGCGGGCGCCGCGATGCGCGCTGGAGCACACTAAGACGCGCACACACAGGCACACCACGCACAGGTATCGGGACCACCTACAGCCGGGCGGGGACCGTGCGCTGACACGTAGACCCCTTCCCCCACACACGGGCGGGCGGGCGGGCGGGCGCTGAGACAGGCACCCGCTGGTGGTCTCCAAGGGGACTCGTTGGCCTCCGAAGACTGGGATGGAGGGAGGGGCATATATCTAGGGCCCTTTGCTCTGTCAGTGGGAAAGTACTAAGATATCTTTTGTGATTTCTCCGCTGAGAGCCAGGGGCTGGAGCTAGGGGTGGCCTGAAATTGCCTCTGCGGGTGGGGGTGGAGTCTTAAAGACTGCTGGGGTCTGGGGGTTGGGAATGATCTCCGGCTCCGGCTCCAGAAGGAAGAGCTTCCCCAGCCCCTGGATCCCCACGAAGCCAGGAAGGCAGGTGCTGCTCTGGAAAGGTCCCCTCCCTTTGCGGCCACCTTCCCAGCAGAGGGGTGGGGTCCCTGGGTCGGACAAAGACAAAGCCCATTCATTTCCCTGTAAGAGAAAGCACCAGGGCCCTTGCTTGGCAGGGAGGTGAGGGGCGGGGGTTGCGGCTTCTGTGGGGACTGAGAAACTGCGCTGAGCCGGGGGTGGACGGGTCTCTCCCCTGAGTACGGTGGGGCAGGTGGCTCTGAGCAGGAGGTGCTGCAGGCAGGGCCCTGAGAAAGCTGGGAGCTCAGAAGGAGCCCCAGGAACCACGTAGGCAGGATGGCATATTTGAGTTACATCCAGCTGTGAGCCCATCAGAGCTCTTCCCTACCCCTGAGGAGCCTCTCCTCCAATGCCTGCTGTGGAGGGAGGGGAAGGTCTCATAACAGAGTCTATCTCCGTGCCTAGGACCCACCCAAGAGCCATTTGCTGGGTTGGAGGTCAGCTGCTCCACCAAGGGAGCAGCATCCAAAGGAGGAGAAAGGTGATGGCTCTGAGTAACAGCAGCCCTGCAGTGAGACTTGTGTTCATTCATTCATTACTGAGTGAGGCTTGCATTCATTCATTCATTCATATTGCTGAGTGAGGCTTGCATTCATTAATTCATTGCTGAGTGCCTTGTTAATACTAGGTACTTCGGGGCACAGAAATCCATAAGACATGGTTCCTGCCCTGCAGGAGGGTGGCAATTGGCATGTGTCAGGTTTGTGCCCACACTTTTGTGTAAGCATCAAAGCAACCCAGCGAGGTCGGGACTGTCCCTGTCTTTCTGAGAAGAACACTGAGGCTCCTGGAGGCCATCTGGCTGGGAGTCAAGGATGGGCCAGCTGCCCATCTGGAGCTGGCATGGCCGGACATGGAGGGGCTTCAGGGGCGGAGGAGGGAGCTCCAGAATTCAACTTTGGAGCTTCCCACACCCTGTGCTCTGGAGGTCCCCTCACCAGACAGTGTGAGGCAAGGATCTTGTCTAGGGTCCAAAAGTGTCCTTGGCATTTAGTCTAGAGTTTGGGTGGAGTCGGCTCTCACCGGAGGGCCTATAGAATGACCGGGATGGGATGGAGTGAGTGGGTGAGTGAATGAATGAGTGGCTACAGAGGTACTCACTGAGGCAGCACAGAAGGGAGGCAGCCATGTGAGATGGGAAAGCGGAGGCTTTCCTGTATAGTGAAGGAAGAGTGGGAGGTTGCCAGGGGCTAGAGCAGGCAAAGGGTTTTCCAGCAAAGTCTGTGACACTGTGACCCGCCACAGGTTTGCAGTACCTGTGGCTGATGGGTGGTCGTCGTTAGCGCATGACTGGCATGTAATCGTCTGGTATGTAATCGCCGTGTGGTTGGGAGGGGCATCTTGCCAGCAGGGGCTCTGTGGCTGGTGACAGGTGCTCGATGGAGGAATGAAGTGCACTCTGCTCCCGGCCTGCTGGAGCCCCTAGAAGTTGCCTGGGAATCTGTCAGCTGGCCTCTTCTCAAAACCAGTTTGTGTTTGGGGAGTGGTCTTTGAGGATGCTGCGGTTGACAGGCCAGGGCTGAGCGGGCTGGGGTGAGGACGCAGACTTTATGCAAATACTTAGGAAAACTCCTATGAATAGATACCAGACTCATTTTCCAGGTCTGTAGTGTAAGACCCTGCCCCACCCCAAACACACATGTGCACGCAGATGGCGCCGTCTCACAACAGTGGATGTGGTGACCCAGTGGGCTGGCCATAGAGGCATCCAGGGGATGAAGAGGACCAGCCTGGCAAGCGGCTGGACAGGGAAATCGGGGCATTGGCCCCAGTGCAGGTGTGCTGAGTCGGGCCCGGGAACCACGTGCAGAGTGGAGGCGCAGGCCAGGCTGCTGATAGTCAGCTGCTTCAGGCTCGAGCCAATCTGGGTGCCTTCTGGAGCCGCCTGGCTGGCAACAACTTCCTGGGAAGCAGGAGGGAACCACGCCAGGCCCTGGGGAGGTCCTGAGACTCCGTCAGATTTGGCTGTGCCCGCGGATGACAAGGAAAGAACGGTTTCCAGTGGAGAGAGAGAGAGAGCCATGCCAGGACCAGGGAAAGGACCAGGTGGTGGGGGTACAAGAACAGACTCCTGGCTGGCTTTGGGGGCGGGGAGGGAGGTGCTCCTGTCCCCCCTCTCTCTTTCCCATCTGCTGCTCCATCAGTTCTTCCTGTGAGCCGGAGACCCTGCAGGGTGGTAACCAGGAGCCATGGGATTTTAGAATGGCCAGGCTGGAAGGGGGCCTCTAGAGAGCGTGGGGTCGGGTGAGTGTACTGGGTCATTAGCATCTAGGGCACCTCCCTTTAACAAGTGCTTTCACATGCACCACTTCATTCCCCCTCCTGACTGGGGACCGGAAAAGGGCACGACCAAGAGGGTTTGCAGCAGTGAGGCCGAGTGGGGGCGCATCCGCCACAGCCTTAGTCACTATCCTAAGAAGTTTACAGAAGAGGAAGCAGGTGCACAGAGGTAGGCGGTTCACCGAGACCACGGAGAAGGCAGGTCACAGAGCCAGGCTCTTTCCACGTCACCACACGCACCCCTCTTATGGGGAGGGAAGTGGAGATGCTGTGTCCTGAAACCCACCCTGGAGGACGGTGCCCTGATGAGGGGACACACAGATTTCTCATGTATACGAGCATTCCCATGATGTGCCAGACCCAGAAGGATGTTTGCCTTTCTCCACCGGGGAAGGACTGTGAT
Organism: Antilocapra americana; assembly: GCA_007570785.1. Classification (NCBI taxonomy): domain Eukaryota; kingdom Metazoa; phylum Chordata; class Mammalia; order Artiodactyla; family Antilocapridae; genus Antilocapra; species Antilocapra americana. Next base: position 6,714,629 of record ML663560.1, on the reverse strand, counting down.
CTCAGGCTCTCCTTTCTCTTGTTACCCACCACGCCAAGAACACAGCGTGTCATGTCATCTTAGGCCTGTGGCTGCCCCTACTTGGGCCTCATCCTCTCCTCACGGGTCAGCAGGGAGGCTTATTCCTCCTCAGATTTAAAACTAAGACTTGGAGAGGACTTCCCTGGTGGTCCAGTGGTTAAGACTCCGTACGTCCACTGCAGGTCGCATGGGTTTGATCCTGGTTGGGGAACTAAGGGGCCAAATGCTGTGCGCTGCAGCCAAACTAAAAGTCTGAAAGCAATTACCAACTTAAAAAAATAAGGTGTAGAGGCTGTCTGGGGCTCCTCAGGGCACAGAGACATCTACTTTGCATCAGTGCTCATGGGACAGAGGGAACACTGACTGGGAGACATTAGTGATGCTCACTCTGCTGAGGTGAGGTAGCCCCGCAGGCTGCTTAAAAAAAAAATTACTTTGTTGTATCAGGTCTTAGCTGTGGCACGCTGGATCTTTTGTTGTAGCTCACGGACTCTATTTGCTGTGTACAGGCTGAATTGTTCCTCAGCATGTGGGATTTTAGTTCCCCTACCAGGGATTGAACCCACACGTTCTGCATTGCAAGGCAGACTCTTAATAACTGGACAACCGGGGAAGTCCCAGACCCGTGGGTTTCTAAAACACAAAGCAACTGGGTCAGGAACGGGCAGTCAATAGATGTTAGATCCAGAATCCTAAAAGGTCTTTGCTTTGCCCTTTATTTGGGTGAGGCAGGACTCAGAGTTGGAATGACCACAGATGTCTCTTAGGTCAGTGGTTCTCAATTGTTGGCAGTGCCAGCCAATGTCTGGCACTGTCTGAAAATATGTTTGATCATTAAATTGGGAGCTACCACTGGCACCTAGTAGTGGAGAAGGAAATGACAACCCACTCCAGTATTCTTGCCTGAAAAATCCTATGGACAGAAGAGCCTGGTGGGCTATCGTCCGAAGGGTTGCTTAGAGTCAGACATGACTGAGTGACGAAGCATGCACTGGCATCTAGTAGAGGCCAAGGATGTCACTAAATGGACTACAATGCCCAGGAAAGCTCCCTACTCTAATGATCTGACCTAGCATGTCAATAGCACCAAGGCAAAGAAACCCCTAGGTTAGAGGCACAGATCTGGTGCTTTGGAGCAGTGAGGTGCATTTGAAAGTACGCCAGCGACTGGAGGGTCTGGGTACTGGTCCAGTTTTCCATCTGACTTGCTGTGTGTTCTTAGGTGAGTTCTTACCACCGCCTCCCACCCCCAGGCCTCAGTCTCTACACCTATGAGATGGGAGACCTGTACTGGAGGACATTCATGGTCCCGTCCAGGCCTACCTCTGTATGATTCTATATCCAGAGAAGAATACAGTGGTGTCTGTGTGATCTTAGCCTGCCCCTCCCACCTTGGCTTTGCAGGGCTCCCGGAGACCAGGACGGACGCAGCCATGTCAGAGCTGGTGCCCGAGCCCAGGCCTAAGCCGGCAGTGCCCATGAAGCCTGTCGGCATCAACCCCAACCTGCTGGGCTACATCGGCATCGACACCATCATCGAGCAGATGCGCAAGAAGACCATGAAGACTGGTTTCGACTTCAACATCATGGTGGTTGGTATGGAGGCCGTGGACTCTCTGGAGACCCTGGTGGCAGGCAGCACCCTTTAGAATTCTACTTCTTTCTTTATGATGGCCTCAGCCCTGGCTTCTCTAGAATGAGCTCTTCCTCTGAGGAAAGATCTCAGCGTGCTGACCACAAAGGCCTGACTCCTTTCTCCCCACAAGACTGGCTGATCTGAGGGCGGGAGGTATGGGTGGACGATGGTCAACCTGGCCCCGTCACCCCCTGTCTGTACACAGGCAGCCTTAATGCTGTGCTCAAGGCCTGGGAGCATCGCCCTTATTCTTCCCCACCCTCAAGAGCTGGGGGAGGATCAGAGGAAGGGTGGTCTTCTTTGTGATCTTTGTTGGTGCTTTCAAGCTTGAAGAGAATTTCCAGGACATTGGTCACTAATTAGGGTCACCGGGCCACAGAACGTAAGAGCAGGGCAGGACGTTTGCCTTTGATCACAATGACATATTCCCTCAGTTGCTGAAACTGGGATCTGGGAATCATCTTTCTTCCTCCTGCTTTATCCCCAATCCAGTCAGTCATCAAATATTGTCAATTTTACCTCACAAATATCTCTCCAGTCTGTCTACCCTTTCCGTCTCCATTGCCAGCACCCTAGGCTACCATCGGCTACTACCCTGGGTTACCACGGCCACCTGCTTCAGAGCTGCTCATACATCAGGGTCAGAGTGTAAATCATCTGGAACATCTTGCTCTAAAAAACATTGGCTAAACTAGACAGCGTGCATGATGACATAACTTCTTTTTCTCCTGGTTCTCTGTCTTCTTCAATCCATTGTCTACCAGTGACTGAATAATTTTTCCAGGCTGCAAAACTCATCATCACCCATCCTACTTAACAATCTTTCATAAGTCTAAGGGTTTGAATTCCTAGCTTGACCTGATACTACTTCTCCACTCATCTTTTACCACTTTCCATGAAGCATCTTTGTTGCTGTTCAATCGCTAAGCCATGTCTTACTCTTTGCAACCCCATGGACTGCAGCACACCAGATTCCCCTGTCCTTCACTATCTCCCAGAGTCTGCTCAAATTCATGTCCATTGAGTCAGTGATGCTGTCTAACCATCTCATCCTCTACCACCCCCTTCTTTTTTGCCTTCTTTCCCGGCATCCGGGTCTTTTCCAATGAGTTGGCTCTTTGCATCAGGTGGCCAAAGTAGTGGAGTTTCAGCTTCAGCATCAGTCCTTCCAATAAATATTTAAGGTTGATTTCTTTTGTGTTTGTTTGGTCTGATCTCCTTGCAGTCCAAGGGACTCTCAAGAGCCTTCTCCAGAACCATGATTGAAAAGCATTGATTCTCCACTCAACCTTCTTTATCACCCTGTGATTCTTGTGCATGTTTGAGAAACACTCTGCCCAGACCAGTGGTTTGCACCTATCTTTTAGCTGTGGAGCTCTTCCTTGGAATGAAATCTTGTTCAGAAGTGCAGTGTCAGTATGCAAATAATTCCATCTTTAAGTGCGATTAAAGACTAAACACTTAGGTCAAGCAAAAATGAAACGGAAAACCAGTACACAAGTGCAGAGGTTGCCCCTTTCCCAGCACTCCCAGGGCTCCAGAAGGAGAGAATGTGCAATTCGACTGACGTTTTCCCAGGTCCTTCACCAGTAAGTAGGAAAGCATTCCCACCCACTCGCTCTCCCTGCTCAGTCTCCAGCCTCTCCAGTGAGCTTTCAGTCAAGGACCTGTATCACAGCTCTAGAATTCTGTAAGCTCAGGGGAGATGCTAGGCTTGGGAGCTGGGCCCGGGGTCTCCCTGCCTACTCATCCTCCTCCTGTCTTGCTGCAGGGCAGAGTGGACTGGGCAAGTCAACACTGGTCAATACCCTCTTCAAATCCCAAGTGAGCCGCAAGGCCTCCAGCTGGAACCGGGAGGAGAAGATTCCCAAGACGGTGGAGATCAAAGCTATTGGGCATGGTGAGGACCCGACAGGGACCCTGCTGGGCGTTGTTCCAAGGGCCTCTGCCAGAAAAGGGGAAGAATGGGGCATCTGGGGGATGAGACAAATGAAAGACAACCTGAAGACAGATAGAATTAAGCCCTTGAACACGATGGAGCCAACTCTTTAGACTGTAAGTCCAGAAAAGGGGGTGAGGGAATTAGAGAGGAATGAAGTAGGATTTGAGTGGGATGATAAAGCCTGGTGGAAAAAAATACTTTTTTTTTTTTTAATTTGGCTGCACCAGGTCATAGTTACAGCACAAGGGCTCTTTAGTGGAACACGCAAACTCTTTGCAGTGTGCAAAGGGTTCATGTTGGCAACCCTAATTCCCTGACCAAAGTTGAACCCGGGCCCCCTGCGGTGGGAGCATGGAGGCTTAGCCGCTGGCCCACCAGAGAAGTCCCAAGACTGGGTAGATTTAGACAGACAGAAGGGGTAAGGAGGGCATTCCGGTGCAGGGAATGGCATGAACAAAGGTGTTGAAGTGTTGAGGACCCTGAACTTGATTTTTCCAATCGTTGGTCCTGTAGAAGGAAGGAGCCCAGGTCTCCCCCAGCTGGTAGGCAGTGGGGCACCTGGTGTCAGCTGGAGGAGTGACCCCTTGGGTGCCTTTTCTGTTCTCTCCCCAGTGATCGAGGAAGGTGGTGTCAAGATGAAGCTGACTGTCATCGACACCCCGGGCTTTGGAGACCAGATCAACAATGAAAACTGGTATGTCTGCCTGAGCGGGAGCCCTCCACCCTAAAGACCGCAAGGCAGATACTGAATGCACTGCAGAATCACTCAAACTGAGAGCCATCTGTGCCCTCCATGCTGCGGGCTTACATGGGAAGACTTGCTGAGAGAGGGGAGGAGGGCTGTCGGGGAGCAAGCGGAGAGGCCAGATGAGGCCTGGGCATGAGAATGGAGGGGCCAGAGCGGAGGGAATGTCAGCCGAGGCATTGCCTGGAGATGGGAGTGGGTCAGGAGACAGAGCGGGCAAACTGGGGTGCAAACCCAGGCGGACCTGGAGGTTGTGGCACAGAGCTTAGCCTGAGGGCCAGGAGTTGGCCACCTGGACAAAGAGAGGACGGGAGGAAAACACAGGGGAGGGCAGTGTCCATGAGGAGAGCCTCTGGGGATCCAGTGTCCAGCCAAAAAGGGGGAAGTACACTGCCCAGGTGAGGATGGAAGCGTCTGCTATGAACAGAACACACAGTGCCTGCCTCATGGTGCGGCCAGAAAAAAAAGAAGAGAAAGCACAATGTCAGAGTCATGAGTTGGGCCTTATTCCCTCTCTAACTGAGGGCTTCCCAGGTGGCTCAGTGGTAAACAATCTGCCTGCCGATGCAGGAGACACGAGAGGTGCGGGTTCATTCCCTGGTTCAGAAAGATCCACTTGAGAAGGAAATGGCAACCCACGCCAGTATTCTTGCCTGGAGACTCCCACGGACAGAGGAGCCTGGTGGGCTGCAGTCCTTGGGGTCACAAAGAGTCAGACACGACTTAGTGACTGAGCACGCACGCATACGTTGAGGACGGTAGCCTGAGAGTCAGCCTCCCAGATGGCTCTGAGGACCTGCTCTGAAAAGGTGGGTGGAGGCCAATACACTTGTGCTTTTTGACTGGGGATACGTGCAGTCAAGCATACATCTCAGCAGAAGGCTGCTGCCCGTCCAGAGGAACAGAGATCTCTGTTAATGATTTTAGTGCTTTTCTAAGTAGGGGAAGGTACAAGAATTTGGGTCCAAATTTTTTTCCCTGAAATCCAACTATCGAAGGGCCTGTTTCCCCAAAGCACAGAGAGCCTTATCTTGTTCTTTGTCCCGAATTCCTTCCAGGATATATTGTAGGTCAGTGACTACAGTGGCTAATGACTTAATCCTTGTAAAACCAGAGGGCAAGTGACATTCCTTGCTTCACAGAGGGTTCTGGGCAGAAGTTTGCTCCCAGACAGGGATGAAGACAGCTGTGCATCTGTGAGGGAGCCTGGGGCTGCCCCAGACAGACAGGGCCTCTCAACAACACACCTTGGAATTGGCTGTGTCGATCTTAGAAAGTGGCTAGTCACCTTCTTCCCTGGCTGTCCCCACACTCCTATACTACTATAGCAACAGCCGTGATAGTGATGAATTATTATGCTGGGATTAATGCATGCTTATATTATAATATGAATTACTATAATGCCAGGATTGAGGACTTTCTATGTGCCATTTCTCTGTTCAGTGCTGTGTTGTTGTTTAGTCCCTCAGTCATGTCCAGCTCTCTGCAGCCCCTTGAACTATAGACCGCTAAGTTCCTCTGTCCGTGGGATTTCCCAGGTGGTAGTGGTGGTTTAGTTGCTAAGTCATGTCCGACTCTTGCGACCCCATGAACTGTAGCCTGCCAGACTCTGCTGTCCATGGGATTTCCCAGGCAAGAATACTAGAATGGGTGGCCATTTCCTTCTCCAGGGGATCTTCCTGACCCAGGGATCGAACCTGCGTCTCTTGCATTGCAGGTGGACTCTTTACCGCTGAGCCAGCGGGGAAGCCCCATTCAGTAGTATACCTCTGTTCCAGTTCTTACATGAATCTCTCCAGGAACCTCTCTTTTCACTTATGAGAAAAGAGCTTCAGAGAAAGGCAGAGACTTCCCCAGAGTGGCCGAACTTATAAGTGATGAATGTGGGGAAAGTTGTGTTCTGCTTTCAGGAGTAGGGTGGGGTTCTGCAGGTTCCCATAGGTCAATCAGAGGACTCGGGCCCCAGAGGAGTTTTATCCTTGCTAACAGGGAAAGCCATCCATGGAAGCCAAGGGAGAATAGTCAAAAGGTCATCTAGAGGCCTCGGAAGGCAGGGAATGAGTCGGATGTGAGAGCCTAGCTCCTGAACCTGATAAGCAGAGCTCCCAGGTCATGTCCTTCTGGGTCCTCCATCTGCTGTCTTCCCCCCTCCTCTAGCTGGGAGCCCATTGAGAAGTACATCAATGAGCAGTACGAGAAGTTCCTGAAGGAGGAGGTGAACATCGCCAGGAAGAAACGCATTCCTGACACTCGCGTCCACTGCTGCCTCTACTTCATCTCCCCGACAGGACACTCGTATGTACCAATCCTGCCTCGTCACTGGGGCTGCCTCTGGTTTGCATCGTTTGATCCCAACCTGTAGTGAATGAGCAATATCTAGACTCAGCTAGGGAGGTCAGGTGGGCCCCCACATTGTCATGGCCCTGGGAGTCCCCCAGAGATTCTTGACAGGAGAGAGAAGCTCACCATTAGCCCCCACACTGCCCACCAGTGTATTAGCACCATAGCACGACTGTGCCAGCAGACAGAAGTTGGTTACTGTGGGCAAAGGGCTCCTCATTTGTTCAACAGATTCCTGCTATGCAGAGGCCTGGGGTCAGGGGCAGCAAGAAGGATGAGATGGGAAAGGCCTGGGCTACTGGATTGGGGCTGGTGTTTAGGTAGAGTTGGGGAGGAGGGATCCAGCTGTGGGGGGTCCCAGGCATTTGGAGGGTGGCCAGCCTAGCAAGAGGAGCCAGGTGTCCATTGATGAAGGCTGACAAGCAGCAGGGCATGCTGGGAACTCTGGTTGTATCAGGCGGGGCTGAACCATAGGGAGTGCCCGTGGAGAATGGAGCCATCCAAATGGACAAGCAGGCCACCTTCCTGCTGGGGAGATCTCCTAACTGTCACTGAGCCCAGTGGCTAGGCAAGAATTTCATTCTTAAGATGATGGCACAGCATGGCAGACCCCCAGTTTTGGAGGAGCCAGATTTTAAGTAGGTTTTCGACGGTGTAGCTCAGAAACTTGGCAGGAAGGTTAGCGTTCATCCCTCCCTACAGCCTGGACTCAAGGTCAGACAGGCCAGCAGGCAGCCTGACTTAAATGAGTCCGGTGGACTTCGAACTGGAGCCAGATCGGGGCCCCAGAGTCCAGAGGCCCTCGGGTAGGGTAGGGGCCTGGCCCCAGCTGGACCCCTGCAGGACTGCTTGGGGACTGGGGAGAGGCCGTCCAAAAGCGCTGTCTGGTAGGCAGAATAGACCCATGTATAACCATGACACGAACATGCATGGGTAGGGGCAATAGTCCACGGCTGTTCCCAGGAGAAAGAAATCTCAGGTTAGGAAAGGTGTCATGAAGGAGTGGTTTGAGTGGGGCTTAAAGAAAGCCAGGATATGCCCCAGAGCCAAGGGAGAGAGAAAGGGAGTTGGTGGACCACGTGTGGGTAGAGAGTGGTGTTCTGTTCTGCAGACGGGAGATGGTGGCTACCCCAGCCAGTTCCCAGCCCAGTCCCCCTGTCCCAAGGGTGCCCCTGGAGTGGTGGCAGTGGCTGAGTGGGGGAGGGCATGGTGGCCCTGACACCCCGCCTTCTCTGGGCCTCAGCTTGCGACCTCTCGACCTGGAGTTCATGAAACACCTCAGCAAAGTTGTGAACATCATCCCCGTCATTGCTAAGGCTGACACCATGACCCTGGAGGAGAAGTCTGAATTCAAGCAAAGGGTGAGAAGGCCCCTCCTCCTTTTCCTGTCCCCGTGCTTGCCTCTCCCCCTCAGGTCCAAGCCCTCTCCTACCCTCTATTACCATATCCACCTCCTACCCAACTTCCCACCTGGCTCCTACTCAACTGTTAAAGAGGTGAGGTGTCGGAGAAGAGAAGTTAATGCAGCTCCAGCCTTCTCACCCTCCACACTTAATCTGCAAATACCGCTAGATGCATAAATCACCCCGAATGTGAGAAACCACTCCTTACTGTTAGGTTGCTTGAAGGACAAGACTTAATTAAACCACCCCACTGGTCTTTATCGTTATTTTCCATAAGCTCTGTCCTGTGCTGGACTCAACAGGGGACTGGGTTGGGGAGATGCCAGAGAAGTATAAAAACGGTTGCTGCCTTTAAGAAACTTCATCAAGGAGATTACTGAAAAAGCACTGGATGGCTTCCTGGAGGAGGAGACTTAAGCTGAGCTTTGAAAGAGGACAAATGGGGAGAGGCTGGGGGTGGCGAGCTGGACCTCTCTTCCCTGCAAAGAGGAGTAAAACAAGTATGGCATGAGCACTGCCCATGTGGATTTTGTTCTCAGCGGTCCTGCTTGCCTGGATCCTGATCTTACACACCCTGAGAGGAATAGACCGCACCCCCAGATTCTTCCTCGTGGCAGGCTGGGGTGGGCAGTGGTAACTAGGGCTGGGGCTCCCATTCATTCAGGATCCTCCTGCTGCCCAGAGCCTCAGAGTTCGAAGATGACCGGACTGCCACTTACCCCTCTGGCTTCAGTATGCACACATTTGCACACGCATGCACATGCACACATAGCCCTCTCTCTGTCCTGATGCTTGGCCACCATGCTTCTCCTGCCTGCCTCTAGGTTCGAAAGGAGCTTGAAGTCAATGGCATTGAGTTCTACCCCCAGAAGGAATTTGATGAGGATCTGGAGGACAAGACAGAGAATGACAAAATCCGGGTAGGTGCTGAGGACTCTGTGCATCACATAGATGCCCACATTGGTCCCCCTGGGATATATATCATGTACCACTTCTGTTTTTCCTCCTGCTTTCCCCTTTCCAAACTCCCTACCTCACCTTGCCTGGCCCAGACCAGAAGTGGCATGGGAGAGGATGAGGACTGGGGGCCCTGGCCGTGACTGTGAACCCTGCACCTGGAAAGCCAAATTCTCCTGTTCATCCCCAGACCCTACAAAAGCCTCTGGTTCCCCCACCCGGCCAAGAAAAACCAGAGTATAGGGTGATGGAAGGATACAGGCAGGAAAAGCTTCAGGCAGAGCTCCTCCTTAGTTCCTCCTTCTTTAAAATTTAGAGATCTGGCTAGATGAGTGGCTTATCGGCTCTTTTGCTCTTCTAGAAGAGCCCTTTAAAAAAAGCTAAGTGTCAGACAGACTCCAGTATGTTGTTATTCAGTCGCTCAGTCGTGCCCAATTCTTTGCGATCCCGTGGACTGCAGCACGCCAGACTTCCCTGTCTTTCACCATCTCCTGGAACAATTTGCTCAAATTCATGCATTGAGTCAATGATGACATCAACCATCTCATCCTCTGCCACCCCCTTCTCCTCCTGCCTTCAGTCTTCCCCAGCATCAGGGTCTTTTCACCCCTACCTTCTGAGCAGCCCCTGAGGTGTTTCCTGGGAATCTTAAGGCTTCATGAAACCTGGCTGGGAAACCCCTGACCTTTATGATTTCCAAGATCCCTCTCAATTCTAAACTTCTGCTGTTCTGTGATTCCTCATCAGAATCCTGGGTTCTAGTCTGAGCTTTTCCACTAACTACTGTAACCTGGGACAAATCCCTCGCTTTGGTCTTGAGTCTCCTTCTCCATCAAGTGTGGTAACCTAGGAGAGGCCCCTCACCTGATGTAGTTGAGACAGGTAGTTCATTGAAAAAATCAGTTGAAGAAATCATTTAAAAAATGAAGCATACACATCTTAGATGTCTTACTGAATTATTAAGTTAAAATATCAAAAACACATCATGTTCATTAAACATTCTTTTTACATAGAGACAAGCCCTCTTCTTTAGAAATAAGTCCACTCTTTTATTTTTTAATTCAGCACTTTTTAAAAAAAATAATACATTTTTTACTACATCTAGTCTTAGTTATGGCATGCAGGCTTTTCATTGCAGCGTGCAGTCTTCTCTTTAGTTGGGGCCAGAGCACGTGGGTTCTGTAATTTGCAGCATGCAGGCTCTCTAGTTGAGGCGCTTGGGTCCTGTGGCATGTGGGATCTTAGTTCCCTGACCAGGGATCAAACTCACATCCCTTGCACTGGAAGGCAGATTATTAACCACTGGACCACCAGGGAAGTCCTGCTAAAGCCACTATTAATGCAAAAGGAACTCACCTTTATCAAGTCTCTCTGGAATATTCCATTTTCAGAGAAACAGATCTCCACACTGATATGTCCTCAGCGTATATAATAGTTAATTTATCCAAATGCAGTAACAGTACACACTAGGCAGATCAACTTGGGAGCAGACACCAGCTGGAGCAGAGGAGCCTAGGTACATCAGAAAATGGCCTTTGAACTCCGGCAGGCCTCTGCCAGTGCAGAAGACCATGTAAAACTTGTTACTTTGGTTGTCTGTTGGATGGTGTCATCTAAGAGGTCTGTCTTTCTTGGCTAGCTCACAGAGTTGTTCCAAATCAAACCAAACCTGTTAAAAGTGCTAAAGAGTACAAAGCATTCTCCAGTTGTGGGAAAGCTGACTTCCTGAGGTTAAACAGCCAGGCAGGGGAGCAATCAGGTCTGGGACCCTGGGACTTCAGACTCCCAGTCCAGTGCTCTTTTTAAGAGACAAGAACCTGGCCTCTGCCATCAGTGGGATCACTGAACGAGCTTCAGAAATGTGTAGTTCAAGGTTAGAGGCCCAGGACCATATGTTATCCTACCCTTGGAGGCGCAAAGAGTAGAAGGATGACATGTGTGTGTGTCTGCTTTGTCAGCAGGAGAGCATGCCTTTTGCTGTGGTAGGAAGTGACAAGGAGTACCAAGTGAATGGCAAGCGGGTCCTCGGCAGAAAAACTCCCTGGGGCATCATTGAAGGTAATTCAATGCATCTTATTGAAGAACTGGTTGCCAGTCAATTATGCTTGTTAATTAAGCATCTGTAGGTCAAGGCATAGTCCTAGGATGCAAGATATAAAATGAATGCCAGCCAGAGCCAGCCAGACCCTGCCGTAAGGGGCTTACAATCTAATTGAGAAGCTGAGACTCATGAGTGGGAAGCAATAAAAGATGGATTTAGCATCTGACCGGGAGGCACTAGCTTGAGGGTCAAAGGAGTTCAGAACATGGAGAGATTAATAAGGATCAGAAAAACCAGAGAAGGTTTTCACATGAAAGGAGGCATGATCTGAAAAGCTGCTGAAAGGTTGTTCAGATGTTGCCATTTTCATTTTATGAGGAATGATCTGACCTTGAGAAGGTCACAGTGATTTTGAGAGTTCTCAGAGAATCACTTAGGTGATGAATTCATCATGATACCCTCGGAGGTGAGCAGGGTAGGCATGACTGTTCTCAGATCATCCTCCCTGAGGCACTTGGGTCTCAGGTTAAGTGTCCTGCCCAAGATCACATGACTTATTTATTAGTGGTGAAACCTAGATTTTGAACCTGGATATTTTGATTTCAAAACCAAGTTCTTCTCATTATATCATATTGTCTCTCATTCTTCTATCCTTTGTTGGGATTTTTAAAAAATAGCCCTTTTCTCATCATTTGCATTGAATGAAATTATAAGAATATCTGTCCTTCCCGTAGATTATGAGAAAGAGGGCTCATGACTTAATTCTCTTCAGCTTCCATCGTCTTTGTCAAGTGATCTGCAAGTAGGAGGCACTTGATCTATGTTGAATTAGATTTATCAAGCCTTCATAAACTTTTTAAGATGGCTTGATTATTCTGTGTGCTTATTGTCTTCCAATCAGATTACAAGCTCCTGAAAGATAGAAATTGTGTCTTCGGCCTTGGGCAAGTTTCTTAGACTCCTTGTGTATTAGTTTCTTTTCCTAGAAAATGGGGACTATAATACTACATATGAGATATTATTCCACAGAGTCTAGAATAGTATTGTGCCCTTGTCACTGCTTCATGAATCCTTGTTCAGTGAGTAAAATCCAGTCGAGTGCCAAGATGAGCACACCTCTGGAAGGTGACGAATGCCCGGCCCATGGCTCAGTCCATGACCTGAACAGAAATTCACCTGCTGGCATCTGCATTAGTGAAGTGACTGCCTGTTTTTGTTTGTTTGTTCACAGTGGAAAACCTCAACCACTGTGAGTTTGCCCTGCTTCGAGACTTTGTCATCAGGTAAGACGCACCCCTTCCATTCGATGGCAGGTTTAATTATTTGGGGTCCAGAGGCCACGTGTTCAGATCCACTTCCTTGGTACCCAGGTCCCTCTGACAGAGCTTCTGCCGCAGTTCCAGCTCCCATCTTGAAGGACAAGGGGCTCAAGAGGTGTCATTGGCTCTCTGGTCCCAGTCATTGGGTCCAGACCCTGGAAGCGATGTGTTGACCTCAGACGTGGGTCCTCTCTTCCTCCTCCTGCCCCTAATCACATCCTTCTTTCTCTTGCCCTGTGTCCTTCAGGACCCACCTCCAGGACCTCAAGGAAGTAACACACAACATCCACTACGAGACCTACAGGGCCAAGCGTCTTAATGACAATGGAGGCCTCCCTCCGGTGAGCGTGGACACAGAGGAAAGCCGCGACAGTAACCCATGACGACCCTCTCTCTGTATCATCACACATCCCACTTCTCCACACACACACATCCTCAGACCACCACCCACCACCTTCTTCCTTTCTGCTCTGTCCCACAGGCCTGTCTGGTGATTGTGGAGCATCTTGTCTACAGTGTGTGTGTGTTGTGTGTGTGCGCTAGAGATAGAGTGTGTGTGTGCGTGTTCATGAGTGTGTATGTGTGTGCGCCTGTGCAGGGCTGGGGTATTTATACTGCCTCCCTGGAAGGCTCCTAGTAAGTTTGGTTCTTCCATGGCTGTCCATTATCTGTCTCCTTTCCTTGTATCCCAGAACAAGGCCGTGTGCCTCACTCAAGAGGTCTGGGGGAGGCTTCATTTAAAAATGATGGGAGCAGGTGAGCCTCAGGTAACGCTTTCTTATCTCTGAACCCACCTGTGAGCAGGGACTGCAGAGATTCTCCAAAGATGGGCTGTGGAGCTCGACCTGGGATGGTGGGGCAGAGGGAGTTGAGGACTTAACCCTCCCTGTAAGCCTGGGGTGGTCTGTGATGAGGCTAGGACTTTTTGGGAAAAAAAACATCAGCAGAGAGCAGAGAAGTTGGCCAGTGCTGGGCTCCTGCAGAATTAGTGCCTACAAGTGGAGGAGAGAGCTCCACCCTTCCATCTGTGTGGCGTTCACTGTCCAGAAGCTACCACCTGTCTCTGTCGCAGACTGCTGCTTTACATATATCCCAGCCCCTGCCCCCCCGCCTCACTCTACTCTGCTCCCACCTTCTTTCTGTCTCCCCTTTCCCTCCTTCCTTTGTCCTGCCCCATCTGACTTCTTTCATTTCCTTTTAGCCTAATCCACTTGATTTGCACTTCTATATTTAGGATTTATGTCCAGGTTACTTCCAAAAGTGACTTTAGGCCACTTAACATCCCCAGTAAAATCACAGGACAGTACAAAAGGAGATTACAAGGGAAATCAGATCTGTAGAGAAGCACGGGAAACAAAGTTTCTGCGGTCGAGTGATGAAAAGGGCCCTGAGCTTGTGGGCAGCCCAGCAAAGGAGCGGACACAGCGAGCTATGTGGTTCCCAGTGTCTGGTTAAAGAAATACATGTGCTGGTCAAGTGAGACAACATTTTTTTAGGTGTTAGGTCCTAGCAGAACTGAGTCTAAAGAAGTATCAAGAACGATATACAGTGTTTGTCTTTCTCAAGTCATTTGGCTTCAGAGACTGTTTTGAACCTTGTCTCCCTTCTGTCCATCAGGATTCTTCCTCCTTAAAGCTGGCTTCTGTTTCTCCTCCTCCTTGTATATACTTGACCTCCCTTTCCTTCTCTTCTATTCTTTCTCATGTTGAAGCTACTTGCATTTTTGTCTGTCTCTTAACTTTCTGCACTTCCTCTTCCTCACCCCTGTAGACATGCCCTATGACACTCACAAGCCTACATGTAGCCTTTTCTTGCCTTCCCCTTCAGCCCTGTATTTATTAATGCATATATTTTCCATGTTGTTTGACACACAAGTTACTCTTTCTCCTTTAGTCTGTAAGGTGGCTGAAATTTCAAGCTGGGGAAACAATTTAGCCTCAGGCAAGGGGAAAAATTGATACAGTTTACAGTAACCTCTTACAACCTCCTATTTCATCTCCTGGTCCAACTCGAGGTGTTTTACTGGCCCTCTACAAATCCCAGAATTTATAGGCCCTTATCACTCAGGTGCTAGGAAAACATATAGACTTAAGACCAAGAGAAAGAGGTGGGTGATCAGATTGCTAGTGGCCCCAAAGTCGTGGTCTCCAATCTTTCCTGCAAGCTCATTACCAGCCCAACCCTCATCTTCCCTCACCCACACGGTTATTCCAGGTTGGGCACCAGTCAGAGCAGAACAGCTCAGGGTTAGAGCCAGAGGTTGCTATGTTTCAACGGAAGAAGGACCCCTGGCTTATACGAAGGTGGGACTAGACACCTTGGCCTCACAGGGAAGGTCTGGGGTGGGAGTGGGAGGGCACTGGCGAGGCCGAGGAAGAGAATAGAATAATGCTTGGTGCTCCTAAACCGTGATCTCAGCCTCCCTGGAGAAGCTGTTCTGTATGTCTGTCAGCTGCCGGTCTCCACACCCTCAACCGTTCTCAACTCCCCTGCAGGGAGAAGGCCTCCTGGGCACTGTCCTTCCACCCGTGCCAGCCACCCCCTGCCCCACTGCCGAATGAAGGCCATTCCAAGCGCCGTCCTCCCTCCATTCCTCTCAGCTCTTCTTGCTGCAGGGCCACGTGCTCTTTAGAGCTGTGCGTGTCGGGCCCACCACCACAGCCCCTCTCAGCCCTCAGCAGATGGGAGGGGCCAGCTGCCTCTTTAGGACAGTTGCTGCTTCCATTTAGCCACACCACCCCTCTCCTCCCAGTGGAATGGAGTTCCCGCCAGCACTGCCCTCCTCCATCGTCTGTGTCAGCTGGTCCTAGCCCATCCGTAGGGTGAAAGAACTCACCAAGAGCTTCTTCTGCCCTTGCAAACCCATATCAGCTCCTTGTAACCATCTCCAAGGGATATGGCGTTGCTCCCTGTCCATTCATCTGCATGAGCTGCTCTTGACTTCCTCAAAGAGTCAAGAAAGCAACTTTTCTGCTTGTCGGATTTGTTGACGTCAGCTGTGTGAGCCCCAGCGTGGGACAAGGGTGTCTCCTTCATTGCTTAAATCTTATTTGTAAGGATGGGTCACTCCAGATGTGGGTAAGCAAGGGCTAGGATCACTTTTTAAAAATAATCACCACTGGTGACTGGCCCAGAGTGCAGCCACACACCCTCCCTACCCCGTAAAGCAGCCATTTAGGAATGGTGGTTCTCCTGCAGAGACATTCCTGGAGTTGACTTCCTTATCTTTAGATTTTAAATAAGAACGAAACACACACATCAAATTCCAGAAGCTCATGAGATGTGAATTCTAGGAAGGAAAAAAAGCACCCTTCTGTCCACCTAGCAATAAGAGGGAATGTTTTCCCACCTACCCTGGCTACTCCTACACCTCCCCTCCCCCACTCCCTTAATGTGAGTAATGAATTAGCCTGGCCACAGTCGGTCACTGTAGGCTAGTGGAAGATCCCAGTGGAGGGCAAAGCCCTCCCATCAGATGCATGAATGTTTGCGAATGTTGGCTGCCACTGCCCACCCCTGCACTGTGTCTTTATGGAATACCCCTTGCCCACTGCCCGACCACTTCCACCTGGACACAACTTGCTCAAAGGCTGGTGACTTGTGGGCCAGTCATCTACGACCAAGTTCTGATGGAACAAGAGGCCCAAGCCTAGGGGATGCAAGAACGACCCATTTCTTAAATGTTACCAGTCCCAGCCAACCTTTTGGTGACATTACGGTTAATTTTCCCAATTGAAAGTAAGCCAACAGACACTCAAACTGGTTGTGTAAATGTTGCTAGACTTTATGTGTTGTACAACTAAACATTGCTGTTTGAACAATAACTGTCTGAACTGTGTTTTATTTGTGCCCCTCAATCCTTGGCCAAATTAGCTATTACATCATCTCACTCATGTGGAGGGTGAGATAAGACCATGTTGGTGAGAAGCAGACACAGAAATTAGAGATGGAAAAATTTTGTTCATCTTCAGTTGGCAAGAAGTTGGTTGCCAGGCATTATTCCCTGGAGTTTTGTATCCAAAATGTGTTATAGATCTTTCACAGGACCTTGAGGGATGTGATACTCTGCATAGCCTGTCTCCTTCAATGGAAACAATGCTTATTTTCATTCAATTTCCGAGCTTTCCCTCCTCCTTTTTCCAAAGGCATAAAACCAAATCTGTGAGAGGAGTGGATCCATCTTGCTAGAAACCTGCCTATTTTGCACTGAAGACTTTTTAAGAATTTAAAGCACTAGCTTTTCTCTTGTCTTACTTGAACTTAAATCAGTCCTTCCTCTCTTCTATAGCCAGCAAATAACACAACTCTACCTGCACATTATTTCTCTGAATTTGAATGTGACAACCATATGCAATTGTGTTTGGGTCCTCAACGTTCTGTATGATGATCTCTAGGCATAAATGAATGGTGGGGGTCAAGACTAGAGGAAGCAAGGTCAATAGGCTCTTGGAGTCATTCAAGTTAAATGATGAGGGCCGGAACTGGAGCCACAAAGAGATGGAGAAAAGTGAGAAGATTTGAGAGACAGTTTGGCAAACATAAAATATTACAGCTGAAAGAAACCTAAGAGTTCTTCTAGTTCTTTCTTCAAACAGATAAGGAAACAAGTCTAGGAAGCATGATCATCTTGCCCAAGGTTATATACTTAGTTAACAATGCAGGACAGGACCTAGAGCTCAATTCATGATGTTTTTTCTACTGCTTCACACCATTCCTATGGTACTCATACTTAAAAATATACGTATACACATATATATTTCTGAAATCAGGATACATCTTACAACAGGTGTCAGTTGATTTAGCAGCTTTGCCCCCTTAGAGTTACACTTTAAAATAGTGCATTTTATAACTATTGTTTAGTTGCTAAGTTGTGTCTGACTCTTGAGGACCCCATGGGCTGTAGTCCACCAGGCTCCTCTGTCCAGGGGATTTCCCAGGCAAGAATACTGAAGTGGGTTGCCATTTCCTTCTCCAGGGGATCTTCCTGACCCAGGGATCAAACCAGTGTCTCCTGCTTGGCAGACAGCCTTTACCTCTGAGCCACCTGGGAAGCCCCTATTTTGTAACTGACAACATCTTAAATTTGATGAAATATATGGTAGGTAATTCAGATGTTAACATCCTTTTGTTGGAAAACCTCTGGTGCTATTGGTGAAGTTCAAGGAAATAAGAAAACATACATTTTAGTCTTAAAAGCCACTCTGATAAAATGTATCACCTGATCCTCACAATCACCCTTTGGAGGAGGCAGGGCAGGTATGATGGGAGCCACAGAGACAAAAGGCTCTCTCCATCTTGGAGCCGAAACGGACTCACTCAGGGTCGAAATCCCCTCTTGGATTTCCTCACCCAGCTCTTGCACCATTTCCTGGACGCTGCCTCACAAAGAAGTTGGCTCTGATTTCAGTCTTTCTCTGGGAGAAGACAGTTCTGCTCGCCTCAGGAGAAGTCAGGAATCATTTTGAACTCTTTCTCCAAAGGGCAACAGGTTTCTGACCTGGGTCAGGAAGGGCGTAGGAAAATCCCGCTTTTAATTTTGACTCCTGACAGGACCAGTTCAAGTCCATAGTCGTGGGCAGCGGGGCAGCTAGGCAGGAGCGACAGTGCGGCGGTCACGACTGCGTCTGGCTGTGGCGACCACCGCCTCGTCCCTCACGCCGCGGGCCCTGGGGGCGGAGCCAGTCCCCCGGGCCCGCCCCGTTTCCCCTCAGGGCCGTCTCGACCTCTACTCTGCCGCGTCCTCCGACCGAGGCCCCTCACGTGACCAGCCGCCTCGTTCACTCCCTCAGGGTCCTTGCGCCATAATCTCCGCCCTCCCCTTCAGAGCCCCACCCAACAGCTTGGCGCAGGTCCCGCCCCTTCCCATCTGCGGGGCGGCAGGAGGGGGCCTGGGCAGGATGGCAGTGAACCAGAGCCACACCGAGAGCCGTCGTGGGGCCCTCATCCCCTCTGGCGAAAGGTGCCCGAAAGGAAGCCTGTGGAGCTGTGGGAGGGAGGAGAGGCCAGGAGAATTAGCGTCGCGCAAACCCTCAGCCAATCAGGGCCTTTCCCGCCTTTTTTTGCCCTCAGGGCAAGCGTGGCTCTTCCCAGACCGGTGGGGGCTGGCGCTGCTTCGCGGGGGTTCTGGATGTTAATGTGGTGGAGGCGGGAATAGGGGTGTCACACGTGTGGAGGGCACGTGTGGAGGGAGTGAGCTAAGTGCTGCCTCAAAAAAGTTGGAAGTGCAGTGGCAGGAAAGGGAAGTCACACCAACCCTCGGGGTGGCATGTGGTGCCGTTAGGAGTGCGTTACCTTTGTGGAGTGACCGCAACGAGCTCCCAGGCCTCTGGGAGGTAGAAGAGGCACGGGTGTGGATCCTTCTGGAAAGATCCTGAAGTGTCCAGGGCCTCTCTTCACCCTCAGAACTTCAAAAAGCCCTCTCTCTTCTTCGCCCCCAACCAAGGAGATGACTGGTCTTAATTTTTTGAAAAGATGAGGACCAAAAGAAGACATGCCTGGGAAGAGTGATGTTTTCTCACCTCCCATGGCTTTGTGTGGTGCTAGCAGTGCCTGCCGCTCGCCCGTTTCCTCCAGCCTCTGTCAGGTTCAGCCCAGGGTTGCCCATTTTTACCTTCCTACCCAATATGTCGGCCCCTGCTTCACTCCCCTCCTTGATCCCCTGCCCAGGCTGTTAAGAGTCCTGTTCGAATTCCCCAACAGTTCTTGAAAATGCTCCTCTCTCTGCTCAGATTTGCCCTCGCCTAGTTTTCCTTTGCTCTCGCCTAGCTGTGAGACTCTGAAGCCCAATGCAGTGCTCAGGTGAGACAAAACACACCCAGATCGCTTTGAATGCATCTGCCAGGAAGATCCTTTAAGACAGTACATCATGCTGATGTCCAGATCTTTTTTTTTCTATGCTTCCATCCTCAGAATATTTTCTTGACAGATTTATAGGTCCTTTGTAAGTCCTCCCTTGGTCCCAAAGGACGGCTGCTGTTTTGTTCAGTTTTCCTAACAGTGAGATGATCGCCCACCATGCTGATGCCCTGCACACTGGCCTGGAGAACTGTGACCTGTGTGCCTGTGGCTGTGTGCTGAGAAGCCACTTCTAATCTGGTGTTTGGGTGTCTTCTTATCTGGGTTACAGGTTTGTCTCTCTGCTTTTCTATTTGTGTGCTGGAGGCAAGGAATGAAGCGCGGTCTTAAAAAAATTATAACAAATATTGATTTTATGTGAATTATCTTTGTGAGTCCTTTCTGTGCTCTCCAATGGTGGACCTTATTGGGGCACTGTTCTAAGGGCTTTATGGTTATAACTGCTTTATCTGCAATGAGGATCAGTACTATTTCCCTCATTTCACAGGTGGAAAAACTGAAACAAGAAGTAATTTGCTTAAAATCATATGGTCAGGCATGTGGGAAAGCTCAGAATTTTGGTAGTGTGTATTCATGTCTCTACGCTGGCTGCCTCTCGAAAAGGATGACTATGTCTCTCTTTTCTCCTCTGCAAACAAGGCTCTGTCAGTGCTCTAGCTTTTTGGATAGAAACTACTTTACAGAAATAGCTTGAGAGAGAGAAGATTGGTTATATTTTGACTTCTCCTGACTATTCACAATACGCAGTTAAGAAATTCATCACAGCTTGGCTGTGTTTTGTGGAGTTTTTTTTTTTTTGATCCCAGCTGAAAAGTCATAATAAATGTATGAGCCAGACTGTGCAGGTAAAAAGGAAGATACTGACTGAGTTTTGTTTTTTTAAAAAAATCCATATTCTAAAATGTGCAGGTAATACTGTGTAGAAAAATTGGGAAACATTTAATTACCCTAAATTCTTACATTCAGTCCTTTTCATATTTTGATATGTATCCTTTTGCATGTACCCCTGTGGAAATACACACACCTTCCCCTATCAGACTGCTTGGTAATTTGTTTTTCTCATTAACCAATGTATTGAGAATGCTTTGCAGTATTGGCATCTATAAATACATCATATTTTCAATGTCTGGTACTCCAATATGCACACATTTTTGCTCAAGCCACTATCTGGGGTAAATCTGGTTTTAATTTGTTGTTGCTATAAACATTGCCACAGTGAAGTTCTTAAAGATTTATTTTTGTTCACCTGTCAAAATTTTCTTTCAGACATATTCCTGAAAGTGAAATTGTGGCATCAGAAGACAGACTTTTAAAAAAGTATTTATTTAAATATTTATTTTTGTTTATTTGCCTGTGCCGTCTTGATTTCGGCACACAAACCTTTGCTGGAGTCTATGGGATCTTTAGTTGTGGTGTGCAGGATTTAGTTCCTGGACCAGGAATTGAACCCAGACCTCCTGCAATGGGAGCTCACAGTCTTAACTGCTGGACCACCAGGGAAGTCCCCAGAGGACATAGACTTTAAAATTTTTTAAATATATTTATAATATAAAAATCCTTATAAAAACAGTTTAAAATATTACACATATTTTATATTTAACATATTTATAAATGGAAATATATTTATTGCAAAATCCTCCTATGGAATTGTATCAATTTACATTCCTTTTAATACTTTGCGTCCAATTTCACCTTGCCAACCCTGAATGTTAATCTTTGATAGCTCTGCCAGTCTGATAGGAAAGGAAAGGAAAGTGAAGTCGCTCAGTTGTGTCTGTCTCTTTGCCACTCCATGGACTGTAGCTTACCAAGCTTCTCCATCTATGGAATTTTCCAAGCAAGAGCACTGGAGTGGGTTGCCATTTCCTTCTCCAGAGGATCTTCCCTACTCAGGGATAGAACCCAGGTCTCCTGCCTTGCAGGCAGACTCTTTACCATCTGAGCCACCAGGGAAGCTAGTCTGATAATGGAATCCAAATAATGAAATCTTTTTTAAAAGTTTTATTGCTAATGAAATTATCTTTGTCTTATGGTTATCGACTATATATGTATTTGGTGAATTTTCTTGGTTCATAAATACCCTCCATTTTTTGCTAATTTGTTCATCATTTTTGTGTGTGGTAGAAACACATAACAAAATTTACTATCTTAGCCATTAAAAGATAAAAATTGTGTATAAAGTATATAACAATAATGTAATGTACATAGTGAAATGATTATTGGAGTCAAGTTAGTTAACATTTCATTTCCTCAAATAATTACCTTTTTGCTTTAGTGTGATGAAAGCACTTCAAATTTACTCTCTTAGCATATTTCCAGTGTTCAATACAGAATTATTAAATATAATCTTCACACCTGCATATTAGATCTCTAGACTTATTCATCTTCAGTTTCAGTTCAGTTCCTCAGTTGTGTCCTACTCTTTGTGGCCCCATGGACTGCAACACTCCAGGCTTCCCTGTCCATCACCAACTCCCAGAGCTTGCTCAAACTCATGTACATCAAGTCAGTGATGCCATCCAATCACTTCATCCTCTGTCGACCCCTTCTCATGCTGCCTTCAATCTTTCCCAGCATCAGGGTCTTTTCCAGTGAGTCAGTTCTTTGCATCAGGTGGCCAAACTATTGGAGCTTCAGCTTCAGCATCAGTCCTTCCAATGAAAAATCATGACTGATTTCCTTTAGGATTGACTAGTTTGATCTCCTTGCAGTCCAAGGGACTCTCCAGAGCCTTCTCCAACACCACAGTTCAAAAACATCAGTTCTTCAGCGCTCAGCTTTCTTTATGGTCCAAGTCTCACATACATACATGACTACTGGAAAAACCATAGCTTTGACTAGATGGACCTCTGTTGGCAAAGTAATGTCTCTGCTTTTTAATATGCTGTCTTGTTTGGTCATAACTTTTCTTCCAAGGAGCAAGCATCTTTTAATTGCATGGCTGCAGTCACCATCTGCAGTGATTTTGGAGACCAAGAAAATAAAATCTGTTATTGTCTCCATTATTTCCCGGTCTATTTGCCATGAAGTGACGGGACCCGACACCATGATCTTTATTTTTTGAATGTTGAGTTTCAAGCCATCTTTTTCATTCTCCTCTTTCACTTTCATCAAGAGCTGTTCAGTTCCTCTTCACTTTCTGCCATAAGGGTGGTGTCAGCTGCATATCTGAGGTTATTGATAGTTCTCCCAGCAGTCTTGATTCTAGCTTGTGCTTCATCCAGCCTGGCATTTCTCGTGATGTATTCTGCATATAAGTTAAATAAGTGGGGTGACAACATACAGCCTTGACGTATTTCTTTCCCAATTTGGAACCAGTCTGTTATTCCATGTCCGGTTCTAACTGTTGCTTCTTGACCTGCATATGGATTTCTCAAGAGGCAGGTCAGGTGGTCTGGTATTCCCATCTCTTTCAGAATTTTCCATAGTTTATTGTGATGCACACAATCAAAAGCTTTGGGGTAGTCAATAAAGCAGAAGTAGATGTTTTTTATGGAACTCTTGCTTTTTCAATGATCCAGCAGATGTTGGCCATTTGATCTCTGGTTGCTCTGCCTTTTCTAAACCCAGCTTGAACATCTGGAAGTTATTGATTCAGGTACTGTTGAAGCCTTGCTTGGAGAATTTTGAGCATTACTTTGCTAGCATGTGAGATGAGTGCAATTGTGTGGTAGTTTGAGCATTCTTTGCCATTGCCTTTCTTTGGGATTGAAATGAAAACTGACCTTTTCCAGTCCTGTGGCCACTGGTGAGTTTTCCAAATTTGTTGGCATATTGAATGCAGCACTTTCACAGCATCATCTTTTAGGATTTGAAATAGCTGAGCTGGAATTCTGTCACCTCCACTAGCTTTGTTTGTAGTGATGCTTCCTAAGGCCCATTGGACTTCGCACTCCAGGATGTCTGGCTCTATGTAACTGATCACACCATCGTGGCTATCTGGGTCACTCAGATCTTTTTTGTATAGTTCTCAGGCATATTCTTGCCGCCTTCTCTTAATATCTTCTGCTTCTGTTAAGCCCATATCATTTCTGTCCTTTATTGTGCCCATCTTTGCATGAAATGTTTCCTTTTTATCTCTGATTTTCTTGAAGAAATCTCTAGTCTTTCCCAGTCTATTGTTTTCGTCTGTTTCTTTGCATTAATCACTTAGGAAAGTGTTCTTATTTCTCCTTGCTATTCTTTGGAACTCTGCATTCAGATGGGTGTGTCTTTCCTTTTCTCCTTTACCTTTCGCTTCTCTTCTTTTCTCAGCTATTTGTAAGGCCCCCTCAGACAACCATTTTGCCTTTTTGCATTTCTTCTTCTTGGGGATAGTTTTGGTCATCACCTTCTATACAATGTTACAAACTTCCATCCATAGTTCTTCAGGCATTCTATCAGATCTAGTCCCTTGAATCTATTTGTTACTTCCACCATCTAATCGTAAGGGATTTGATTTAGGTCATACCTGAATGGTCTAGTGGTTTTCCCTACTTTCTTCAATTTACTCATCTTACATAACTCTAAATTTGTATCCTTGCCTAAAATTTCCCCATTTTCCTCATCCCCTCAACCCCCAAAACTACTGTTATACTCTTTGCTTCTATGAATTTGATTTTGTTTTAGATTCCACATGTAGGTGAAATCACATAATTGTCTTTGTCTCTACTATTGCACTTAGCATAATGTCCTCAAGGTTCACCCATGTTGTGGCATGGGACAAGATGCCTACCTTTTTAAGACTGAATGATATTCCATTGTATGTATATACCACATTTTGTTTCTCCGTTCTCTGATAGACTTTTTGATTGCTTCCTCCTCTTGGCTATTATGAATCGTGCTGTTATGAATATGAGGGCACAAATATTTTTTGATACCTTGCTTTCAATTCTTTATACCCAGAAGTGGGATTGCTGAATCATGGAGTAATTCTATTTTTAATTCTTGAGGCAACTCCATACTGTTCCATAGTACCTCCACCACTTTACAACCCCACCAAGAGTGCACAGAATTCCCAACCTGTCCATATCCTAGGCCACAAACACCTAGCATATCTTTTTCAATAGTAGTCATCCTAATAGGTGTGAGGTGATATCTCATTTGTGGTGTTGATTTGCATTTCTCTAATGATTAATAATGTTGAGCATCTTCTCATATTTTTTGCTATTTATATATCATTTTTGGAGAAATGAAGTCCTCTGTCCATTTTTATTAAATTTTTTTTCTTTTAAACTTTTTATTTTGTATTGCTGCTGCTGCTGCGTCACTTCAGTCATGTCCGACTGTGTGCGACCCCATAGATGGCAGCCCACCAGGCTCCCCCGTCCCTGGGATTCTCCAGGCAATTTTTGTATTGAGGTATAGCCATTTAACAATGTGATAATTTCAGGTGAACAGCAAAAAGACTCAGTCATGCATATACATGTATCCATTCTCCCCCAACCTCCCCTCCCACCCAGGCTACCACACAGCACTGAGCAGAATTCCATGTGCTACACAGTAGGTCCTTGTTGGTCATCCCTTTGTCCGTTTTTAAATCAGATTTGTTGCTGTTGAGTTATAGGAGTTCTTTATATATCCTAGATGGGCTCTCTGTGTGTGTGTGTGTGTTTGTGTGAGCCAGTCTTTGTCACTCAGTCAGGCAGTGTAAAACTGTCTTAATTTTCACTTCCGGATTGGGCAGAGCCTCATTGTCAGCCAGACAACCCACTCCAGTGTTCTTGCCTGGAGAATCCCAGGGACGGAGGAGCCTGGTGGGCTGCCGTCTGTGGGGTTGCACAGAGTCGGACACGACTGAAGTGACTTAGCAGCAGCAGCAGCCGCATTGTCAGCCAGAGATAACAGTTCTAGAGCCTTCTCAGGCTTCTTCTGAGCATGAACCCAGCCCTGATGTGTGAAAGCACCCAGTCTGTGATGCTTTCTAGATTCCCATGAATGTGTCAGAGGTTTTCAAAGCCTTTATTCCTCAAAGCATCTCATTCCCATCTTTTCTTCCTGTGTCTTTTAAGTTTTTAATCATTTGCCCCCCCAAAATCATCTTTGGCCCCACTTAACAGCTCTCACACATTTTGAAATGTTGCTTAACAAATGTGTCCTGGATAACTGCCTTAATCCTGAGAGAATTCTGAGCTAGTCCTCCAGGGAATCTCTGGACAGGTCAAAACAGAAAACCACAGTAAGGTCTGTCTCCTCCCCTCACCCCAGTGCTTTGTACTTATACTGAGAATGTGGGTTGTTGTTTTCAGAGCTGTGCCGAGCTAGGGAGTGGAGGAGTACTGGGGTAAGTTGAAGTGCACAAAGCTCTTATTGATGCTCTTATTTTTTTTCTTGATTAAACATTCCCCTAGTTGCTATAAGCTTTTGGTTAGATTCTAGAGTTCCAGACTGACTTTTAGAGTTCCCTGTTCCACTGTGGTTGCTGACATCCATTTTTTCATGTCTCTTAAGAAGCACTTTTTAGCCATATACTATCACCCTAATTCCAATTCTGATTACCTCTTATCAGGACTATGATCGTTCTTAAATGGATCCCTCTGACGTATCACCATTTCCTTGATCATGTGACCCTCCTGCTGAGACAGCTGCAGGTCATAGTTCTGCCTTGCCTGTTGAATGATGTCTCTAGCTCTAGTCCCTGCACGGGTCTAGCTTGATCTCACTGTTCCTCCTAATCACGCTTCCATGATGTTTTGATCAATTCACACAGGTAGGCTGCTCCCAGGTGTACAGTGTTCTTTCTCTGATGCTGCACCTGCACTCCCACTAACGCTGCTTGCACCCCATCAGGACTGTTCCCTACCCTCACTCCTGCCCACTGAGACACTATTCATCTCTTAAGAATCAGCTCTAATTTCAGCTTTTCTGTAACATCATTCCTAATTATTTCTACCAAGAGCCAATCTCTACCTGCCATGAAATTTTGTTCCACTTATGTGATGTATATCAAGTATTTCTTGCATTATTACCTATATTCATGTTTTCATTCATTCCTTCAATAAATATTAATGCATATATGTATAACTAAAAAAGGGAAAAAAACCAATAGGATTCTATAAGAGTAGGATGAGTCCAGGTTTTTCAGGTTACGAGTGAAGGGGGAACATGGCAGACGTGTCAGAGGATTCCATAGCACACTTCGTATGTCTCACCTTTACCAGAGTCTAAGAAACTGTTTCATTAACACAGTGCTTTATATCGAATGCACAAGAAGTATTGGTGGACATTAAGAATGGAGTCAGGTTTGCTAAGAAAGAAAAAAAAAAGAACCCAGTGATAAAGAGGAAGACAAGTTGGTGTGAGTTGTCAGAGAATAAGATCATTTCAATTCCTTTCTATTTTAATAAAATAGTATTATTTGCAGTAGCACGAGTAGTGGCAAATAACGTTTATTAAAATCTCCCTCCAGGCTAGAAACTGCGCCGAGAGCTTGGCTTGTAATCATTTTATATAGCTTCTAAACCGTGTGCTGTCTGCCCTTTTCTTTTCTGCAGTGTCCTGAAGCAGTGTGAGGATGTGGACCTCTCCTTCCTACAGAAACCAGTGGAATCCTCTCTCTTTAATGGTACAAAGAGAGGAACGTTGTTTCTCACTTCATACCGGGTAATCGCTCTCTTTTTAATATAATTTATTTTTCACTTTTTTTCTCTGTGCTCGGTCTTCATTGCTCAGTGCGGGCTTTTTCTAGTTGCGGTGAGTGGGGGTTACTCTGTAGCGGCGGTGCTCGGGCTTCTCGCTGCAGTGGCTTCTCTTGTTCAGGAGCACAGGCTCTAGGGAGCTGTGGCACACAGGCTTAGTTGCCCTATGGCATGTGGAGTCTTCTTGGACTAGGAATCAAACCCATGTCCCCTGCACTGGCAGGCAGATTCCTAACCACTGAACCACCAGGAAAGTCCCATATCAGGTAATTTCTGCTTCTACTTTGATCTAATTAACTCTATGTTTGTTTGTTTTGAAACATTTTCACTTGGAGATTTTCCCTGTTGAAGAGTGATGGAAGGAAATCAGTGGTGTTTCTCAATTAAGCCAAGATGCCAGAGCAGCCTTGACTTTAGAATTGCTCTTCTGTGTCTCAACCCATGGACGAATTGCATTCCTTTTCCCAAAGTTTCTTTCCTCTCTTAGGTGGTCTTCGTCACTTCACACTTAGTCAATGACCCCATGCTTTCTTTTATGATGCCATTTGGCCTGATGGGTGACTGCACCATTGAACAACCAATTTTTGCCCCCAACTACATTAAAGGAACCATTCAGGCAGCTCCGGGTGGTAAGTGTCCCCCTCAGAAGTATATTTTTTCTCAAAAGCTTACAGAAAGTTTAAGATCCAGACTTTGTTGGGTCGTGCTTCTATCCATGTTTTTGGCAGTGCTTCTGTAACCAGCGTGCCAGCCTCTTAGTGAGTGCCATTTCTCCATTTCTCCCCCCAGGTGGCTGGGAAGGACAAGCTGTTTTTAAGTTATCTTTCAGGAAAGGAGGTGCCATCGAATTTGCCCAACTGATGGTAAAAGCCGCCTCTGCTGGTGAGCAATGCTGATAAAGATATCGAGCGCTTCGGGGTCTGGGGACCTGTGTAATTGGAGGAAGACTGTTAACTAGTGAAGACTCCTGGCCTCTGTGGTCAGGACGTTGGTATTTGCCCATGTTGTTGTTTAGTCGCTAAGCTGTGTCCGAGTTTTTTCAACCTCATGTACTGTGTAGCCTGCCAGGCTGCTCTGTCCATGGGATTTCCCAGGCAAGACTACTAGAGAGGGTTGCCATTTCCTTCTCCAGATTTCACATGTATTCAGTGGGTATTTCCTGAGCCTGCTGACTATGTACCAAGTACTCTACTACATGCTAGGAACATAAGATTTAGTCCTTCCTTAACCTGAAGGAGTTCACAATCTAGTGGGAATTTGCAGTCAGACACCCAAATGATTGTCCCTGGTGGTCTCTTGTCCATTCAAGTGCCTGTATCATTGAGTACTCTTGTTTTTGGTAGAGTTACCTTGGCTCTTCCTCTGGCATGCCTTCTTGTCTTCTCTCTGGGTATACCTTTGCTCTTCTTGGGTTTAATTCTTATTTTTCATGGGATTAAAGCATGGGAAGAGATACTGTCAAGTCCTGCATCACTGATCTAATAGATGTACAGAGGACTCTTTCAAACTTAGAATACAAGTAATCTTTTAATTCAATGTAGCTTCAATTTATATCCCTCACTCTCTCAGTTTTTGTATTCCAACCCAGTTGGTTTTTTGTACCTTCTTTGCACCTTGCTCTCCCATCTCTGAACCTTCAGGCAATTTGCTCTGTCTGGAATACTCTTCCTTTTTCTCCCTTGCTTTCCACCACCAACTCCAATCTAGTTGAGATGAACAGTCTAGTGGAAATGAACATATGCAAGAATAATACATTATCCTATCTTATGGTGGGGCTTCGCTGGTGGCTCAGAGGTATAGAATCTGCTTGCAATGCAGGAAATACAGAAGTGGATTTGATCCCTGGGCTGGGAAGATCCCCTGGAGAAGGAAATGGTAACCCACTCCAGTATTCTTGCCTTGGAAACCCCGTGGACAGAGGAACCTGGCAGGCTATAGTCCATGGGTTCACAAAGAGTCGGACACAACTGAGCACATCCCACCCAGTTAAGATAATGCTAGCTATTGAAACAGATAAACCCCAAATTACCAGAGACTTAAGATAATGGTGGAGAAGGAAATGACAACCCATTCCAGTATTCTTTCCTGGGAAATCCTATGGACAGAGGAGCCTAGCTGGCTGCAGTCCACGGGGTCGCGAAAAATCAGACACAACTAAGCAACTAAACAAACAACAATAAGGTAATGGATATTACTGCTTATATAAAGGCCAGTTGGGAACTTCTCTGACAGTTTGGTGGTTAAAATTTTGCCTTCCATTGCAGACAGTGTGAGTTCTATCCCTAGTCCGGAGCTCAGACCCCACGTGCCTCGGGGCCAAAAAACCATAAAACAGAAGCAGTATTGCAACAAATTCAATAAAGACTTTAAAAATGGCTCACATTAAAATAAATCTTAAAAAGAGGGCAATCAGGAGAGGTTAAAGGGACCTCTATTCCACACGGCCCTTCAGGGACCCAGGGTAGTATAGTCTCATCATTAACACATAGCTTCCACCGCCTCTTTGGGTGGCCAGCAGAGTGAGGAAGAGAGTAAAGATCTCACTTGGGAAGTTTTCATGGGCCAGGCACGGAAGCTGTGTACATTGCTTCTGGTCATATGCCACAGGGCAGAAATTAGTGTGGCAGGCTGACAATGGCTCTGAAAATACAATCCTCAGAATCTTTGAATGTTACTTTGTAAAAAAGAAAAAAAAAAGGCTTTTCAGATATAATTAAGGATCTGGAAATGAGAGAATTACTTTAGATTACTCAAATACCATCAAATACTAAATACCATTAAAGTGTCCTTATAAAAGAGATGCAGAGGAGACCAACAGGAGCTTTCTTTGGCAATGCCATTGTTGTGGTTCAGTTGGTAAGTCATGTCCAACTCTTTATGACCCCGTGGACTGCAGCATGCCAAACTTCCCTGTCCTTTACTATCTCCCAGAGTTTGCTCAAACTCATGTCCACTGAGTCAGTGATGCCATCCAACCATCTCATCGTCTGTTGCTCCCTTCTCCTCCTGCCCTCAATATTTCCCAGCATCAGGGTCTTTTCTAATGAGTCATGTCTTCACATCAGGTGGCCAAAGTATGGAGTGTCAGCTTCAGTATCAGTCTTTCCAATGCATATTCGGGGTTGATTTCCTTTAGGATGGACAGGTTTGATCTCCTTGCTGTCCAAAGGACTCTCAAGAGTCTTCTCCAGCACCACAATTCAAAAGCATCAATTCTTCAGTGCTCAGTCTTCTTTATGACCCAGCTCTCACATCCATACATGATGACTGGAAAAACCATAGCTTTGACTATATGGAACTTTGTTGGCAAAGTGATGTCTCTGCTTTTTAAAACACTGTCTAGGTTTGTCATAGCTTTTCTTCCAAGGAGCAAGCGTCTTAATTTCATGGCTGCAGTCACCACCTGCAGCCATTATGTTGGCCTTTAATGGAGTTATCTTGACAACTTGATAGAATCCTCATTTGAAAACTTTTTCTGAATCCCTGTTATGGTGAGTGTTAAGCTAGGCCTTCAATAACCACAGGAAGATATACACAATCACTGTCTTCAGGAAGCATACAGTTGAGGTCAAGGACAGAGTATATTTTAAATCTTGTATCCTGGGAGCATTGCCGGACACACATGTAACATGTTGGTTAATAGTCTGTTAATTATTTGGTTGATAGTTGCTTTAAAAGAATTCTTTAAAAGAATTAAAGAGCCCTTATTTTGCCAAATTTGTCTTCTCAGCTGCCAGAGGAATTCCACTTGGGAGTGTAAATTACTGGTTTGGCACTTCAGGACTATACATAATTACTGTCCCAGGGAGTGAAGTGTGCTCCCCACCGACACCTTGTCCAGGTAAGGTATGGCAGGGAGATTCTTCCTGGGAGGTAGAAAGGTGTGCCCAGGGATCACAGATCTAATCACTGATAGTTTGCCTCCAACTCTGCTGCAGGAGAAGCAGCAGAGTTTTGGGGGTTGGAAAAAAGTTGAGTCCATGATTTCATTTCCAGATTCAAACCCCGTGGCAAGTCAGTAAGTGACTGACTTTCCATTTCAGGCTTTTTTGTTGTTGTTCAGTCACTCATTCCTACTGAGTTCATGTCCTACTCTTTGCAACCCCATGGACTGCAGCACGCCAGGCTTCCCTGTCCTTCACCATCTCCCGGAGCTTGCTCAAGCTCATGTCCATCAAGTCAGTGATGCCATCCAACCATCTCGTCCTCTGTCATCCCCTTCTCCTCCTGCCTTCAATTTTCCCAGCATCAGAGTATTTTCTAATGAGTTGGCTTTTCATCAGGTGGCCAAACTATTGGAGTTTCAGCTTCAGCAACAGTCTTTCCAATGAATATTCAGGACTGATTTCCTTTAGGATTGACTGATTTGATCTCCTTGCAGTCCAAGGGACTCTCAAGAGTCTTCTCCAACACCACAGTTCAAAAGCATCAATTTCAGGCTACTTTGATGTACAAATATGGAGGATATTGGGCAACTCTCATCAGTAGGAAGTCACTTCTTCTTACAACCTGAGCAGACACGTGTGCTCTTGCACACTTCCCCCTTCCTCTCTCACTCAAGCACAGCCATCATGCTTGTGCCACGCCCTTCATCCTCACTGAGGACTCCAATCCTGGGCTTTGTGAACTGTACCCTTTCCTGTAGCAGTTGTGTCTGTCCACGGATGCTGAGCCATGTTCCCCAGAGATGTAGATCAGTGATTCTCAAACATGGTTCACAGTCTGTGGGTGGACCATGAAAGGTCTCCTAACAGGCTGCTAACAGACCCCCCAGACGCAGGCCATTTCTGGGGGCTTTCCTTGGAGCATGACATGCATGTCCATCAGCATTTAGTTTGTATACAACTGATGGGTAGTTATTTCTGGCCTTTATAGTTACCTTAATTTTTAAGTGTTAATCAACTGATGTTCAAAATTTTGAAGTAAGTATTGCTAAGGTTTTATAAAAATGTGTTTAAGTCGAAATTTGTATAACATACAATTAACCACTTTAAAATGTACAATTCAATGGTATTTAGTGTATCACAATGCTGTGCAGCCGTCAGCTCTCTCCAGTTTCAGAACTTTCCCAGGACTTCCCTGGCAGTCCAGTAGTTGACTCTGCCCTTTCATTTAGGGGGTGCAGGTTTGATCCCTGGTTGGGGAACTAAGATCCTGCATGCTGTGCTGCATAGTCAAAAAGCAAACAAGCAAACAAAATGGAAAACTTTTCCATTGCTCCCTAAGAATACCCCATACCCATGAAGTAATCATTCCTCGTTGTCCCTTCTCCTTTGTCTCTTGGTTTCCTCTAATCTGCTTTTTGTCTTTGGGGATTTGCCTATTCTGTGTGTATCACATAGAAGAAGCCAAGCAGCATGTACTTTGTGTTCGGCTTATCTCCCTTAGCACGATGTTTCCAAGGCTCGTCCCAGATGTAGCATGAATCAGTACTTCACTTTTTGTGTCTGACTAGTGCTCCGTTGTATATATCACAGTTTGTTTATTCATTCGTGCATTGATGCACATTTGCCTTGTCTCTACCTTTTGGTTATTATGAATCATAGCTGTTATAGTTATTTGTATATAGGTTTCTCTGTAGACATAATTTTTCATTTCTCTTGAGTACATACTGAGGTTTGGAATTATTGGGTGATATGGTAATTCAGTGTTCAACGTTTTTGAGAAACCACACCAAACTCTTTTTGCACAGCAATTGCACTGTTTTTTACTCTCAGCAGCAAAGTACAATTTCCTGTTTCTCCATATCGTTGTCAATGCTTGTTATTTTCCTTTCTTTTTGCTTGTTGTTTATATGAAAGTCATCCTAGTGAGGTTAGGTGATATCTCATTATAATTTTAATTTGCATTTTCTTGATGACCAGCAGTATGGAGCATCTTTTCATGTGCTTGTTGACCATCTGTGCATCTTTGGAGACGTATCTATTCCAGTCCTTTGCCCATTTTAAATATTTATTTATTCATTCATTTTTGGCCACACTTTGTGTTTGTTGCTGCACTTGGGCAGCAAGCAGGGGCTACTTTTTTTGCACTGTGCTTCCTTGCAGGCTTCCCATTGCAGTGGCTTCTCTTGTTGCAGAGCACGGTCCCTAGAGAGTGTGGGCTTCAGTAGTTGTGGTGCACAGGCCTAGTTGCTCTACAGCATGTGGGATCTTCCTGGACCAGAGATTGACCCATGTCACCTGCATTGGCAGGCGGATTCTTAACTGCTGGGCCACCAGGGAAGCCTGAGTGTGGTATTTAATTTCCGGAAATTTGTAAATTTTCCAGTTTTGCTTCTGTTGTTGATTTATAAGTTAATCCCTTTGTGATCAGAGAAGCTACTTTGTATGACATATATCTTTTAAAATCTATCCAGACTTAATTTGTTACCTAATATATGGTCTATTCTGAAAAATATCACATGTGTCCTCAAGAGTACCAGAGTCCCAGGTGGCACTAGTGGTAAAGAATCTGCCTGGCAACACAGGACACGTAACAGATGTAGGTTTGATCCCTGGGTCAGGAAGATCCCCTAGAGAAGGGAATGATAACCCATTCCAGTATTCTTGCCTGGAAAATTCCATGGGCAGGGGAACCTGGTGGGCTACAGTCCATAGGGTCACAAAGAGTTGGACATGGCTGATCAACTGAGCGTTTGAGAGTAATGTGTATTCTGTTGTTGGGTAGAGTGGCCTATGTTTGTTAGATCCAGTTGGTTTGTAGTACTTTTTCAGATCCTCTACTTCCTTATTTTCCTTCTCTGTGGTTGTTCTATCCATCAATGTGAGTGAGGGATATTGAAGTTTTCAACTATTATTGTAGAATTGCTTCTTCCTTCATTTCTGTCAGTTTTTGCTTCTATGTGATGGTCTGTTATCAGCTGTGCAAATGTTTATAATTGTTATATTCTTTTGCTATATATGTGATGTGATATTTTATTAATATGTAATTTTCTTCTTTATCTGTTAATCTTTTTGATGTAAAGTCTATTTTGTCTGATATTGGTATAGTTACTTTTGCTCTCTTTTGGTCACTATTTACATGGAATGTCTTTTTTCATCCTTTACTTTCAGTTTGTTTATGTCTTTGTATCTAGAACAAGTCTCTTAAACACATAGCATGTAGTTGAATCATGAACTTTCATTCATCCTGCCAATCTCTGTCTTTTGATTGGGGAATTTAATCCATTTGCATCTGAAGTGATTACTGATGACGGGAGCCTTACTTCTATTGTTTTACTATTTGGTTTTTATATGCCTTATAGCTTTTTTGTCCCTCATTTTCTGCACCACTTTCTGCTTTTGTGTTTAGTTGATTTTTTGATAGCGAAAAGTTTGAATTCCTTTCTCATTTCCTTTTGTTTATATTTTATAGCTTTCTTTTGGTGTGACTCCCATGGGGGTTACATGTAACATCCTAAAGGTATAACACTGATTTGAATTTTACAATCTTAACTTCAATAACATACAGATATTCTGTTCCTTTACAAGCCCTCCATCTCAATCCTTTTAATTGATATCACAAAATTTTATCTCTATACAATGTGTCCCTAAACACATAATCTAATATTTCCTTTAAATGCATTAGTCTGTTAAGTTATGTAGAAAACAAAAATGAAATTACAAACCTTTGTTATGATAATATTGACTTTCATAATTGCTCAATGATTTACCTTTATTGAGATATTTATTTCTTCGTATGGCTTCAAATTATTATCTAGTGTCCTTTCATTTGACTCCCTTAAGCATTTCTTTCAGGACAAGTCTGGTTGTAATCAACTCCCTCAGGTTTTGTTTATCTGGAAACATCTTGCTTTCTTTCCCTATCTGAAAGGAGTTTGGCCAGATATAAGATTCTTGTTGGATAGTTTATTTCTGGCCTCCAACATTCCTGAAGAGAAATCTGCTAGTCTTCTTATTGAAGATCTCTTGTATGTGATTATTCACTTCTCTCTTGCTGCTATCAAGATTCTCTTTTTTGTAAGTTTGACTATAATGCGTCAGTGTGGCTCTCTTTGAGTTCATCTTATTTGGAGTTTATTGACCTTCTTGGATGTTTATATTCATGTGTTTCATCAGATTGAGAAGTTTTCAGTCATTATTTCTTCAAATACTTTCTCTACATCTTTCTCACTTTCTTCTTTTTCTGAAACTTCCACAGTGTATATGTTGGTCTTCCTGGTGGTGTCCCACTGGTCCCTTGGGCTCTGTTCACCTTTCTTCAGTCCTTTTCTTTCTCTTCCTCTCTATCTACAGCTTTTATTGTTCTGTATTCAGGTTTACTGATTCTTTCTTCTGCCTATTGAAATATGAATTTGAATCCCTCTAATGAATTTTTCATTTCAATCATTGTACTTTTCAGCTCCAGGATTTTGTTTGTTTTGGTTTCCTGTTACGTTTTCTATCTCTTTATTGCTGTTTCTATTTTGTTCATATATCACTTTTCTTGACTTTATATACATTTTTCCTTTTGTTCTTTGAGCATCTTAATGACGATTCTTTTAATTTTTTTCTAGATAGCTTAAATATTAAATATGGATTATAGAAAAGTAACTTGACAGTTATCCATTTACACTGACACAGTTAAATCATTTTGGGAATGTAGCCAAGGAAATAAATAAAACCTATGTTTATTATAATATTAATTGGAAAGTTGGAAGCAACATAACTCTTTGACAATCAGGTAACACTTATTTAAGTAGCCTTTATCCATATGATAAAATATTGTCCAGATTTTAATTTGTGAAATATATTAATGATATAAAGAACTTTCCTGGCAGTCTAGTGGTTAGGACTTGGCATTTTCATTGCTGAGGGCCAAGTTCAGTCCCTGGTTGGGAAACTAAGATCCCACAAGCCATGCAGAGCAGCCAGGAAAAAAAGAAAAAATAATATAAAGAACATTCTCACAATGTCAAGTAAAAAGAGCTAGATTTTTAAAAATTGTATGATTGTCATAATCATGACTGTATAAAAATATTAACAGAGATCCTATCTATAAATATACCAAAATAACAAGTTTTTGTCTTTGATGATGGAATTATAGAAAACTTTTAAAAGTTTATCTCTTCTCTATTTCCCAAATACATATTCCTCTTTGAGCATTTTTTTTATGATCAAAACAAACTTTACTGAGTTAAGTATATATCTGTGTACAACTATTAGTAAGTAGAGACTATATGTTATTTTCATGTTAATTTGAATTCCTCCACAACAGAAAATGTTAAAGCATCCAACTGGTGATGGCTGAAGGATAAGGTTTTTACATTGTTCTGTCTGAATTCTCTTCCTGTGTCAGTCTGCTTCAATATTTTTTTTATCTTCTACCTCCTTCTTACTTATTCCTTGTTGGCTCTAAAAAATGAGTAACTAATTTTTTTTTCCCTTCTCAGCATATCCAATTGTGATCTATGGACCCCCACCACCAGGATATGGAGCCCAACCAGGGGAATATGGAGTCCCACCTATGGGATATGGAGCCCCACCTGGGGGATATGGAGTCCCACCTGGGGGATATGGAGCCCCACCTGGGGTATATGGAGCACCACCTGCAGGATATGGAGCCCCACCTGCAGGATATGGAGTCCCACCTGCGGGATATGGAGCCCCACCTGGGGTATATGGAGCCCCACCTGGGGTATATGGAGCCCCTCCTGGGGGATATGGTGCCCCACCTGGGGGATATGGAGCCCCACCTGCAGGATATGGAGCCCCACCAGCTGGAAATGAAGCCCTACCCCCGGCATATGAAGCTCCATCTGATGGAAATACAGCTGCCTCTCACAGATCTGTGGCAGCTCAGCAGGAGACTTCTCTTCCCTCTACCTCATCTTCTCAGGTCCATTTACCACCTTCTCAGAGTTAAACCTTGACGACTCACCAAGCAGAGGGGACCCTAAAACTGAAGTCACAGTAAGAAGGAAGACTCAGGTAGGTGATTGAAATCCCATCCCAGCTAGTTGTCATAACTTTTGGAAAGGCAACCTTAGAGAGAAGATGAAGCTTTACTTCCATGCCTAGATTTTAGAGGCCAAGTCGGTTCTTGATTGGGCTTCCCTGCTGGCTCAGTTGGTAAAGAATCTGCCTGCAATGCAGGAGATGCAGGTTTGATCCCTGGGTCGGGAAGATCTCCTGAGAGAAGGAAATGGCAACCCACTCCAGTATGCTTGCCTGGGAAATCCCATGGACAGAGGAGCCTGGCGGGCTACAGTCCATGGGGTTTCAAAGAGTCAGACACGACTTAGTGACTAAACCACCACCACCGCTACCAATTCTTGATTAGACATGCTAAAGGAGAAGTACATTTGTACAGCTAATTCTCCAACAATTCAGTTGAAATTGGCTGCATTTTTTTCTATTACATTTTTTTAAACATGCCTTGAGTCAGTTTGGAAAAACTGTTCTGCATTTTTCCCTCCCCAATTCAAAAAACATTCATTATGCCTAGTTTGCTAGGAACTAAGATATATGTTAAAAAATATCAAGTTGAAGTACACCCACTATGGAGAACAGTGTGGAGATTCCTTAAAAAACTGGAAATAGAACTGCCATATGACCCAGCAATCCCACTGCTGGGCATACACACCGAGGAAACCATAATTGAAAGAAACACGTGTACCCCAATGTTCATCACCGCATTGTTTACAATAGCCAGGACATGGAAGCAACCTAGATGTCCATCAACTGACGAATGGATAAGAAAGCTGTGGTATATACACACAATGAAATATTACTCAGCCATTAAAAAGAATACATTTGAATCAGCTCTACTGAGATGGACGAAATTAGAACCTATTATACAGAGTAAAGTAAGCCAGAAGGAAAAACAACAATACAGTATACTAATGCATATATATGGAATTTAGAAAGATGGTAACGATAACCCTGTATGCGAGACAGCAAAAGAGACACAGGTGTACAGAACAGTTTTGGGCTCTATGGGAGAGGGCAAGGGTGGGATGATATAGGAGAACGGCATTGAAACATGTAAATTATCATATGTGAAATGAATCACCAGCCCAGGTTTGATGCTTGATACAGGGTGTTCAGGGCTGGTGCACCGGGATGACCCAGAGGGATGGAATCGGGAGGGAGGTGGGAGGGGGTTCTGGAAGGGGAACACATGTATACCCATGGCGGATTCATGTCAATGTATGGCAAAACCAACACAATAATGTAAAGAAAATAAATTAATTAATTAAAAAAATATCAAGTTGAGGGATTTTCCTAGAGATCCAGTAGTTAAGACTTCATGTTTCCAGTGCAAAGGGCATGGGTTCTATCCCAGGTTGGGAAACTAAGATCTCACATGCCATGTGGCATGGCCACAATTTTTTAAAAAATCAAGTTGAACACTTATTTTTCATAGCATTATTTATATTAGTGAAAAGATATAACAACTTAAATTTTAAGTAGTAAGAGGGAATTTCACAAATTATACAATGAAATGTTGTGCAGCCATTCAAAATGATATCTAAAGGTAGGGGAGGCCTTCTTTTAGAAGTCCAAAACCAATGAAGCAATAAAGGAAAACAGTGATAAATTTGACGATATCAAAATTTTAAACTGTATGACCAAAGTTAGAAGATAGGCAATAGACTAGGAGGAACTAATTGCCAACATATATATTAAACAAAAAATTTGTAGTCAAAATATAAGAAGAACTTTACAAATCAACTCAAAAGAAAATATGGACAAAAGATGTGAATTCTCAATTAACTGAGGCAATCACCTCAAGAAACATTTGAGGACTTCCTTGGTGGTACAGTGGGTAGGGGTCCACCTTTGAATGCAGGGGACATGGGTTCAGTCCCTGGTTTGGGAAGATTCCTCATGCCAAGGAGCATGAAAAGGTGCTGGACTTGACTTGTGTTAGATAAGTGAAACTTGAAATGAGGAACAATTGAGACAGTCAATGAGCTGACTTCCACCTTGGGCCTTTTTCCATGCTCCTTGTTACAAATTGCTTGTGAGTGGCATCCATCCAAGTGAGAAGCTGGTGTAGGCTGCCATGGAAATCACTGCGTAACAGTAGCCCCAGCTGGCAAGGGATGGTCTGGGTTTCTGGACTCTGTATTTTTCTAGTAAAGGAACCCAACTCTTGCAGGTCTAAAATCATGGCCCTTGGACAAATAACATTCAGGAATGTGGCCATAGAGTTCTTTCAGCATGAGTTGGAATTTCTCAACCCTGTTGCGAAGTTGTACTGCAATGAGAACTACAGTAACTTGGTCTCACTGGGCCATTCCATTTCTTTTTAAAATATTTATTTATTTGGCTATGCCAAGTCTTAGTTTTGGCATATGGGATATAGTTTCCTGATCCGGGCTTGAACCTGGGGCCTCTGCATTGAGAGTGTGGAGTCTCAGTCACTGGAACACCAGGGAAGTGTCCTCAAGTACCTTTTAAAAGTTAAAATATTTCTACTCTTGATTTAGCAGCTTCATTCAATATCCATCCCTAAGAAAAACAAAGATATACCCATTTGAATGCAGAGTTCCAAAGAATAGCAAGGAAAGATAAGAAAGCCTTCTTCAGCGATCAATGCAAAGAAATAGAGGAAAACAATAGAATGGGAAAGACTAGAGATCTCTTCAAGAAAATTAGAGATACCAAGGGAACATTTCATGCGAATATGAGCACAAGAAAGGACAGAAATGGTATGGCCCTAACAGAAGCAGAAGATATTAAGAAGAGGTGGGAAGAATATACAGAAGAACTATACAAAAAAGATCTTCATGACCCAGATAACCACGATGGTGTGATTACTCACCTAGAGCCAGACATCCTGGAATGTGAAGTCAAGTGGGCCTTAGGAAGCATCACACTACAAACACAGCTAGTGGAGGTGATGGAGTTTCAGCTGAGCTATTTCAAATCCTAACAGATGATGCTGTGAAAGTGCTGCACTCAATATGCCAACAAATTTGGAAAACTCACCAGTGGCCACAGGACTGGAAAATGTCAGTTTTCATTCTAATCCCAAAGAAAGGCAATGCCAAAGAATGCTCAAACTACTGCACAATTGCACTCATCTCACACGCTAGCAAAGTAATGCTCAAAATTTTCCAAGTAGGCTTCAATAGTATATGAGCCGTGAACTTCCGGATGTTCAAGCTGGATTTAGAAAAGGCAGAGGAACCAGAGATCCAATTGCCAACATCCATTGGATCATCGAAAAAGCATGAGAGTTTTAGACTACCCCCAAAGTCTTTTACTGTGTGGATCACAGCAAACTGTGGAAAATTCTGAAAGAGGTGGGAATACCAGACCATCTGACCTACCTCCTGAGAAATCTGTGTGCAGGTCAAAAAGCAACAGTTAGAATAGGACATGGAACAACAGACTGGTTCCAAATCAGGAAAGGAGCACATCAAGGCTGTATATTGTCACCTTGCTTATTTAACTTATATGCAGAGTACATCACAAGAAATGCCGTGCTGGATGAAGCACAAGCTGGAATTAAGATTGCCGGGAGAAATATCAATAACGTCGGATATGCAGATGACACCACCCTTATGGCAGAAAGCGAAGAAGAACTCAAGAGCCTCTTGATGAAAGTGAAAGAGGAGAGTAAAAAAGTTGGCTTAAAGCTCAGCATTCAGAAAATTAAGATCATGGCACCCGGTCCCATCACTTCATGGTAAACAGATGGGGAAACAATGGAAACAGTGACAGACTTTATTTTTGAGGGCTCCAAAATCACTGTAGATGATGACTGCAGCCATGAAATTAAAAGACGCTTGCTCCTTGGAAGAAAAGTTATGACCAACCTAGATAGCATATTAAAAAGCAGAGCCACTACTTTGCCAACAAAGGTCTGTCTAGCCAAAGCTCTGGTTTTTCCAGTAGTCATGTTTGGATGTGAAAGTTGGACTATAAAGAAAGCTGAGTGCCAAAGAATTGATGCTTTTGAACTGTGGTCCTAGTGAAGACTCTCGAGAGTCCCTTGGACTGAAAGGAGATCAAACTAGTCAATCCTAAAGGAAATCAACCCTGAATATTAATTGGAAGCACTGATGCTGAAACTGAAACTCCAATACTTTGGCCACCTGATGTGAAAAACTGACTCCTTGGAAAAGACCCTGATGCTGGGAAAGATTATAGGCAGGAGGAGAAGGGGAAGACAGAGCATGAGATGGTTTGATGGCATTACCGACTCGATGGACATGAGTTTGAGTAAGCTTGGGAGTTGGTGATGCACAGGGAAGCCTGGTGTGCTGCAGTCCATGGGGTTGCAAAGAGTCAGACACGACTGAACGACTGAACTGAAGAAATACTTGCACATGTGCACAAAGTTGTTTGTGGGAAGATTTCACTCCATTCAATGTTTCTAACAGCACCAAATTAAAAATATCTTTACATGTCTGTTAATACTAAATATTACATAAACTATAGTATGTCCATGCTATGGCATGGACCTGTGGTTAAGGCTCTGTGCTCTCACTGCAGGGGGCATGGCTTTGATCCCTGGTCAGGAAAATAAGCTCCTGTATGTCACTTGGCCAAAAAGATAAATAAATAATTTCTTGAACTGAATAAAAATGAAATACAACATACCAAATTAAAAATTTATATGGGGAAAGGAATAACTCTTTTTAAAATACAAGAAAATATAGAGAGCAGCTGGCTACTGCTGTTCCTCTTTAAGTTACCAGCACTGAGTCATGTATGAGTCTAGGAAACTGGAATGTCAGTAGCACAGGGAATGTCAATGGCACTGCCAGTATGCCCAGACTGGCACATTATGCTCCTTAGTATTGAAGGCCCTGCGCCATCTGGCCCTTCCAGTGACCTCCCCAGCTGAGTGATCCAGCAGAGCATGACCTTTGCCTCTTCCTTCCTCTCTGCATGTTCTACTCATCTTTCAAAAGAGCCCAGAAGAGCTTTGTCTGAACTCCCCTTCTAGGATAATTGGTCTTCCTTGGTGGCTCAGCAGTAAAGAATCCACCTGCAGTGCAGGAGATAGGAGAGACACAGCTTCAGTCCCTGGGTTGGGAAGATGCCCTGGAGTAGGAAATGGCAGCCCACTCCAATGTTCTGCCTGGGAAATGCCATGCACAGAGGAGCCTGGATGACCAGAGTCCATAGGGTCGCAAAGAGTCACACACACACGCACACACCCGCCCTCCAGGATAATTGTCCTTCTGCTGAACTTGTAGTGTAGCCCTGGA
Source organism: Antilocapra americana (assembly GCA_007570785.1). Classification (NCBI taxonomy): domain Eukaryota; kingdom Metazoa; phylum Chordata; class Mammalia; order Artiodactyla; family Antilocapridae; genus Antilocapra; species Antilocapra americana. Next base: position 6,672,600 of record ML663560.1, on the reverse strand, counting down.
GTCTCTCACACACACACACACACAGAGACACGCACACACGCCCTCCAGGATATTTGCCCTTCTGCTGAGCTTGTAGCCCTGGAGTCTCACACACACACACACGCACACACAGACACGCACACACGCACACACACGCCCTCCAGGATAATTGTCCTTCTGCTGAACTTGTAGTGTAGCCCTGGAGTCTCTTACACACACACACACAGACACGCACACACGCCCTCCAGGATATTTGCCCTTCTGCTGAGCTTGTAGCCCTGGAGTCTCTCACACACACACACACACACACACGCACACACGCCCTCCAGGGTCTCTGCCCTTCTGCTGAACTTGTAGCCCTGGAGTCTCTCACACGCACACACACAGACTCGCACACACGCACACACGCCCTCCAGGGTCTCTGCCCTTCTGCTGAGCTTGTAGCCCTGGGGTCTCACACGCACACACGCACACACGCCCTCCAGGGTCTCTGCCCTTCTGCTGAGCTTGTAGCCCTGGAGTCTCACACGCACACACGCCCTCCAGGGTCTCTGCCCTTCTGCTGAACTTGGGCTGTAGTCCTGCAGTGTTTCTCCTGAAGTGCCCTGCCAGTCTTATTGGGACTGTCTGTGTGCCCATCTCCTCCATAGCCCGTGAGCTCCCTGAAAGCACAGCCTGTATCTTCTTGCAGGGGCCCCTAGCAGAAGGCACAGCATAGAGTGGGTGAATAAACATCCCTAGAGTGAAGAAAGACATGAATAAATTGTGTTTCTTGATTTATGATATACACATACAACACATTCATACCTCCCTGAGTTCTGGTCATCAACTGAAGATTATAATTTGCAGAATCAGTTTTGCTTGGCAGACAGAGAGGATTAGAAATTAAAATTTCAGGGACTCCCCTGCTGATCCAGTGCAGTGACTAAGACTCCAGGCACCCAATGCAGAGGGCCCAGGTTCCACCCCTGGTTGGAGAACCAGATCCCACATGCCGCAAATAAGAGTTCTTACGTCACAACTAACGATCCTACATGACACAGTGAAGAGCAAAGATCTCGCATGCCTCAGCTAAGACCCGGTGCAGCCAAATCAATAAATAATTTTTAAAAAGAAATGAAAAGTTCAGACTTTGCAACAAGTGTTGGTGAGGATGTGAAGAAAAGGGAACCTTTGTAAACTATTCGCGGGAATACAAATTGGTTCAGCCGCTGTAGAAAACCGTATGGAGTGTCCTCAAAAAAACTAAAAGTAGAACTACCGTATGATCCAGCAGTTTCACTCCTGGAATTTCATTATCTGAAGAAAACGAAAACTATTTCATAAAGGTATATATACGCCAGTGTTCACAGTAGCGTTATTTACTATAGCCAAAATATGGAAGCAACCTGAGTGTCAATCAACAGATGAATGAATAAAAAGAATGTGATACACACACACACACACACACACACACACACACACACACACACTGGAATACTACCCAACCATAATAAAGAATGAAATATTGCCATTTGCAACAGCATAGATGGACCTGGAGGATATTATACTAAGTGAATTAGGTCAGACAAACACTGTATGATATCATTTATATGTGGGATCTAAAAGATAAAACAAAATAGTGAATATAACGAAAAACAGACTCACAGATATGGTGAACAAACTAGTGATTATCACTGGGAGAGGGAAGGGGAGGGGGCAAGATAAGCGTAGGGTTCATACTACTATGCATAAAATAAGCTATAAGGATATAATGTACAGCACAGAGAATTTAGCCAATATTTTATCATAACTATAAATGGAGTATAATCTGCTTTTTTTCTTGTCTATGCTGCACATCTTGTGGGAGCTTAATTCTCTAACAAGGGATTGAATGAGGGCCCTGGCCTTAAAAGTGCCAAGTTCTAACTACTGGACCACCAGGGAATTCCCAAATGAAGTATAATCTTTAAAAATTGTGAATCACCATGTTGTACCCCTGAAACATATAATATTGTAAATCAACTATACCCCAATTAAAAATTAGTAAATAAATTGACAAACAAAAAAATCATTTTTTCAGATTTTGGAGAAAGCTGTTCCCTCTCTGGCCGACTGAGCCAAACAGTCCTGAAGGCGTGATGCGTTTCCCTCCTTCCTGTCTCACAGCCATAGTTTGTGTGGCTCCTACTGGCCTAAGCCACCACTGCTGAGGTGGTCCTGTAGAACTCATCTGGTGTTTGAAGATGACCTAATGAGGTGCCAGGCATGAGCTAAAGCACCTCAGAACTGTATCTCACTGTTACAGTCCAGTAACAGTGGACCCTAACCTCTGACTTGGGAACTGCTCTTTGAGCATCTCCTTTTCATCCCACAGGTGCCAAGCGGTAGGAGGTGTTTGTGTGCACACAGTGGCCTGATCTTCTCCACACACCTGTGAGGTCCTGGTGAGCTGAGTCCTTTCCCCTGCTGCAGACTTGATCAGAGGGCTTAGAAAATCGAGTGTGTCAGAGTGGTTTAGCAGGTCAAAGGAGGGCTCAGATTTCTCACGGGACCAGAAGGCTGGTTCCAGATCTGTGGCTGCCACGTAATTGAGAGCTGAGAGTCTGAGTCAGCTCAACCAGCCTAGGAAAAAGAGACTCCCGAGATCTTTGGCTCTTCGTGGCCCCATGCCCTCGTGCCCTCATCACAGCCTCAGAGCTGAAGGCTCTGATGCGTTAATTGCCTCTGTGATGGTGAGTAACGGGTACTTATAACAGATGGAAGGTGAAGAGTTTGAGAGGCAGTAATTATGTCAATTGGCCAGAATGGTTATTAACTATCTCTCCATGCCTAGCGTCCTGACAGGCACGTCACAGGCATAATCCAGTGAGGTGGGTGCTTGGACTCCAATCTCATAAATGAAGAAACTGCAGTTGAGGGAGAAGCAGATTGCCAAAGGCACACAGCCAGCTAATAACTGACAGGGCAGGATCTGAACCTGGGTTTCCCTTTTCATTCACACGCTCATTTGTTGAGTGCTTTTCGTGTGCCATTTCTGTGAGCTTTGGTGGTGGTGGTTCAGTCACGATGTCGTGTCTGATTCTTGCGACCCCATGGACTGTAGCCCGCCAGGCTCCTCTGTCCATGGGATTTCCCAGGCAAGAATACTGGAGTGGGTGGCCATTTTCCTTCTTCAGGGGATCTTTCCAACCCAGGGATCCAACCCGAGTCTCCTAAATTGCAGGCAGATTCTTTACCACTGAGCCAACAGGGAAGCCGTCTATGTGCTTTGTGTTCAACAAAACGAACGAAAATTCCTGCTCTTATGGAGCTAGCATTCTAGTAATACTAAAACACTGTCTATATGTATATACTATATGTATATATACTATATGTATTATATATTATATAATGTGATGATATAACTAGGCATATCACATTCAAACTGCAGAAAAAGTAAAGACAGAGAGCTGTGAAAAATATAGAGCAATGTAAGGGAGATTGGGAACCTTGGGGGTTGGCAGAGGGAGCAGATTGTACCTTGTTGAGAAGGTGACATTTCAGTAACCATCTGAGGGGTGAAGGAGATGAGGGAGGTGGCCACGTAGATAGCTGGAGGAGAGTGCTCTAGGCAGAGGGAACAGCTAGTGTAAAGGCAGCTTAATTCCAGGTGCTTCCCTTACACCTAGTGCCTCAAAACATAGATGAAGGTAAGAAGACGACTCCTGTTCTCAAGGAAGGAACATGCTTGAAAACAGACTGCAAGCTAACTAGAGTGAGAGAGATGTGATCCGGCACATAAAACAGCTTGGGGATGGAGACTGACTCTTTAGAAAACAGGCCTTCTTCCTGCCTCTGACCTGAGCAGAAAAGAGAAGTTGCTGGAACCAAAGAGGCTAGGGTCACCCTGCTTAGACACCCTCGATTAAAGCCTGCTTGCTGTTGCATACCTTGGCTGTGGCCCTGGCTCTCTCCGTTTCTGAGGGCATCTCTGACACACGCATCTCCTGGTGCTGGTCCCTTGGGGCTTCCCAGGAGGGCAGCTTGGATGTACCCAGGCCCTCAGCTTCAGGGTGGGCACCATACTTGTCTGGTTCCCAGAGAGTTGGGTCTTAGTGCTGAGGCCTCTGAATCCTCTTGATGGAGCCCTTGCCCAAGTCAGGGACTTCCGTGGAGAGGAGGGCCAGAGTAAATTGGCGTGAGAGCCTGTGAGCTGACCACTTGTTTGTTGTACTGCCTCCTACTGTACTGCCGTGGGCCTCCCAAGGGTCAGTTCAGGTTAAGTTCATACTGAGGTTGCTTTCTGCCAGTCCTGTGCTCTAAGGAGTCTGACACAGCCTGATCTTGAGGACTACACGGACTGCCCCAGAGACAGATAATTTCATTACATTTCCCAAGTGTCCACCTTGTCCTGGACTCCACCCACCCCTAAAATGTAAGATGGAAGAGGTAGGTACTGCACCCTCTGTGTGGTCCCCCTGGGGAGGTTGTCTAGACTTGCCCCTGTTGACTTGCTCTGCTGGTCTTATTTTCCCTGGTCCTCAGACCTCTGATATGACCTTGGCATACCTCAATATAGGAACTATTTTAGAAATATTTCTGCTCAAGCTTGGGTTTCTCCCTTAGACTCAATTCTGGCATATACTCCTGACTTTAACCCAATGACCAGTAAGAGAGAGACTTCTAATTCCAGACAAAAATGCAGTGATAGAGGTCTGCACAGGGTTTGGAGGAGGAGTTCTGGCCAGCTTGAGCTGGCTCTGTAGGCTTCCTGAAGGAGGGGATGCCTGCGTTGTTTTGTTTTTAAAAATATCTATGTATTTATTTGGCTGCACGGAGTCTTAGTTGCTGCATGCAAGATCTTTTAGTTGCAGTGCACTAACTCTTAGTTGCAGTGCAGTAACTCTGGTTCCATGACCAGAGATTGAACCCAAGCCCCTTGCTTTGGGAGCTCAGCCTCTCAGCCACTGAACCACCAGGGAAGCCTCACCTGTGTTGTTTTGATGCCCCAACCAGGAAGGCCTTTGTGGTCCAGTCTTAATAGGGAAGCTAGTCCATGTACAGGGATAGGAAGAATCAATATTGTCAAATTTTCAGTTCTTCCTAATTTGGTCTATTGATTCAACATAATCCTAATCAAAATTCTAGCAAGTTATCTTGTAGATATCAACCAACTGATCCTAGATTTTATATGAAGAAGCAAAAGACCAGTAATAGCCAACACAATATCAAAGAATGGCGACAAAGTTGGAAAACTATCTCTATCCAACTCCAAGACTTTATATAAAGCTACAGTAATCAAGACAGTATGGTGTTGGTGAAAGAACAGACAAACATCAATGAAACATAATAGAGAGTCTAGAAACAGACCACACAAATATAATCAACTTATCTTTGAAAAAGAAAGACAATTCAGTGGGCAAAGGATAGTCTTTTCAACAAATGGCACTGGAAAAACTGAATATGCACATGTAAAAAAAAATCTAGACACAGATATTTTACAAAAATTAACTCACTATGCATTGTAAGAGAATAACTAATGACCTTGGCTTTGCAATGAGGTTTTAGAAAACACCACCAAAAATCACTCTCCATGAAAGAAAAAATTGTTAAGTTGGACTTTATTAAAATTAAAAAATTCTGCTCTGTGACGGATACTGTTAAGAAAATGAAAAATCCACAAACTTGGAGAAAATATTGCAAAAGACATCTGGTAAAGGATTAATATCCAAAATGTATAAAGAATTCCTACAACTGAACAATAATAAGAAAAATGACCCAATTAAAAATGGGCAGAAGGAACTTTCCTGGCTGTCCACTGGTTAAGAATCCACCTGCCAATGGAGGAGACACAAGTTAGATCCCTAGTCTGGGAAGATTCCACCTGCCACGGAATCTTGTGGAGTCTTTCAAGCGCCGTGCCCCACAACTACTAAAGCCCTAACACTCTAGAGGCTGTGCGCTGCCACAGGAGAAGCCTCCATGATGAGAAGCCTGTGCACCACAGCTGGAGAGCAGCCCCCACTTGACACAACTAGGAAAAACCCGTGCACAGCAACGAAGACCCAGCCCAGCCAAAAGGAAAATGGGTGCAAGATCTGAACAGCTATTTCACCAAAGAAGATATACGGATGGCAAATAAGCATATAAAAAGAGGCTCAGCATCATATGCCATTAGGGAATTGCAAATTAAAACAATGAGTTACAACTGAACATCTATTAGAACGGCTAAAATTCAAAACACTGTCCACACCAAATGCTGGCAAGGATGTGAAGCATCCATTCACTTGCTGGTAGAAATGTAAAATGGCATAGCCACTTGGAATACAGTTTGGTAGTTTCTTATGAAAGTAAACATACTTGGGACTTCCCTGGCAATCCAGTGGTTAAGACTCCGTGCTTTTATGCAGGGGATTTGGGCTTGATCCCTGGTCGGGGAACTAAGATCTTGCATGCCACGTGGCTTGGTGGGAAAAAAAAAAACCCTATAAACAAACAAAAAACAACTAATTATACTTTTACCACATGATCCAGCATTTGAGCTCCTTGGTATTTATCCAAATGAGTTGAAAAACTATATCCTCACAAAATTCAACATAAATGTTTATAGTAGCTTTATTCATAATTGCCAAGATTATAGAGGCAACCAGATGGCTGTGTTTCAGTCTTCGAGTGGGTAAACAGTGGTACATCCATACAATGGAATATTTTCAGCAATAAAAGGAAATGAGTTGTTAAGTCATGAAAGCATACCTTGAAGCAAATTGCCAAGTGAGAGAAGCCAACCTGAAAAGGCTACATACTATATAATTCCAATTCTCTTTTCTTTTTCAAACAAACAAAAAAAATCCAATAGCATTGACTTATTCATTCATGTTGTCACTTGAAATGATATCTATTGCATTTAAATGCTCATTAATGTAAATGGCTGAGCGAATCCATTTTAATAATATTCAATCCATTAAAAAAAAAAAAAACTCGATATCCGCATAGTTGAAGTCACTTCAATTCCCTACATTCTGGAAAAGGAAAAATTACAAAGACTGCAAAAATTATGGAGACTGAAAAAATGGGTGGTTTGGGATTGAGATGGGGGTAGGGAGGAATGGGTAAATGGGGCACAGGAGTTTAGGGCAGTGATACTTTCGTGCAGGACTGTAATGGTGGCTACAGGTCAAGACCCATAGAATGTAAAACATAAAGGGTGACCCTAAAGTAAATTATGGACTTTATTTTTATTTATTTTGTAAAATTTGTCCACACCACACAGCTATTGGGATCTTAGTTCCCCAATTAGGTATTGAACTCTGGTCCCATCAGTGAAATCCCCTAACCACTAAACCACCAGGGAATTCCCTTAAGGCCTTTAGCTAGTTGTATACATCAATGTCATCATCTGTTACAACAAATGCGCTACACTAATGCAAGATGCCGACAGTGAAGATACTGGAGGAGACCTGAGGGAAGAGCGGGTGTATCGAAACTCTCTTCCCGATTTTTCAGTAAGCCCAAAATTGCTCTTTTGAAAAAGGGGATAGCGGGGAGACCAGAGGACTGGGAAACCCATTAAGAGCGAGAGCCTGTCACTTCCCGAGGCTTCCCACAGAGCTCTTCTGAGCTTACTGGCAAAAACCACAATGTGGAAACGTCAGGCCTGAATAAGGACTTATTCAGGTGCCCTTCTCAAGTGCTTTACATGAATGATCTCATTTTATCCTCTAGCACAATCCTATGAGGTAGGAACTATTAACAGCTGTGGTTCACAGAAGAGGAAGTGGAAGCACAGAGAAATTAAGTAACTTGTTCAAGATTGCTGTAAGTGGAACCAAGATTTAGATCTGATACTAGAATATATAACTAAATCACCACATGCAACTTTTTTCTCATTCTGTTAATGAGGCAGATCATCCTAGTTTATTCTATTGCACATCCTGATTCAGTTCAAATAACCTCTGTTCCAACCTGGGCAGTATAGGATCTCTTTCAGCTGGGAGGTCAGTATTTGCAGGACCCCTCCCACATTCAGCCTCTTCAAGGACTGTATGGGGAAATAGAAATCTGAAAACGGGTTGAGTTTCTTTAAACAGGAATCAAGTGTTACTGTTTTTATCAGGGGAGTCTAGAAATGTTAAACTGTTGCTAGAGGCAGTGTTATGAAATAGGTAATTTTCAACCACTCCCTAACACTTCTGTCTTTATTTACCACCAGTGTCCCCTGCCCACTGCCACTCAGTTGTGGGGGTCTGGCCACTCCCTCTTTCTTCATCTTCACTACAACCACCCCCGTCCCTCTCTTCCTGTCTCTCACCTGGACCTTTGAATGGCCAGTTCCAGTCTCCCTGGGTACCCATCAAGGTCCAGCCAGGAATCAGAAACCATACCAGTTACTTGAAGAGAGACTGTTCTGCTGGTCCCCTGACACTCTCTATTGACTTTTTCATTTCATTCATTGTGTTCTTCACCTCCGAAATTTCTGTTGATTCTTTTTAAAAGTGATTTATATCTCTATTAAACTCCTCATTTTATTCATGTGTTGTTCTCTTGATCTTGCTGAATTGCCTTTCTGTTTTCTTGTCCCTCATTGAACTTCCTTAAAACAGCTATTTTGAATTCTCCATCAGGTAAACTGCAGATCTCCATGTCTTTGAGTTGTTATTGTTGTTGTTCAGTCACTCAGTCATGTCTAGCATTTTGCCACCCCATTGGCTGCATCATGCCAGGCTTTCCTGTCCTTCACTATCTTCCAGAGTTTGCGCAAACTCATGTCCATTGAATCAGTGATGTCATCCAACCATCTCATCCTTTGTCATCCCCTTCTCCTCCTGCCCTCAGTCTTCCCCAGCATCAGGATCTTTTCCAACAAAAAGATTTTTGCATCAGCTTTTTGCATCAGGTGATCAAAGTATTGGAGTTTCAGCTTCAGCAGCAGTCCTTCCAATGTATATTCAGAGTTGAATTCCTTTAGGATTGACTGGTTTGATCTTCTTGGTGTCCAAGGAACTCTCAAGAGTCTTCACCAACACCACAGCATGAAAGCATCAGTTTGTCAGGGCTCAGTCTTCTTTATGGTCCAACTCTCCCATCCATCCATGACTACCGAAAAAATCATAGCTTTGACTATATGGCCCTTTGTTGGCAAAGTGATATCTCTGCTTTTTAATACAACGTCTAGGTTTGTCATAGTTTTTCTTCCAAGGAACAAGCATCTTTTAATTTTGTGGCTGCAATCACCATCCACAGTGGTTTTGGAGCCCAAGAGGATAAAATCTGTCACTGTTTCCACTCTTCCCCCATCTGTTTGCCATGAAGTGATGGGACTGGATGCCATGATCTTAGTTTTTTGAATGCTGAGTTTTAAGCCAACTTTTTCACACTTCTCTTTCACCCTCATCAAGAGGCTCTGTAGTTCCTCTTCAGTTCAGTTCAGTTCAATCCAGCCGCTCAGTCATGCCTGACTCTTTGTGACCCCACGGACTGCAGCATGCCAGGCCTCCCTGTCCATCACCAGCTCCTGGAGTTTACCCAAATTCATGTCCATTGAGTCGGTGATGCCATCCAACCATCTCATCCTCTGTCGGCCCCTTCTCCTTCCACCTTCAACCTTTCCCAGCCTCTTCACTTGCCACCGATAGAGTGTTATCATCTGCATATCTGAGGTTATTGATATATCTCCTGGCAATCTTGATTCCAGCTTGTGCTTTATCCCATCTGGCATTTCGCATGATGTACTCTGCATATAAGTTAAATAGGCAGTGTGACAATATACAGCCTTGACGTACTTCTTGCAGTTTGGAACCAGCCCGTTGTTCCATGTCCAGTTCTAACTGTTGCTTCTTGCATTGTTACAGGTTTCTCAGGAGGCAGGTCAGGTGTTCTGGTATTCCTATCTCTTCAAGAATTTTCCGCAGTTTGTTGTGATCTACACAGTCAAAGGCTTTAGCATAGTCAGTGAAGCAGAAGTAGATGTTCTCTTTGAATTTCCTTTTTCTATGATCCAATGGATACTGGCAATTCGATCTCTGGTCCCTCTGCCTTTTCTAAATCTGGTTTGTACATCTGGAAGTTCTCAGTTCATGTACTGTTGGAACCTAGCTTGAAGGAGGTCTGAGCTACCTTGAACAAAATCAGTTCCAGGAAGACTGTTGTGATCCTTTGGTCATGTCATGTTTCCTTGGTTCCTCACGCTCCTTGACGTCTCAAATGGTTGTCTTCACACTTGCAGTAGCAGTCACCCCTCCAGATTTTTCACCAGCTGGCTTTAGGGGAGAAATCCCTTGGTCAGTGCTGCTAGAATCTGAGGCTTTCCCAGACCTCTATAGATACACCACCACCATACTTGTTGCTCCCCCTTGTGGCAGAATTCTTAAGCTTGTTTGCCTTCCCTTGATCCACTGCAGATGGTGACTGCAGCCATGAAATTAAAAGACGCTTACTCCTTGGCAGGAAAGTTACGACCAACCTAGACTGCATATTAAATAGCAGAGACGTTACTTTGCCAACAAAGGTCCGCCTAGTCAAGGCTATGGTTTTTCCAGTGGTCATGTATGGATGTGAGAGCTGGACGGTGAAGAAAGCTGAGTGCCTAAGAATTGATGCTTTTGAACTGTGGTGTTGGAGAAGACTCTTGAGAGTCCCTTGGACTGCAAAAAGATCCAACCAGTCCATCCTAAAGGAGATCAGTCCTGGGTGTTCATTGGAAGGACTGATGTTGAAGCTGAAACTCCAATACTTTGGCCACCTCATGTGAAGAGTTGACTCACTGGAAAAGACCCTGATGCTGGGAAAGATTGGGAGCAGGAGGAGAAGGGGACAACAGAGGATGAGATGGTTGGATGGCATCACTGACTCAATGGACATGGATTTGGGTGGACTCCGGGAGTTGGTGACAGACAGGGAGGCCTGGCGTGCTGCGACTCATGGGGTCGCAAAGAGTCGCACATGACTGAGCGACTGAACTGAACTGAATTGAACTGATCTGGAGATACACCAGGCCAGGAGCTGACAGCCTCTGCTTCGCTGGCCCAAGTTCTGATCTAAAGCTCAAGTTTGTGGTCTCTCCCTGGCCTGCAGACTCAGGCTGGCTTTCTACATCCGCTCAAAAGCCATCTGCCAAAGGTCACACTCACCACCATCAGGAGTATGCACAGAGAGCTGGCCACAGGACAGTGGTGTGAGTGGGTGAGGTGCACGGAGCTCGGGGGGTGGGCGGCCTATGAGCCAGGGTGGGGGACCTGCAGGCAAGGAGTACCCAGCAGCTCACAGCAGGCTCTGTGGAGCCTGCAGTACAGGTAGTGGGATCTGCATCCTTTAAGGCTCTCCACGAGTCCTATCAGCCCCTCTCCCACCCTTTTCCCACCCCCGCATCAGGCAGCCCTGACCCTGGCCTCCAGGTGGAGTGAGAGAAATGTGCCTCTTTGGTACAGCCAGGAAGTCAGGTGCGCGCTCGCATCCCCTGTGAGAGAAATCAAGGGCCAAGTACGTGTCCCTGGGCAGAGCTATGCTGCCTTGGGGGAGGGGTGATGTGCTAAGTCTTCCTCTTTTCCTCTCCAGTGTGTCCAAACCACTATTTCCTTTCTGCAGAGGTGCACTGGAACTTCTCTGCTGGAAACCTAGTCTTCCACAAAGGCTCTCCCGTCTGTGGGTGATTGTCTAAGACAGTGTTTCTTCTCCAGGGTCTCCCAGATTGTGGCTGAGAGGGACTGGGGCCAGCTCAGAGGCCACTTTCTACAGTCAGGATGGGAGTCTATGCCTCCTACCTGATGCATGGGTGGGTAAGGCTTCGGGGTCCCTTGACATACGATTTTACATTCCTACCAGCAGCATATGAGGGTTCCAATTCCTCCACATCCTTGCCAACACTTATCATCACCTGACTCTTTCTAGTTAGACTTTTGGGTGTGAAGTGGTATCTCACTGTTGTTTTTATTTACTTTTAGTAAGTACTGGCCATTTGCATATCTTCCTTGGAAAAATGTCTATTCAGATCCTTTGCCCAGTTTGAAAGTTAGGTTGCCTTTTTATTGAGTTACAATTTCTTAATATATTTTCCATACAAGTTCCTTATCAGATACATGAATTGCAGGTGTTTTTTCCCATTGGGCAGGTTGCCTTTTCACTGACTTTAACATGGGCAAATTAGGGCTATTAATTTCCCTCTGGTGATTACTTTGGCTCCATAAGCTTTAGTATGTTCTGTTTTAGTACTTTTGGTGTTTTGTATTCATTCTCATTCATCTCAAAGTATATTTCCTCGTATGTGATGAGTCACTTCTGTCTGACTTTCAAAATTTTCCCTTTATCTTCTGCTTATGATATGTGGTATGGTCTGTTGCTCAGTCATGTCTGACTCTTTGTGACCCTCTGGACTGTAGCCCTCCAGGCTCCTCTGTCCATGAGATTTTCCAAGCAAGAATACTGGAGTGGGTTGCCATTCCCTCCTCCGGGGGATCTTCCCCACCCAGGGATCGAACCTGGGTCTCTTGCACCGCCGGCAAATTCTTTACTGCTGAGCCACCAGGGAAGACTTTGTCTTCTGAGAGTCTGATGTTGATGTGTTGAGATATGGCTCTCTGACTTTACCCTACTTGTTGTTGAGTGAGCACTTTGATGTGTAGATCAGTATTTGTCATCAAATATGCAAAGTCTTTGTCCATTGTTTCTCACCCTCTCCTCCTGTCTGTGCTGCGTGGGTCTCACAGGTCTCTGGGTTTCTCCGTCTTCCTTTCTATCCCTTGGATAGGTTAGTTTCTATGGACCTATCTTCAAGTTTGTTGATTTTTTTTTTTCTGCATGGTTATGTCTGCTGAGCCCCTCTAGTGAAATTTTTATCTCAGTTATTATACATTTCAACTCTAGAATTTCTATTTGGTTCCTTTCCGTAAGTTCTGTCTCTTTACTGGTATTCTCTATTTGGTGAGACACTAATCCTTTCCTCTAGCTCTTTGGACATGGTTTCCTTCAGTTCTTTGAACATATTTTAAATGGCTGACTTAAAATCTGCTACGGTTGTTGTTTAGTCGCTTGGTCGTGTCAGACTCTTTGCCACCCCATGGACTGCAGCATGCCAGGCTTCCCATACTATATCCCAGTTTATCAAACTTATGACCATTGAATCAATGATGCCATCCAGCCATCTCATCCTCTGTCACCCCCTTCTCCTCCTGCCCTCAGTCTTTCCCAGCATCAGGGTCTTTTCCAATGAGTTGGTCCTTTGCGTAAGGTGGCCAAAGTATTGGAGCTTCAGCTTCAGCATCAATCCATCCAATGAATATTCAGGGTTGATTTCCTTTCAGATTGACTGGTTTAATCTCCTTGCAGTTCCAAGAGTCTTCTCTAGGACCACAGTTTGAAAGCATCATTTCTTCAGGGTTCAGCCTGCTTTATGGTCCAACTCTCACATCCACCCACGACTACTGGAAAAACCACAGCTGTGACTGTATGGACCTTTGTCAGCAAGTGATGTCTCTGCTTTTTAATATGCTATCTCTCCCCAGTACAGTTTCTGGCACTAGGGTAAATTAAAAACTCTACAAAGCTTACTGTTCTTACCAACACTCTACTGTCTTTCTTGACTGAGCACTCTCTGGGTTACTGGAGGCCTTTGGTTAATGTCCAGAGTTTAAAGCTAATTCTGATTATATATGGCAGATTTTTCATTGCTTTTATAGAATGAGCAAACTTTCAGTGGTTCTTACTGGACCACTTTTTTGACCCTTTGCTTGGATTTTGATCCAAATAAACTATAGAAAAATATTTTGAAGACAACTGGTGGGAGTTCCCTGGTGGCCTAGTGGTTAGGACTCCAGGCTTTCACTGCCATAGCCTGGGTTCAATCTCTGGTTAGAGAAATGTGATCCTGCAAGCTGCACGTTGTGGCCAAAAACAAAAAAGCAAAAAAAAAACAAAACCAAAAAACCCCCCACATTTGGCAAAAACTGAACACAGACTGGTCATCAGATTAAAATTTTTATTAAGGACATGTATTCTTTTCAAGGTCCTATGATCAGTTAGAGCTACACAGTGGTGTTTATAGTTTTCTTTGATTTGCTCTTAAATACTCCAGCTCACATGAAAAAAGTATGTGTGGGATGAGAGAGATGAAACAATGGCACATGTGATGGGTACATGAAGGTTTAATTATCAATTTATTTTTATTTTAAATTTCCATAATAAAAAGTTTTTTTAAAAAACAGAAGGGGTACTCTTGGGTCCAAACAAAGCTGAACTTGGAAAAAATAACTGAGTCCCAAACTGGCCTTTGGTGAAAGGCAGTAAAACAATGTCCTAGAAGACAGACACACTGTGTGTGAAGGGAATAATGGCTAAACCTTTCGTATCGATCAGGCACCTCAGGATAAAGTGATATATCCAGTAAGAACTGTCTCTGGGTCTGGAAGGGCACAGTAATCAACTGGCCAAATCCAGGCTGAGCCCTGGCCCCAAGTCCCAAGTCTGTTGCTCTCGACCACTATACACCACATCCCAGGGTGGTGGAAAAGATTTCTTTCCTGGGACTGGCAAAAGAAGTGTTCCTCCTAGACTGTTCCGTTTGGCTCAAGACCTGAAGCTGGAGCTGACAAACCTCAGAGGGCAGAGGCCTGGGCTAAGTAGGCGGCGGTCCTCCTGAGTGACCCACAGCCTCAAGACATGAACTGGGAAAAGCGAGCTTCCTCTGATGACCCTGGACTCCAGAGATCTTAAATTACACTATAAAATGCACATTTGTGAGTTCTTTCCACCATACTCTAAACATAAGGACCTTAGACCCCCGAGGAAGGGAACATGGGAGAACCCCAGAAGAGTTCCTACTGGGAGGACCATGCAAAGCCTGGGGCCTGGGCACCCCAGTGTGTGCTCCAAAGCACAAGGAGCACCCACCTCACCTGCTCTGCCGCCCCTTTCCAAAGGGGAACAAGAGCCACCACGGAAGACAGGCGCCCTGAGGCCTTAGCTAAAGAGAGGGCTTGGGAACAAGGAACCGAAGTCAAGAACCAGCCGTTTCTTTGGCTACCCCTTTCCCTAGAGCAGGAAAGATACTCCAGGTCACAAAGAGAGCCCCTGGACTTTCCTCTGGACACAGCTGAGGGATCTGAAAGTCCTCTCAGCCAGGTTAGGAGAGGAGAAACTAAGTGAGGAGTTGGGAGCCCTGATGCGGAGAGGACAAGCTGTGTGGGCCCTGTGGGGGAAAAGCAGAGCTCGCTGCCCTTGGCTGCTCCCAGCCCGGGGCCCCACTGACTGAAGGCCTGTCGGAAAGGGGAGGAGACCTGAAAGACGCCCCCAGACAGTAACGCAGCAGGCCAGGGCCTTTCCCTGTGCAGCCGAGGGGGCCGCTGAGTGCAGTCATGGCAGGCAGACCCCGTAACATCTGGATGGGGTCGGGGAGAGGGCCCGGGATGTCACTAGCCCGCCGCACTGTGTTGTCATCACCACAGTGCTGGGCGGAGCAGGGGTGGCCTGGGGCGGGAGGCAAGCCTGGCACCATCAGAAGTACCATCTGCCAGTCGCTGTGGAGCGAGGGGCCAGAAGATGCCATGTCTGCTTTGTGTCACGCTCCCCAGAGCCCTTACCTGAAGGTGCCCCCAGCCCCAGGTCCATATTGCAACTGCTTGACAGAAGAACAGCTTTATTAGTGACCCGAAGGAGCCAAGGTCACTCGCAGGCCGCGTCAGCCTGCGAGGCCTTCTCCGGGCAGGAAAGTCAATCACATAATTCATGGGGGTTCCTGACAAGAGATTAGAACTCCACTCCTAATTATAAGAAAAATCCCCCAAAGTCCTGATTTCACAGTCAACAAAAAGAAGGTCTGAGGCTCGGGTCCTGACAGGTATTTGTGTCCCTGCCTGTCCCTCACAGGGGAGACTGACCGAGCTGTTCAGCAGTATCTGTGGGGCTGTGCAGACAAGGTAGAGGCCCACAAAGCCACAGGAAGTCTCCCCGACACAAGTTTTCTGGAGAGTCCATGCTCGGGCAGGGTGCAGGACCTGGCCCTCAGCTTGCACCGAGTCTGATGAGGTCGGGTTGCTGAGCGGGCCTGGGAAGCAGAGAACTCCAGTGCACTGGCCCTCAGCACATGGACCCTCCATGGTCCGGGCTCGGTGGTGCCTCCACAGCCTGTCACTGGCCCCAGCGCCTCACTGCTGGGGTGTCCCCAGCTTCCTGATGGGGTACAGGTACCACATCACCACCCCTGAAGGGTTGATGATCACAGTGAAGTTGGTTTTATCCTGGAGGCCACTGATGATGTCGCCCGTGTAGACGTCCTGGGCCTGCAGAAGGAGGACGGCACCCACAGCACCCTAAGTATGGCTGCACGGACCCCACCCCACCCCGCAGAGGATGTCGACGCCTGGGCTTTGGCCTGCCTGTGTGGAGCCTCCAGTATGCCCTACAGAAGTGGGAGCGTGAACCCTGATCACGTTCCCTCTGGCAAAGCCAAGCGGTGCCCAAGCACAGGCAGCAGTGAGAACCCGAGAAATGTGCCAGCAAGACCAAAGAGGGGGGCCCACGGCCTCGGGGGCTGGCGGGACTGGGGCACAGACAGTGGCTCATCCGTGTAGCTGGCACACACCACAACAGAGGACCGCGCCAGCTGTAGGACCCGCGGCTCAGGGTGGGGCAGCTGTGTGAGTGAGGACCCAGCAGCGCCCCCAGGGAAGCCTGAGGTCCTGAGATGGCAGAGCACTCACCTCATACACCTTGGAGCTGCTGAAGTTCAGGCGGGCGAGGGAGGAGTGGTAGCGATAAGGCATGTCCGTCCTGCGGCTGAAGAAGACGATGGCGCTGGCCTCGCTGGCCAGGGGCCGCAAGTACACTTCAATGTGGGATTTCTCCTGGGCACGGAAGATGGCTAACTGGCTGGGGCCCCTGCTCAGCAGGCCCCGAGTACCCCTTCCAACCCTCCCTTGAGCTCTGGGTCCTGCCAGCCCACAGAAGCTTAGAGGGAAAAACACAGCCCTCCAGCATCAACTCCTCTAACTCCACCTTCCTCCTTTCTTCCCTTCTTCCTTCCTTCTTTCCTCTCCTCTTCCTTTCTTTTCCTTCCCTGACTCAACAGACGCTCCTGGACACTTCCTCTGTGTCAGGCCCCCTGTTAGGATATGACAAATGCTGCCTAGGGTCCTCACATCGGAGAGCTCACAGGGTAACAGGAGGGACACCATGGACAGCCCCTGCCACTAGACTGGAGGGCACTGTCCAGTGGGGATGACGAGCTCTGCCCCGAGAAGCCAGGACAGTGAGGCCCATCCTCCAGAAGGTCTCTGGGTCTGGCTCCACCGTCAGCCCCTCTGCAGGATCAGACGCCTCCTCTGGGCATCACCGGGTCAGCGGGTGCCTTCTAGAGTGGTGGAGGTTCCTTTTCACTAGACGGGCAGGGGTTCTGTGCAGCGATCACAAGCTTTGAGGTGACACTGCCTGCCTCTAGTCCTGCTGTGCCACTTACCAACTGTGTGGCCTTGGGACAAAGTCACTGAGACTCTTCAAGTTGAAGTTTCCTCATTTGCAAAACCAGGAAGGAGCATCTACCTTCTGAGAAAACGTATCTAGAATGCCTAGCACACAGCAGGTGCTCAAGAACTAGTAAACGCTACTGCTAGTACTTAGTTATACTCCTTGGTTCAAGCAAGTCCTAAACTCTGAAGGCAAGCCCCAGTTCTCTGCCAGACATCACAGACTTGTGCGGATGTCTTGCATTAACACTTCCAAACCAGGGGCCACGCTGTTTCCCTGTGCATTTGCGGTGATGTCTCCCTACCCCCAGTCCCATGAGCTGTCCCACTCTGGTCCTGCTATTACCTGGGTAAGTAGGGGACAGTCAGAGCAGCTGCCAGTAGAGCCTCCGACTGAATGCAACCAGGAGGGACTGAGTGGATTTCAGAGACCTGGGTCCCGACCCCTTAACCTCTGGCTTGCAGCCTTGATTTTGGGGAAGCCCAGTCTCTCAGCCTCCCCCACTTCCCTGCCCCCATACTCCAGTACCCTGAGAATCCTGCGTCCCTGAATGCCTAAGGGATCCTGGTTGATTTTGATCATGAGTGGATTCTGCAGGATGTCCATGTTCTGGGCGGAGATGGTACGCAGGTCTGTGGACATGAACAGGGGGGCCGCCAGCACCGTCCACAGGGCCATCTGGGCTTGGGCTTGGTCGAAGCTGAGGCCAAAGTTCCCGATGAGCAACTGGGGGCAGAAGAGAGGAGTGCTCAGCTCTGCCCTCTACAGGGTAGTGGGCATGGGGACCAACCCTAAACTTGCAGCAAGACAAGAGGGAGACGGGGAGGACGGCCAGGTGTGGGCCCTGGTTCTGCCAATACCGTTCTTTGGCACTGTGGCTTTGGGGTGGGTCAAACCACTTTTCAGAGCCTCGGTGTTTTTTTTTTCCACCAAGAGTGTAGGGGTGATAATGTGCTCTGACCATGTCACAGGTTGCTGAAAGGATCCAATAAACCCTACTGCCGAAGGCATTCATAAAGTGGGGCATGGGAGAAATACAGCCAGGGTGGCAGGAAGTCAGACCTGAACAGTGTCTGCTCCTGCCGTTAGCTACCCGCCTGCCCTAAAGATAGCTGACTGCACCGATGGGCACTCCTGTCCCCAGGGCAACCGGTATACCGACAGGACAAACAGTTATTGCTAACTCAACACTGTTGTGTACTCACTGAGACCAATTTAGTTACACACTGCATATGTGCCAAATGGTGCCAGGCATTTAGAGGATCATCCTTTTGGGGACTTCCCTGGTGGTCAGTGGTTAAGACACCATGCTTCCACTGCAGGGGGCATGGGTTCGATCCCTGGGCGGGGAACTAAGATTCTGCATGCCATGTGGCACGACCAAAAAATAAAAGTACTTGGCCTTGGGCCTAGCGCTTAGTAGGTCAATGAAGGTCAGCTCCTCCCTAACCCCTGGGGAGCTGAGTCCTGTTTACAATAACAGACATGCACTGGCCCAGAAAAATTAAAATAAAGGGTCATCCTTTTAACTCTCAAAACAACCTTATTACAGTCTTATCTGTGTGGCTCAGATGGTAAAGTGTCTGCCCGCAACGCAGGAGACCCGGGTTCAATCCCTGGGTTGGGAAGATCCCCTGGAGAAGGAAATGGCAACCCACTCCAATACTCTTGCCTAGAAACTTCCATGGATGGAGGAGCCTGGTGGGCTACAGTCCATGGGGTCGCAAAGAGTCAGACACGACTGAGCGACTTCACTTTCACTATTATTATTTCCATTTTCCAAATGACAAAGCTAAGGGACAGAAAAAAAAATGAAGTCACATGCCCAAGGTAAGAGGCAGAGCTAGAGCTCAAACTCTATAAAGCAGGTCCATTTCTCACCCTCTCCACCTGGCCTAGTATTTGTAATTATTAGAACCATCACTGGGGGTAATACTTGGTGACTAAGTGAAAAGACAGCTATAAAACTGTAGGAGAAATTTCAAGGGAATTTAAGTGGTCAGGGCTATGAGTAAGGTAGGTATGAGGGGCCAGTTCTGTCTGTGAAGGGAACATCACAGAGCACTGAGAGGGGGCTCAGAGGCAGACCTGGTAAAGACAGTCTAGGGAGGGAATGCCAAGAGAGCGGGGGCTCCTGGTGCTCCCCACCTTATGGAGGGATGGTGCACCAGAGTCACTCCAGAGCAAGTTCTCAAGTTTCAGGAAACGTCAGAACCTTCTGGGAAGACTGTTAACAATGGGCACTCCCAGGCCCGCCCTGAACATTCTGATTCAAAAGGTGGGGGTGGGGCCCTGGAAAAGACTGCTGAGCAAGCTCCCACACCGTGTCCCACATGGTGGTTCAAGGACACGCTTCAGAGGTGCCAAGCTACAGCCTGGCAAAGAGCATCCAGGAAGACAGCACGGGGCCGTGGGCCTCAGGGCAGCCCCCTCCATGCCGGTACCATGTCTGGGTCGTTCCAGTGCCCTGGGCCGGCCACCGGCTGCAGCACATCCTGGTGGATCACAAACCAGTCCAGGATGGACAGCACGCTCTTCCAGGAGTCCTGGATGTCATGGAAGTTGCGCCAGAGGTTGCAGATGTCCGCCAGCAGGGTGTAGTTCACCTGGATTTAGGGGCAGGCAGAGAGCCCAGGCCAGTGTCGCACTCTGCGGCCCGGAGGCCTGTCCAGGGGCTGGGGAGCCTCAGCAGGAGACACAGAGGGTGGGAAGGGGGAAGAGAACAGGCTTTGAGCATGCTCAGGATGAGGATGTGCCTCGGAGGGAGCGTCCCACCTCTGGGGCTGCCCAGGCCTCCCCTCCAGGCATGCTGCTTGCCAGAAACTGACCCTTCCCTCTCATGCCAGCGGGGACCAAGCCCAGGGTATAGACCCGGGCTGGGGTACCCTCAGCCTTCCTCCCACACGCCCACCCCTGTGTTCTCTCAGGGAGAGTCCCACCCTCCACCAGGGTTCTCCCTTCAGTCTGCACATCTGATTTCACCCTTGCTAGCATCCCACACGCCGAGGGGCCCCTGGCGTGGTGCCCACGAGGACTTTCGGAGGCTAGGCCCCACCTGCCTGGCTTCACCAGTCTTCCGGCCCTCCAAGCCCCCTCAGTACCACCCAGGATTCTGACTGCTTGCAGGGGTGCCTTATCAGCACCTAACACACAGCTCCCATTCCCTTCAGCCCATTTGACAACTGTCTCCTCTAAGACCCTGGGCTGGTTCAGGCCCCTCAGGCACCTCCGACCCTCCTACAAGTCAGCATGTGAGCAACTAAGATGAGAGCAGCTCTGGATGCAAAGAAGGCAAGAAGGCCTGGGTACAGGAGGCACTGCCAGGTGGGTGCAGAGAATGGCTCACCTTTGGGGGAAGGCCGCCTTCGTAGGCTGGCCAACTGCAGGAGAAGGCAATGGGGCGGCCCGTGGCATTCAGGGCAGCAGCCATCTTGGGGTACCCTGGAGAAGTCCAACCACCGCATTTCAGGATAAAGAGACCAAAGGTGATATCAGGCCTCAGGTCAAACCTCCCCCACAGGTGAGGAGACTAATGCTCAAAAGAGGAGGCGCCTCCCCTGTACTTAGAGCTGCAAAGACACCCTGGGCGGAGCAAGGCACCAGCCCTCTGGGAGCCAAGATCCCCCTAGGCCCTGGGGGAGAGGAACTGGGAAATGCTACCCACTAGGGGCCATGCAGACGGGCACTGGGGGGCTTCCCTGGGCACCCCTCCCTGTCTACCTAATGGCTCCCAGCCAGCTGCGGGACCCACCCTCAGCCCGCTCCTTGGGGCTCGAGTAGCAGCCGTCCAGCTTCAGCATGTCCACTTTCCACTCGGCAAAGGTCTGCGCGTCCTGCACCACCTTGTCCAGCGTCGTGCCCGGGTAACCCATGCACGTGAAGTTGCCCAAGTCCTCGTAGATGCCCAGCTTCAGGCCCAGGGAGTGAGCCTGGGGAAGGGAGGGGTTTAGAGCACAGTGGATACCTCAGGGAACCACTCACAGGCACAGCTGACCAGGCCCCATTACAACCTTCAGAGGCTCCCGAAAGCCTGGAGGGAAGGGTCCCAGCTTTCTGGCCTGTCCTCACCTCTGCCACCATGACCCTTCCCCTCCCGCCTACACATACACCTTGCGTGGGCTGTCTCTGGCCTCGAGGCATTTCCTCCTGCCATCCCCTCTGCCTTGAATGCCCTCTCTGGGATCAGCCTCCTCCAGAGAACCTTCCTGAAATCCCAGGCTGAATTAGAGGTCCTTCCTTGCTCTTGCCCACAACTGTGGCTCACAACTACCTGTTCACGTATCTATTTCCTCCACCAGACTGTTCTCAGGCAGGGATTGTAGAAATGAGCCCTAAGTAGGAGCGGTTGGAAAGAGCGGTCTGGCCCACAGGCCAATGGGCAGGGCAGGACTGAGGTGGAGGGCTCACATAGTCAGCCAGGAAGGCGATGCCGTGGGGGAAGCGCTTGCGATCCGGCACCAGGTTGCCCTTGGCATCACGTCCACCAATCCAGCAGTCATCGATGTTAAGGTATACATAGCCCAGGTCCCGCCATCCATCCTGCGCCAGCCGGTCAGCCATCTCCATGAAGAGCTGCTCGCTGGCGAGGGGCAGGGTAGAGGGCTGCTCAGTGGCCCTGCATGGGCCTCGCCCTAACCCCACCCCGCTCCCTCAGAGTGTTTCAGACTTCTTAGATACTCTGAGTGTGGATCCAGCCTGTAAATACCATGGCTGTCAAGCTGGAGGCTAAGCCAGGCAGCCAAGGGTTACGTCCTGAGCCATAAGCAGGGTGGAGCAGAAGGGGCGATTTGGCTTCCAGGCCAAGAAGCAGGACTGGGACAGTGAGAAGCACGTGGGGTCAGACTTGACCCTTAACCACGATCTCCTTTTCCTTATCTCAGGGGCCGAGTCCCCTACAGGCCTGAGGTCATCACAGATGCCCCCACGCTGGTCGTGAGGCTGAGTGTCAGATGTCTCAAAAGTTACCTCCGGTTGCTTCCTCTCGGATGGGGCAGGGGCCCTAACCCTGCCCTCTTTTCGAGCTGAGCCCCCCTCCCTGCCCCCACTCTTGTCAAGTAGTGCAGACCTGACTCACCTGATGCAGTTCTTCGGGTCTGCACTGCAGTCGATGTTGCACCGGAAGCGTTCCCAGGCCAGCCAGCCCATGGGTGGCTTCCGCAGGAGCCCATTCTCCAGGACCAGCACGGGGGCCACGGAGGCCAGCAAGAGCACTGCGGGGGTGGGGGGAGAGTGGTGGACTGTGAGTAGCTCCCACAGCCCCAGGCCTCTTCCCTCCCCATCCGCACTGCAGCCCAGCCCTGCACGTTAGGGGAACTAGACTCTCCAGCTTAAGGTGGAATGGGCTCTTCCTGTGACTGCTGGCTCCCACCAGGCTAGACGGGGTGGACAGTCCCAGGAGTAGGGCGGTGTCCGAGGCGTGGATTCCCCCCTAGATTTTAGATCACCAAAATCTAACACCTGGGGTCACAGCCTCTCTACACCCTGACCAGCTCCCCCCACTCCATTCACACAGAACTTGACAGGACACTGTATTGTAGCCAGACTCCAGGTCTCCTGAGCCCCCACCCAGGGCTCGGTGTTCTCCATAGGCACCCACAGGGCTTCGGAAGGACTTAAGAGGTCAGCTGGTGGGAACAGCACCGTGGGGCCTTAATTTGTTTATCTGTAAAATGGAATTTCTATACTGACTTTAGAGGGCTTTTCTCAGCACACTTTGATGTTACAGAAGATAGGGCCTCTGGCTGTGAGGTGGAGGGGGTGAGGAAAGAAGAGGACTCTTTGGAGGGGAACTGATTCCTGCATGCAAAGGATCTCCTCTTTTCCTGGCCCACCTCCAAGAATAAGAAAGGAACATGTCTCCCCATATGCCCACATCAGGGAAGGAGGCACAGAAACCGCAGGAGGACTGGAACTTCCTCCAGGCAGCCCCCACCCCCAAGCAGTCACTTACCCTCCCAAAGCCACCCCCCGCCCCCGACGTGTAGGTACCTGTCTTCAGCAACATTGCTCTGGACTCAGCGGTCTCAGGACCTGACCAGATCTGCTCTGCTTTTACTAGCTTCCGTATGTCGGGATTTGGAAGCTAAGAAACGTTAGAAAAGCACTGGAAAAAAAAAAAAAAGAAAAGAAAAGAGAAGCACTGGGGTCCCTCCTGCCTGGCTAGCCCTGCCGCCCTTCACTTGGGTGTGGATCCGACACTGGATGTCCAAGCCGCCCTCACAGCCCCCAAGCTCTCCCCCCAGCCATCACTTTCCCGAGCCTGGGTTATTCCGTCAGAAATACTCAACAAGGTACCGTGGACGTTAGACCTCACCTCCTCTGCCGTGCTGGGAATCCCGAGTACCCAAGGACGACCCTCTGCCAGGCTAGGGTCAGAGAGAGGCAGCGACAGACTCGAGGACGCCCAGGAAGAACGGAGGTGGCGGGCCGGGGGGCCAGGCCTCCGGATTCCCAACGGGGTTGGGTTGCCGTCCCCGCCCCCAAAGACCGCAGGCCCAGCGCCCCAGCCCTGGGATCCCACCCAGAGTCGCCCATCCTCGCGGCTCACCGACTCTTCCGCTGCGATCTGAGCCGCCTCCTGGTTCGGCCTCCAGAGTAGACTACCTCCTCAGTCACCTGATTCGTCTACCGCGTTCCAGCGGGGCGGGGCCTCACGGAGGCGAACCCTCCCGGCGGAACCTATCAGAATCCCCCTAGCAACGTCCTGCCCTGCCCTACACGGGCCCAGCCGGCCCTCGGAACCTCCCAAAGCCCCTCCTCCTTTGAGCTCCGGCTCTGCGCGCTCCCGAGGCAGGCACGCGCCCACCGTACAGGCTGCCCATCTCCGCCGAGCTAGTCCTTTCACTTCTGCCGGGTCCCTTAAGGCGAGGATTCAGTTCAGTTCAGTTCTGTCGCTCAGTCGTGTCCGACTCTTTGCAACTCCATGGACTGAAGCACGCCAGGCCTCCCTGACCATCACCAACTCCTGGAGTTTACCCAAACTCATGTCCATTGAGTCGGTGATGCCATCCAACCATCTCATCCTCTGTCGTCCCCTTCCCCTCCTGCCTTCAATCTTTCCCAGCCTCAGTGAGTCATTTCTTCGCATCAGGTGGCCAAAGTATTGGAGCTTCAGCTTCAGCATCAGTCCTTCCAATGAATATTCAGGACTGATCTCCTTTAGGATGGACTGGTTGGATCTCCTTACAGTTCAAGGGATTCTCAAGAGTCTTATGGATAGAGCACTGTAGATGCTCGTTTAATAGCTGTGGCGTGGATACTTGCTGAGGGCTTTTTTAAAGAAAAATGAGAGCATGCCCTGGAGCGTAGCCCTTAGTAAACCGCTCAGAAACTAGCGGAAGATGAATAGGCACTACGAACCGCTTTTTAAAGCCAGAGGACTCTCCTTGCCTGCCTGACACTTGGGCCGCCCGTTATGCTCATCTAGACACTCTGCATTCTTTCCCCTTTCATTCATCACATACCTGTTGAGCAACGACTAGATACTAAACACTTTAGTCTTGGCACCTTTACTGGATGGTCAAAGGCATTTCAAACAGAACTGGCTCCGAACACCTGCCACTTTCATATCTCAGGTGAATGGCAACTTTCCTTCCAGATGCTCAAGCCAAAACGTTAGAGTTCTCCTTGGCTCCTCTTCCGCTCACGCCCTACGTCCAGTCTCTCTGCAAACCTAGCACTCTCCACCTTCAAATCCCACGCTGAACACTCACCCCATGCTGAGCAATTTGCCTGCGGTCCAGCGGTTAAGACTATGTACTTCCACCGCAGGGGGCGCTAGTTCCATACTTGGCTGGGGAAGGAAGATCTTGCGTGCCCACGCAGTGCGTTCAAAGAAATAATCAAACAAACCTGAATTTGGCCATCTCTACTCATCCAGCACCCCTCACATCTTGCCTGTATTACTCCAGCATCCTCCTTACTGGTCTACTTCCACTCATATTTTTTTCTTCTTAGCAGCCAGAGAAATCCTTTAAAACATAGCTCAAGACCTCACTCGAGGGCTTCCCTGGTGACTCAGTGGTAAAGAATCTCCCTGCCAATGCAGGAGACACGGGTTTGATCCGTGGTCCAGGAAGATTGGACATGACGCACAGCAACCAAGCCCAGACGCCACAACTATTGAGCCTGTGCTCTGGAGCCTGGGAACTGAACTACTGACCCCGTGGGCTGCAGCTACCGAAGCCTTCTAGCCCTAGAGCTGGTGCTCGGCAACAAGAAGCCACGGCGATGAGAAGCCTGCGCGCTCAGACTGGAGAGTAGCCCCCGCTCCCTGCAACTAGAGAAAAGCCTGGACAGCAATGAAGATCAAGCACAATAAGTAAATTATTATTTAAGAAATAAAAAAAACAAACCTCACTCAAGACCTGGTGATGGTTGTTCATTTCAGTCTGGAGTAGCAACCTTCACAAATTTACAAAGCCCCACCCCACACATTCTAACCCCATATCCTTCTGCTCCTGCCACTCACCAACACACACACACACAAACACGGGTCTTCTTGCAGTTCCTCAAACACAACAGGTCTCAGAGCCATTGCACTAGCTGTTCCCTCTGCCTGAATATTCTCCCTCCAGATTCTGGCATGACTGGCTCCCTCATTTCCTTTAATTATTTCTCAAATATCACCTTCTTGGTGAGCCCTACTGTGACCATTCTATTTAAAATTGCAATCTTCCTACCCCCCACCCCCCTATTCCCAGACTCCTTGCCCCTGCTCTATATTTTCCATATTCCCTCCTATCTCATTTATTATGATGTCTATTAGTAGCTGAATAAAAGTTAGTGGGGGAGACAGATAATAAACAGGAAATAAAAGCATGAATGTAGGGAAATTTTTTTATAAGCAGTTAGTACAGTCATGCAAATACAAACCAGGGATGTGATAGAGACCTGCAGGCAGGCTGCTTTCTCACGATCAGGGAGGGGACAAGAGCTGAGGCCTAAATAAGGTGAAGGAGCTGGGAGGAGTTAAGAGCCTCAGGGTAGGGCTGGGAAGGAGGAGCGTTCTTGCAGGAACTACCAGGGCCAGAACTCTCCGAGGTGACAACCAGCAAGTTCATGGGCAGATGTTCTGAGCTCACCAGGCTCCTGCGGCTGTTAGGAAAGCCTCCCACGTGTTTGGCTGTGCACTCCTGCGTCCTTTTACCGCAGGCCTGCTGTCCACTGACCCCGTCCAGAGCCTGGGAGCTGAAGATGGGTTGCAGGCTGGCAGGAGTGAAGGGAGCAGAAATGTATAATCTCTCCCGCACGCAGCGGAGATCCAGCCGACTCCAGGGGGCCGGGTTGGGTGGCTGGGAAGCTGGGCAGGGCCTCGGGGGCTGGATAGGAGCCCGCCCAGAGGAGGCGTCTGGGCCGAGGCCGTCCCAGACTTGGCTATGTGCGAGAAGTGGGCCGGGCGGGGAGAGGGGGGCTGGAGGGGGGTAAAAAAGAAGGTCTTGAAGTTCCCCGGGAGGTGGCCTGGGTCCGAGGCCCCCGGATGGACCGAGGCGGGACTCTGGGTTCGAGGCCGCCCACCGCCGACCAGCACTGGGCCTCACGCCGGGCACAGCTGGCCGGGCCTCAGTTTCCCTCCGGCGTGGATCGCGGGGCCTAGTGAGTCGTGAGCGGGGAGGAGTGAGGGCGGTAACCCGAGCAGCCCAGGCGGGGTCTCTCGGCTCCCGCGGCCACGTTTAGAGGCCCGGACGGACTGAGGCGCGGGGTCCGGAGTCGAAATGGCCCTGGGCCACCCCGCGGGCCGCGCTCCTGGGCTTCGGGGGCGTGGAGGTGAGAGCGGGCCCGGCGGGCTCGGGAGGAGGCGGCCCCGGGAAGGCGTGGCCCGCGGGGACGTGGCGGGGCCGCTCCCCGCGCGATGGGGAAACCGAGGCGGCAGCCGCGCCCCGAGTCTGCGCCGCTGGCCGCGGAGTTCCCGGTGAGGCCACCCCGTTTCTGGGCGACAGCGGCTCGGGCACCTCCACACCCCCGCGGTGGCCATGGCCAGTGGGTCCCACGCCCCAGCCCGCCGCTCCTCTAACAAAAGAATCTAGAAAAATGCGGTGCAGCGGATTCCTGCCGGGGTTGAAATGCGGGCCTCGCTAACCGAGGAAGCGGGTGGGGAGGAGACGCCCTTCCCCTAGGAGGGGAGACAGTTCGGTGGGCTCCCGATCTCCTCTCCGCGCCCCAGTGCTGGACGGCCGGGAGGTGAGGCCACTGCCCAAGGAACCAACCATCTGTGTTCTTCCTTCTCCTCCAACCATCATCAGATTCCTGCCCCGCCCCCATCTCAGGACCCTGCTTGCTTCTCTCCGTAGCCCTTATCAAGACCGGTTTTCACGTTATTTAATTGATTGCCACTAATTATTATTTATTTTTGTCCTTTTTTTTTTAAAGTGTCCTTCCCCTGGAAAATGTAGGCTCCAGAAGGGAGGGGCTTTATTTTGTCCACTATTGTATTCAGTTATTTTAACAAATACTTTCAGAGGGCCGCCCCAAGCCCTGCAAGGGGCTGGATTTTTTTTTTTGGGGGGGGGGCGTGCTTCACCAAGAACCAAGTCCAGTTGGTTGGTTCTAGACATTCTGGGGCTGGGGACAGCGCTGCAAACACAAAGGAGGTCACTGTGGGATGAAGGCTGCTGTTGGGTCACCTTAGATCAGACCACCTTCCTGATCAGGACCACCTTACATATAGTGATCAGGGCAGGCCTCTCAAATTAGGTTACTTAAAGACCACAGATAAACTATGTGGCAAGCACTAAAAGAAAAGCAATGAGCTATGTGGGCACTTAACTCTGACCTAGCTTAGACGGCAGGGCGCTGAGGTCCAAAGAGTGATGATCAGGACAATGGGACTCAGATCCTTAAATTGCTTGTAAGAGGAGGGCCTGGGTGGACCTGTGTGTGTATATGTGTGTTTTGGGCAGGGCAGTAGATTATCAGGGATCAGGGAAGGCTTCCTGGAGGAGGCAGTGGTTTCATTTGACCTGAGGCTGGGTAGGAGTAAATCCAGTCCTTTAGGATGGATTGACTGTATTTGAGAATTCTTTTGCAGGTATCCTGGAAACCACGTGGTCAAAGGGCTGAGCCGTGTGGCCAGACAAGAGAGGCCCCCACCCCTGCCCAAGGAGCTCTGCGGGTAAGTGGATCACTGCCAGGACTTGCCCCCCAAAGAGCTGAGGGAATCAGGAGACCAAGCTCTGCTTCTCACTGGCCACATGATCCTGGGAAGTTCACCTTCACTGTTCTGGTCTCACTTTTCTGTGAGTCAGGAGAACAGTTGGATTAGATGCCACTTGTGTGGGATTCCCTGGTGGCTCAGATGGTAAAGAATCTGCCTGCAACAAGGGAGACCTGGGTTCCATTCCTGGGTCGGGAAGATCTCCTGGAGAAGGAAATGGCAACCCACTCCAGTATTCTTGCCTGGAGAATCCCATGGACGGAGGAGCCTGGCGGGCTACAGTCCATGGAGTCACAAAGAGTCAGACACAATTGAAGTGACTTAGCACACACGTATGGGGCACCAGCACTCGGTAGCTGAGGTTGATCCTATTCCACCATGCCCTGTGTTTGTACTTGTTTACTGAGAACGCCCCTATCTGAACCCACACTGATCGAGGAATGAGCCAGGCCTGCCCCACCCCAGCCCTATCTGGCCCTGCAGGCAGCTAAAGGCCAACTGTGCCATTAACAAACGAGAGGCCAGCAGGGACCCACGGAGCCCCTGGATGTTTGGCTTCAGGGTTGGAGCTAAGGGGCCCTCAGATTAGGGGGTGATGTAAGCACAATGGTTTTTATGAGTTTGGGGTCCAATTCAGCCCAGCTGATGCCCTTTCCTTTGGGTTTTAAAAAGCTGTCCACAGCCCTGCCATACTTCCTGGTCTAACACAAATGACATTTTCCTTTTCTCTGAGTCCTCTGACACTAATTTTTTTTTTTTTTCATGATCCTCACAACCCTTTGAGAGCAAAGGCAGGGAGACTAGCCCATTTCACAGATGGAGACACTGAGAACCTCAGGGGACAGAAAAGAAGAGGCCATGGGGCTGGGGCCCAGGTCTCCTCCAGAGCCAGTACTCTTTTTCCCACAGGGTGCAAGGGCTGCCTCCCTCTCTGATTGCTGTTCGCCTCTGTCATCTCACAGTTCTCCTGAAAGCCATGAAGCTGAACGAGAGGAGTGTGGCCCACTACGCACTGAGCAACTCCCCCGCAGACCACACAGGCTTCCTGCGCACCTGGGGAGGCGCAGGGACACCACCCACCCCCAGTGGTGCTGGCCGAAGGTGCTGGTTTGTCCTCAAGGGCAATCTGCTGTTCTCCTTTGAGAGTCGAGAGGGCCGGGCCCCTCTGAGCCTCGTGGTGCTGGAGGGCTGCACCGTGGAGCTGGCCGAGGCTCCCGTGCCTGAAGAGTTTGCCTTCGCCATCCGCTTCGATGCTCCTGGTGTGCGCCCACACCTGCTCGCGGCAGATGGGCCGGCGGCCCAGGAGGCCTGGGTGAAGGCGCTGTCTCGGGCAAGCTTTGGCTACATGCGCCTGGTGGTGCGTGAGCTGGAGAGCCAGTTGCGTGAAGCCCGCCACAGCCTGGACCTGCACCGCCGCCCATCCTGGAAGGCCGCTTCCAGCCGCTGCAAGCCCCAGGCTCCTGACCGCTGGTCTCCTGGCCTGGAGAATGGCCACTCCCTCTCCAGAGATTGCAGCCCAATGGGCTTGGTGGAAGAAGGGGGCAGCCGGCCAGCAGGGCGGGGCTTGGCCGAGTGGGAGCTGCAGGGCCCTGCCAGCCTCCTCCTAGGCAGGGGGCAGAGCCCCGTGTCCCCTGAGACCTCCTGCTTCTCTACCCTGCATGAGTGGTACGGCCGGGAGATTATGGAGCTGAGGCGGGCCTGGCTGCAGAGAGCCCAGGAGAACCAGCCAGAATGCAAGGACCAGGACAGACCGTGAGCCTGGGCCCTTCGGGCTCAGCCCTTGTCCTGCTGGTCAGGACGCCAGGGCCAGTGCTTTTTCAAGAGTTTAAGGTTATTTAGGTTCATTTGAAAAAAAAAAAAAAAACTGGTTTCTGAAGTTGCTTTTGAGGTGAGCACTCTCCTTCCTGCTTTTTAGGTTCTTCCCCCTAGGTTCTAAGGACTTCCCTGGTGGCTCAGACGGCAAAGTGTCTGTCTACAATGCAGGAGACAGGGTAGGGAAGATCTCCTGGAGAAGGAAATGGCAACCCACTCCAGTATTCTTGCCTGGAAAATCCCATGGACAGAGGAGCCTGGTGGGCAATAGTCCATGTGGTCGCACAGAGTCTGACACGACTCAGTGACTCCACTTCCACTTCCCAGGTTCCAAGTCCACCTTCATGCCTAGAGGGAACTGAGAAATCATTAACTTTCAACCCATTTATTTCCTGAGGCCCAGAGAGGAGAGGTGACTTGCTCAGCAGCCATAGAGCAAGACTCAGGTCTGCTGACTCTGCGCTAGACTGCCCCTCTCTCAGGGGACATTAATGAAGTGGGTAATATCACATGACCACAGGCCTCTCCGCCTGCACCTATACTATTCTACAGTTTCCAACATGGGGACTCTTGTGTAAATATCCGAGTTGCCTGCAGTGCTGGCTTGAGGGACTGATATTGTCAGAAAAAGTGGATTTACTCTGTCACAGGGGTTTCTGGGGCCTGGCTCCTCCTGAATGGTGAGAAGACGGGACATGGGACCCCTATCCTGCAGTGTAGATAGGGCCCTTTGGAGGGAGACGGCCTTTAGCTAGTAAAGAGTGATTTATCCTGATTTTTAAGTGCTAGGGCCCCTCTTATTTCGCTGACTGCCCTGTCAACAGATGGTGCTGGGCACTGCCCCAGAAGGGGCCAGTAGCTTTTCTGTTAGCAGAAACTCTGTCCTCAGCTGCCAAGAGGGAAGCTGAAGTGGGCTCCCTGGGAAAAGTCAGTGACTTTGAATTTCAGTCCTGGGTGTTCTAGGAGCTTGGACATAGGATTCCTGGCACCCTGTGATAAACTCTTCTTTCCTGATCGGGCCCCTAAAGGTATTCCCGATCCAGAAACCCCTAGGAATTCCTTCAGTCCTATTTTCCAGCGTGTATCTGCCAAGACCCTTTGGTTCCTACTCTTACCAGCATGGTGCCAAGCATTTTCTTTACCAGTTGTTCTGAGATGCAAAGTGAGTGGGTAGAGAGGGCCAGAGGCCTATCAGCCTGGCACCCTAAGGATTCTGGTGGCAGGGGCTGGATGGACGATTCAGAGCCTGGTTCAGTATACACAGTCTCTCCCTTCCTAGCCTCTCTCCCTCACTGTGGTCTTATGAGCCCTGACAAGGGGCCAACTAGGCGTAGAGTCATCAGCTTCTGCTTAAGAGCCTCTTTCAGTCCAGGAGGCTGCGATGAAGCCCAGGGTCCAGGACCTGCTCCGAGGAAGCTGGGTTTGTTTCCTAAGAAGAGGGGCTACCTTCCTAGCCCTGTATGGGAGCCCCACAGCCTGTGTCTCTTGTTTTATACATAGATAGGATAGTTTTTTTGGTTGTATTTCTTATTGTTACAGTGCTTTTTATACGATTAAAACACCATGTTTATTACTTGTATTGGTTCCTTTTTAGCAGTTTGCGTGAAAGCCCCCATTTCCCCCCTTTCAGATATATTTTCCCCTTTTTCAGATATATTTTCCATTTGGTTGTACATAACATATACCGTGGCATGAAATAAAATTCCAAAATCATTTAAGTAGCACAAGTAATAAACTTGAATTGTATTTTTAAAATGTTAAAAAAAAATACGATAGTTTGAAGTTCAGTTAAAGTGGTCTTTCATTTCAGTAACTCCCTGCTCGGGCAAGCCCTGGCTGTCCCCGGTGCCGGAACAATAACAGAAATCTGCAAGTTTCGCAAGAACTACCCCAGTCGGATGGTCCCGCCCAAGCCTGGAATGAGGCGCGTACCCGGGCCTTGGCGTCATCCTCGTGACGTCACCATGTGCCGCAGGAACTAGGCGCACCGCGCAAGTCCGTGAGCCGGGCCTCTCGTCTGATCTCTGCAGTATCGCGAGGCTTGGGGCGGAGTTCTTCCTGAGGGCGTCACAGGAGACGGGCGGTGGCGTCCTGGGGCCCGGACTAGGGGCGGAGCTGGGAGATGGCGTCCGGAGCGGCTCGGTGGCTGGCGTTGGTACGCGTCCGATCTGGGGCTTCCCGGAGCGGGCTGAGCCTGAGGAAAGGTGGTGATGTCTCCGCCGGACGGAGCTGCTCAGGTCGGAGTCTGGTACCGTCGAGGTCAGTCATCGTTACTCGCAGCGGCGCCATTTTGCCCAAACCGGTGAAAGTGAGTGTCTGCCTGGAGGCGGGGCGAAGGGGCCGAGGCCAATCATTGTGGGGAGTGTGTGCAGGTTGCCACTGATTGACAGGAGCAAAGGCCAGTCGGACGACTGCCTTAGACCGGAAGCCGGATCAAGGACAAAGTTTTGCGCTGAGGCACTGCTAGTTTTGACAAATGGGAGGAAGTGGTCGATTTAGTTAGTGGTCGTTGTGGAGCCGGGTACTGGGAGACAGAAGATGGGGGTCAAGAGCTGAGAAAGACGCACTTTGCACTAGTTCATCCACAGGAGCGCAGTGTCCTGGCTGTTTGGAGCCAAAGGACTGGGCTTTATGCATACAGTATAAACAAGTCTTGTTACTTCTCTACTTCGTAGTTGATGGGATGAGAAACGAATTTGTAAATAAACGGTTCGTGGGACAGACCTTATCTTTTTGTGAGTTCGGATCTAGTGTTTAATTCATGTGACTAGGTGTGCAGGGAATTATTACAATCAGTGTTTTTACAAATAAAATGAGGGGCCAGAGCAGTGAAGCCAGTGTGCAAAGCTAACAGCTGAGTTAGGTTCAGGAATTGAGACTTCCTGTTGGTACAGTCCCCACCAGATCCTGTTTTCCCATTACTGAGTGTTATTACATGCTCTCAGTACCCTTGGAGTTTTTTCAGTAAAATAAGAACAAAATACAGAATAAGTTTGCTTTTTTTTTTTTTAAATTCCAGGGCTGTGTGAGAGTTACAAAACAAAAACAAATTCTTTTAAAGCTATTGTGGCCGACGCAAGCTTACACAAAGTGAGTTCAAGCCTATTTCACAGCAAGAAATAGGGTCCGTATTAGGGAAAAGCTGCCTTTAAAGAGGCACGATTGAAAAACTTTTTTTTTTTTGCTGGGGGAACCCCTGTAGGGAAATAATGAGAGGAAATGTTGAGGTTTTATTGGAACTTCTCAAGTCTATTTAAATAGCTGGTCTTTTACTATAAAGACATACTTAATTTTCAAAATACACCTGTTTCTAAAATATAATATAGTGAAGTCAAATTTGTCAGGCACCAGCGAACCAGTTAAAGCACTGTACAGAATATCTCTTCACTGTACATGTTCATAGTTTTGTAATCCGTTTGCATGTATTTGGTGACTTACTCAAGCAGAACTGAACTATTATTTCCCTAGCCCACCTCCTAGTACTTTCTCCCGTTTAAAAGTATCTGCAAGTAATTAATAGCTTGTGCCTTAATTTTTAGATGTCTGTAAGAGTGCCTTGTATATTTCTTTCTGGTGTACAGTTTGATGGCCATGGAATCACTTTGTCTCTTCTAATCATTTTTCTTGCTCCGAATTTTTCCAAGGATTTTAAAATCAAGTTGCTTATGATGAATCTGAGGTCCACAGGAGGGAATGCCCCTGCGAGGGCCAGGCCTTCTGTGGTCTTGCTAGAGTGGGCACTGGAGCTCACAGCCACCACTCTGACCCTCTGCAGATGTCCTTCGGCCTTCTCCGCGTGTTCTCCATTGTGATCCCCTTTCTTTATGTCGGGACGCTCATTAGCAAGAACTTTGCTGCTCTACTTGAGGAGCATGACATTTTTGTTCCAGAGGATGATGATGATGATGACTAAAAGGTAAGATTTGCTTCTCCCTCCCACATGGACCAGGAGCCGGAAGTGGGGTGGAGCATCTGAACTGTGATGTGGTTTGGACACTCCAGGCAGGAGCACAGACTTTTAATGAATTGACATACTTGCTAACTAAAGTCTTTTATGTCACCTTTTCTCTATGTTGGATGAAGGAAACTATCTTATTGACTTAACAAATTCACTGGGGTCTCTTCCAACGAGGATGAATCCCAACCACTCTTTTCTATTTGCCCTTTGAAAGTGTTAGTCGCTGAGTTGTGTCTAATTCCTTTGTGACCCTGATGAACTGTAGCCCTCGAGGCTCTCTGTCCATGGAATTCTCCAAGCAAAAATACAGAAGTGGGTAGCCATTCCCTTCTCCATGGGATCTTCCCTTCTGACCCAGGGATTGAACGCCGGTCTCCTGCATTGCAGGCAGATTCTTTGCAGTTTGAGCTACTAGGGAAGCCCATTTACCCTTTATGTACCCTCAATTCTCTCAACCCACAAATTTTGTAGACAATATGCCTTACACACCCACCACAGCTTCATTTCACCAGCTCTACAATGAAATTTAGAAGCTACAGGCCCTTATCAGTGAGCTCTGGCCACCAGTACAGTCTGTATACAGGCACTGCAGCCTGGCTCATACACTGTTCACAAACCTTTCCCCAGGGCGAGTTCCATTCAGCTTTCTTGTGGTGGTGCCCTAGTATGTGCTGATTGGCTGTGTTACTGTTGTAAATAAGAACCCTCCTGACTCTTTGGTCTGGTTTTTAAGGCTTGCCATGATCTGCTTACACCTATTATTCCAGCCTTATCTTCCATATTCCCAACCACATACCTATCCCCAGTTATTCACTATTTCTTGAATTCCCCACACTCTTACCCACTCCCACGCAGTAGTAGCCCATTATTCCTCCAAACTGAAAGGCTGTTTCCCACTGTGCTTATTATTTCTACCAGTTCTTCATTATCTTTGATGAAGTCTTTCCTCATTACTCCACTTGAAGACTGCTCTACCCCTTTACCTCTTGTACATTCAGTATTATACACTTAAGATATACCCTAAACTCTACTCGACTCCATTCTTGCTGTAGGAAACATGTTTTTCCCTTTTAATATTTTTGGGGCCCCAGTGCCTGGTCTTTGGTGAATGTAAATACATGAATGAATAACTGAATGTACTCAAAACCACCTTTCTGCTGCCATGTTTGGTAGAACCTCTGTGGAATTCTCTTTGAGTATATGGTTAGAGGTCTGTTCTGTCAGCCAGTTCATTGCTGCTTTCCTTTTTTGCAGGGCATGGAGGAAGGACAGAAAGGAGAAAGCCGTAACTTAAGAAATGGTGATGCTCACAGCCTCTCCTCCTTTCCCATCAGTCGATGAGCCCAGGGAAAGCCCTCAGCCTCCCAACCCCAGTGACGACCCCTGCATGGTCTGTGACCACAGCCCAAATCCCCAGGCTCTGGAAGTTCCTGGAGCTGTGCTGTCCACTGAGCATAATCAGATTATGAAAAAACATAATAAACATCAGCTCTGTGTGACTGAATGATGGCTGAAGTCTCTCGAGTTGGCTGTAGCTGCAGGTTCTTGTCCCTGCTGTCCCATCTCTATCCACTGAACAAATAGGTCTTTGATTTATAACCCAGGGTCTTCAGGCCTCTGTGGATCCATAAAGTCATTTGGGGAACCTGGGACAAATTTTCATTATTTACAAAAGCCTAACAGCCGCACAGGCTAGCTTGAGGCTGAAGTTTTTGTGCTGAGCAACACTGGCTGGCTATCACGTGCAATCAGAAAAAGCTCTGAGTGTTTAAATAACTGCTTGAGAAATACCACTTTGTAGCAAAACGTGGGTTCCTTAGCTGAAAAAATAATAAAGGGGTTGTTGGTGCTGAAAAATTTGGGACTCCTCAGGGAGTCCTGTTGTACCTATAGATACTGAAGCCCCTTCTCCAGCATTTAGAATGTCCAGGGAGACGTTCTAAATGGTGGTAGAGACCACCACCATCCAGAGCAAACAGACAGTTCTTTAAATGGGGTCAAAATGTATTCTCGTCACTTGAGCTACACCTCAGTTTACAAAGGGGATATTTCTGTTCTGTGTGTGCACTGAACAGCTGTGTCTCTAGCAGAATGCCTGAGAAGGAAGTTAACTTCATTTTAAGGACCCACACTGTTGCAAGTAGAGGGCTAGGCTGCTGAGCAGACATTTTCTTCAGAACCCAGGGAAAAACAGCCCAGCTTCTCAGCTCCACCTCTCAGCCTCTTGGTGCTGCTCTAACCCTTTCCAGTAGTAAGAGCTGGTTAGTTTTGGACAATCTGTGCCATTACACCAAGCTATCCATCCCTGGTGGCTGTAGAAACAGCAAAGTTAACGAAGTCATCCAGCACCATACCCAGAATGACAGTTTCTGAGCAGATGGCCTCTTCCTTCTGTGTACCCACATGCAAGGCTCAGAGAAAAGAGAATCTAATTTACTAGAAACACCACACTTCAGGAAAAGGGAAGGAACAGGTGGTGTGTATACCGGACCCAACTTGTTCAGACAAAAAGTGAGAGACTGCAGAAGTAGAGCTTCCTACTGGGGAACCAATGGAATATCTTGAAATGACCGTCAGATATTGAGTTTATTTTTGCTTTAAAATATTTAAATATCAACATGCACCTTTTCCATTGAGTGATTTCATGGGTCGTGCCCAACATAGAACTTGGACAGGAAATCCTTTGGCCTTGGTGCTTCTGTTTCATGGAAAAATCGCATAACATGTGTCCGCTGCTTCCACACTTTAATTGTTTCTTCCAGTTCCATCTTTCCCTGTATGAGTGAAGGGACAGGTTTCAGTGGTTGGGTGGAAGGAATACAACACTGAAGGCCAAGGTTAGATCATCTCTAGCACTGACTTGTTGCGTGACCTTGGGCAAGTAATCTGCCCTGTCCAGACCATAGTTTCTGCATCTGGAAAACAAGGTGGTGGACTAAATAATCTCTGAGGCCTGTCAAATATATATTTTTTAACCCTCTGGCTGACTGGTTCCAAGGGGATAACTTGTCACCAGGCCTCTGCCCCATGACTGTCTAACCTGACTGGCTTAACATGTACCATTCTTGCCACGTTACTTACTGGCCCATGCTGAAGTTGCCATTGATGCCAGTGAGACAGAATCAAGCCCAGGATCTGACTCCATTACTCAGCCAACTGGCCTGCTCTTCTGGCTATAAACTGGCAACGTGCTGAAGCGGTAACTTGCATGGATGAGGTTCAAGAATTCAAACTCCCCTCTTTCTTTTTCTAGTTTTAAAATGTAAGCCCTGGTGACTTTTCCCTTGACTAACCTTATAATCTATTTAACCAGATGAGACCCTCCAATCAACTATTCCTTTGAAACACTAGGTGACAGTTGCTGACCCAGCTGTTGCTTTTAAACTTGGTGATAAAATATTCATCTGGAAAGCTCTGGACAAGTTGGCTCCTCTCTTAAATCAGTCAGGGAGAGTCAGTTACCTTAATTACCAGAAGATCAACCACCCTGGGGTCTGTGACGTGTGCATTCTTCTTAAACATTTCCCGGACTTTATCCCGTCCCTGTTTCACAGAGATGTCTAGCTGGAATAAATGCACTAGAGAGAAAACATGATTTAGGGTAGAGATGGTTAAAATGTGTTTTTTAAAAATTGAGTCAGTGTCTACTCACTGAATACATAGGTTGCCCATTCATTCCATTCACCAAATATTAGCCTGATCCTAAGCTAGGTACTTGAGGATGTGAAGAAGCGTGAGATATGGTACTATCTCAAGAGCTTATGTTTGGCTTGGGGAAACAAGCCCACTGCATTTGAAGAGGCAGCATAGCACAGTTCAAGAATGTGAATGACCTGGGTTCAGATCCCAGCTCTGTTGTCTATCAGCTGTGAGTCTGTATACATTAACTTCTCTATGCCTGAGGGTATTTCTTTGCTAGTGAAATGAGAGCAGCATATATTAACCCCAGAGCTGCTGTGAGGGTTCTGTGAGAGAATGAGAGATGCTTAGGCCAGGATCTGGCATGGAGTAAGCTTTCAATACATGTCAGCATTACCACACGGAACAACTGGCAGATGCAGGGCTGACGTTAACGTACGATACGGTGGTTTGGGTACCACGCAAACCAAGAGCTGCGGGAGACTGCTGAGCGCGCAGGTAGGGAAAGGCATCAATCCAGCAGGCAGTTATTACCATATTAGGTTTACCAGGGGGAAGGAGAGGGAAGTTTAAGACATAAGAGCTCCTGCTTTCCAGGTCTTAAATCCACCAGTGCAAATACTGCAAAAAATCACAATATTCAGTGATCCCTGATTAAGTGCTAAAACAGTGGGACAGACTCAGTGACCTGGGAGTTCGACAAAGCATATATATGTCTTTGAAAATTAGGTTTTAGTCATTTTATTCTCATCTCTGGCAGTTGGCCTTCAGTGGATTTGCTGATGACAAGGACATGAACGGAGCCTCGTATGGTAGGTAGATGGGATAAGGAGGGAAGAAAGGGGTACATGAGGCTAAGCGGACAGCATAACCAGGCTCACAGGCTAGAATGAGCACTGCGGTTGAGGAGACCAGCGGGCTCATGGGTGAGAATGCCCTGTGGTATGGCCATTCCTGTGTATAGGTCCACTCTACGGAGCTATCACAGACAGCTCTGAAAACCACGAGGGCCAGCTCATGCCTGAATTAACCAACAACAAAGTGTGAATCTTTATACAGGTAGCTTAGTGACAACAATAGAAAAAAAAAGCTGCTGCTGAGGCAAAGACCATGCCAGGCTGACTCAACCAAAGAATAAGCAATAGCAGAATCTAACAGGAGAAACTGCATCCCAGATTTACAGGGAAGTGTTAACAGAGGAGAGAAGATCACATGAGAAAGAACTCAGTCTCCAGCGGAGTGCTGGAGCAGCCTGCCATGATGAGCTGATATACACAGCTCTTCCCAAATGTGCCGTCAGCGACGTCACTGAGAGCCTAAAAGCAACAGTGGGGGGAGTATTCATGGCACTGAAAATGGCAGGGGCTTTCCTGGTGGTCCAGTGGTTAAGAATCCGCCTGCCAATGAAGGGGACACAGGTTCCATCTCTGCTTCGGGAAGACCCCACACGCTGGAGCAACTAAGCCCCTGCGCCACAATTATTGCGCCCAGGCGCCTAGAGCCCGTGCTTCTGGGATAAGAGAAGCCCGTGCGCCACAATGAAGAGTAGCCTCAGCTCTCACGGCAACTCGAGAAAGGCTGTGCAGGCACGAAGACCCAGCACAGCCAAAAACACACCACAGAGTCACATTAGGAATTTTAGAAGAGACAATAAGAGACACAAATTAATGCAAATAAATATGGACCCTGAACATTGGAATCTTACCACTAGAGCACTGTGGGGACTTGCCTGAAGTCAGACAACTGATCCCTGGCAAACACAGGCCAAGAATCCAGGTTGTTGGTTCTTTAATTTACAATTTTGTGTTCTTTTAAGGAAAGGAGTATGAGGACTCTTCCCCTGCTATCAGTGCTTACCTTGCCTACATTTTCATACTAGAATTCGGCCCAACCTTAGGAGAAAGAAACCAAGGTGCCTCTATGCACATGAGGGGAGCTGATGTCCACCCGACTCCCATTCCCCAAGGCCTCCCGAACCACACACCAGTGCACTGGGTGTGTGAATCTTCTCAGGAAAATGCTCGCAGGCACAAAGGCAAAGTTTTGCTTACAGTGTTGTTCAGAGATCCCTGAAAGTCCCTCCTGTCAGGTCAGGAATCCTTGTTTCTAAAGAGACAAATATAGCTTTGTCCCAGCTGCCCCCCTCCTATCCCCCCACCCCACCCCGGAACACACCCCTTCACCAGTGAGAAAGGCTGTGGGAAGGCAATCAGGAACAGCTAAGCAACAGTCTGCTGAACTGTTCTTTGGTCTAAATCTGTAGTTGTCAAACCTGTGATGATTCTGCCCGCCAGAACATCTGGCAACGTCTGGAGGCACTTTTGACGGCCACAGTGAGGGGGAAGAGTGCTAATGGCACCACTGGGTGGAGGCCGGGCATGTTGCCGAACATCCTGCAAGGCACAGGGCAGTCCCCACAACAAAGGACTACCCAGCACAGATGCTGCTGTCGAAAAGCCCCGGTGTAAACCAATTCCAACTGTTCCTTCTCAACTCACAGAGTCCTGGCTACTCTTTGAATCCTGAATATTTTAATTTCAATTTTAAAAACATCTGTGAGGCTCAAAAGGAAGATATGAAAGTGCCCCTTCTGGATGAAGG
This sequence comes from Antilocapra americana, assembly GCA_007570785.1. NCBI lineage: Eukaryota > Metazoa > Chordata > Mammalia > Artiodactyla > Antilocapridae > Antilocapra > Antilocapra americana. The sequence goes on along the minus strand of ML663560.1, from coordinate 6,632,050 downwards.
TGACTTCCATGGTGTGTGTTTTCCTCGAGTTACTGTTAAGGCTTCTGAGTCAGGAAGGCCCGACACAGGAAGGATAACACTGGTACAGTTCTCAGTCATTTGTTCCACCTCATTTTGGGAGCATTTATACCAAGTGCCAGGAGATCCTTAGATGGGAAGGTAGCACGGTGTGATGAAAAAGAGCATGGGACCTGGGGTGAAATGAGCTGGGTAAGGTCTCCACAGCATCATGAACTATGACCTTGGCTGGGGTACAACCTCCTCAGTCTGTTTCCTCATCTAAAACATAGGAGAGAAAATAACCTCTGACCTAACTCCTTTACAGGAATGTGGTGAAAATCAAGTGACAACACCTTATTAACAGTAAAGCACGGATACAGATGTTAACTGTTACAAATTTCAGCACTTATTTCTCATACCTATGTTTGGGGTTTTAATGATCTGTTTATATGCTTATTTTCCTGACTAGACTGTAAGACTCTTGAAAGCAGGGTTGTGTTTTAATCACTTTTCTATGTCTCAAGGCATCTCGTACTGACCCTGTAGTACAAGAAGTACCCAATAAAATGGAAATTAAACGAATAGTTTCTATAGGAAGTCTCCTGTTACACTGTAACCAGCAAGCAGCATGTATTTTTTTTTCAAAGGAGGGAATCTGGGGTGGTTTTGTTCTGTGCTTCCACGCAGAAGCAGCCACCCAGGCAAATGGCAGTCTGTTCCAAGTGTGTACCATAACTGGGCCCTGTGAGATTCGGGGAAAACTACAGCAGGAGCTGAGCTAAGCGTAACAGCCGACGATCAGGGTCTGATGGTGTGACGTGAGACAAGCTCATGTGCCTCAGTTTTCTCCTCTGTAAGACAGGGAAACAACTGGAACCGACACTACAGTGAGGCAATGTAAAGCATCTGGCGTAGTGCTGGGCCATGTGTTTGCACTTCAGTGAACGCTGTGTGTGCTCCACTGCTCAGCTGTGTCTGACTCTGCGACCCCACGACTGTAGCCCACCAGGATCCTCTGTCCATGGGATTCCCCGAGCAAAGATACTGGAGTGGGCTGCCATTTCCTCTTCCAGGGCATCTTTCCAACCCAGGGATTGAACCCGTGTTTCCTGCATCTCCTTGCATTGCTAGGCGGATTCTTTACCACTGAGCCACCTGGGAAGCCCCAATGGATGCTGCTCAGGCCAGTGTGTACACTGGCGTCATGACATCCATCACTGGGGATTTCAGCTGAGGGTCCAAACAAAGGAATGGGAATTAGCAAAAGTATAATATTGATAATAACTAACATAATAACCATTATGCAATTGTGCAACCTTAAAAATGACAGAATGATCTTGGTTCATTTCTAAGGCAAACTATTCAATACCACAGTAATCCAAGTCTATGCCCCAACCACCAATGCCAAAGAAGCTGAAGTTGAACGGTTCTATGAAGACCTACAAGACCTTTTAGAACTAACACCAAAAAGAGATGTCCTTTTCATCACAAGGACTGGAATGCAAAAGGAGGAAGTCAAGAGATACCTGGAGTAATAGGCAAGTTTGGCCTTGGAGTACAAAATGAAGCAGGGCAAAGGCTAACTGAGTTTTGCCAGGAGAATGCACTGGTCATAGCAAACACCCTCTTTCAACAACACAAGAGGCGACTCTACACATGGACATGACCATATGGTCAATACTGAAATCAGACTAATTCTATTCTTTGCAGCCAAAGATGGAGAAGCGCTATACAGTGGGAGCTGACTGTGACTCAGATCAAGAACTCCATGTTGCAAAATTCAGATTTAAACTGAAGAAAGTAGGGAAAACCACTAGACCATTCAGGTATAACCTAAATCAAATCCCTTACGATTATACAGTGGAAGTGACAAATAGATTCAAGGGATTAGATCTGATAGAGTACCTGAAGAACTATGGACGGAGGTTCTTAACACTGTACAGGAGGCAGTGATCAAAACCATCCCCAAGAAGAAGAAATGCAAAAAGGCAAAATGGTTGTCTGAAGAGGCCTTACAAATAGCTGAGAAAAGAGAAGCTAAACGCAAAGAAGAAAAGGAAAGATATATCCATCTGAATGCAGAGTTCCAAAGAATAGCAAGGAAAAGTAAGAAAGCGTTCCTAAGTGAACAATGCAAAGAAACAGAGGAAAACAATAGAATGGGAAAGACTAGAGATCTCTTCAAGAAAATCAGAGATACCAAAGGAACATTTCATGCAAAGATGAGCACAATAAAGAATAGAAACGGTATGGACCTAACAGAAGCAGAAGATATTAAGAGGTGGCAAGAATACACAGAAAAACTATACAAAAAAGATCTTCACAACCCAGAAAACCACGATGGTGTGACCACTCACCTAAAGCCAGACATCCTGGAGTGCAAAGTTGAGTGGGTCTTAGGAAGCCTCACTATGAGCAAAGCTAGTGGAGGTGATGGAGTTCCAATTGAGCTATTTCAAATCCTAAAAGATGATGCTGAAGTGCTGCACTCAATATGCCAGCAAATCTGGAAAACTCAGCAGTGGCAACAGGACTGGAAAAGGCCAGTTTTCATTCCAATCCCAAAGAAAGGCAATGCCAAAGAATGCTCAAACTACCGCACAATTGCACTCATCTCACACACTACCATGGAGAAGGCAATGGCACCCCACTCCAATACTCTTACCTGGAAAATCCCATGGACTGAGGAGCCTGGTAGGCTGCAGTCCATGGGGTCGTAAACAGTTGGACACGACTGAGTGACTTCACTTTCACTTTTCACTTTCATGCATTGGAGAAGGAAATGGCAACCCACTCCAGTATTCTTGCCTGGAGAATCACAGGGCCGGAGGAGCCGTCTATAGGGTTGCACAGAGTCAGACACAACTGAAGTGACTTAGCAGCAGCAGCAGCAGCACACACTAGCAAAAATACTGCTCAAAATTCTCCAGGTGAGGCTTCAAGAGTACATGAACTAAAAATTTCCAGGTATTCAAGCTGGATTTAGAAAAGCCAGAAGAACCAGACAGAGATCAAATTGCCAACATCTGTTCGATAGAAAAAGCAAGAGAATTCCAGAAAACCATCTCCTTCTGCTTCACTGACTATGCCAAAGCCTTTGACTGTGCAGATCACAACAAACTGGAAAATTCTGAAAGAGATGGGAATACCAGATCACCTGACCTGCCTCCTGAAAAATCTGTTTGCAGGTCAAGAAGCAACAGAACTGGACATGGAATAATGGATTGGTTCCAAATTGGGAAAGGAGTACATCAAGGCTGTATATTGTCACCTTGCTTATTTAACAAATATGCAGAGTATATCATGCGAAATACAGGGCTGGATGAAGTAGAAGCTGGAATCAAGCTTGCAGGGAGAAATATCAATAACCTCAGATATGCAGATGACATTACCCTTATGCCAGAAAGAGAAGAAGAACTTAAGAGCCTCTTGATGAAAGTGAAAGAAGAGAGTGAAAAAACTGGCTTAAAACTCAACACTCAGAAAACTAAGATCATGGTATCTGGCCCCATCACTTCATGGCAAATAGATGGGGAAACAGTGGAAACAGTGACAGACTTTATTTTTTGGGGGCTCCAAAATCACTACAGATGGTGACTGCAGCCATGAAATTAAGATGCTTGCTCCTTGGAAGGAAAGCTATAATCAACCTAGACAGCATATTAAAAAGCAGAGACATACTTTGCCAACAAAGGTCCATCTAGTCAAAGCTCTGGTTTTTCCAGTAGTCATGTATAGATGTGAGAGTTGGACTATAAAGAAAGCTGAATGCCAAAGAATTGATGATTTTGAACTATGGTGTTGGAGAAGACTCTTGAAAGTCCCTTGGACTGCAAAGAGATCCAACCAGTCTATCCTAAAGGAAATCGTCCTGAATATTCATTGGACTGATGCTGAAGCTGAAACTCCAATACTCTGGCCACCTGATGCGAAGAACTGACTCACTAGAAAAGACCCTGATGCTGGGAAAGATGAAGGCAGGAAGAGAAGGGGATGATAGAGGATGAGATGGCTGGATGGCATCATTGACTCAATGGACATGAGTTTGAGTAAGCTCATGAGTTTGAGCTGGTGATGGACAGGGAAGCCTGGTGTGCTGCAGTCCATGGGGTCGCAAACAGTTGAACACAAATGAGTGAACTGAAGTGAAAACAATAATTACAATGATGAATGTTAGATATGAATCAATGTTAGTTATTATCAATGCTTTTACTTATTCCCAATCCTTACTTTGGCTCCTCAGCTGAAATTCTGTGATGGATATCACGACACTGGTGTACAGAGGCCTGAGCAAACAAGCTACAGATCACTGATCCTCCCCACAAAGGTGCTGCACCCCCGTGAGCCCTCCCTACCTGGTATCTCCCCTGCTCTACAGGCTCCTGGAATCCCCTGGTTTCTCCCCCTCTTCTCAGGACCCTCCTGACTCTGGGCTTATCTTCTCAAAGAGTATTTGAGACAGTTTTGGAGGGTGCTGGTTCTGAATTAACTGAATACCTGGGTTTTAGCCTCAGTTCAGCCATTGATGTTTTACCCTTTGCAAAGTATTCTTCCTGTCATCTGGGTCTTGTTCCCCACCTCCTGTCCTCCCCGCAACAAGAAAACACTCTTGGGCACCCATGAAGTGTTCTGCGAGGCACACCTATTTTTAAACATCTGCATTTGAATACACACACCCCCTCACACACCAGCTACTGTCACTGCCCTACACTTACCCATCTGTTCCCTGGAGGTCTGTGCATTTGTAGTCCTTAAACCCACGGATCATTCAGGTTTCTCCTTTTCTTGTATCCTATGGGTTTCAAGTTTAAATTCTGATCCTTGATAACCTCTTAACAAGTCAACCTGAGGGCAGTGACACTGTGGAGCAGACACAGCTCTCATACAGTAATGAGCTGGGTTCTGCATGAGAGTAAGCCCTATAAATAACAGTAACACTAACAACAAAAGGAGCAGCCAGCATTTAATGAGTGCCTAAATGTCAGAACCTATGCCAAGTACTTTAGATGCATAAACTTATTTAATAGAGCAACTCTCTGAAGAAGGTACTATTATTATCATTCTACAGATGAGGAAACTGAGGCACAGTGAGATGAAATAGCTTGCTCATGGTAACACAGCTAGTAAGGGCCAGGGTTTGGAGGCAAGTCCACATGACTACATTCTACTGCTTCTCACACACAGGCAAGGAAGTGGCAGCCCTGAGAGCTACGGTGCTCAGGTCACTTAAAACACGTCTCCTCTCAGACCACCAGTGCTGGCCTCCATTAAAACACACTTCTCCAGGGGATCTTTCCAACCCATGGATCGAACCCCGGTCTCCAGCATTGCAGGCAGATTCTTTACCGACAGAGCTAGCAGGAAAGCCCTAAAACACACTAAGTTAGATCAGACAATTACAAAATATCGACAGTGCCTGACATTTGTACTGCCCTTGACAGTTTGCCCAACTTTTCTTTGGTCAGGTACACTGAGCAGCAGTACTGATGGAGATGCCAAGACAAAATCTCTCTGAACCCAGGGAACCTATGTTTTAGTCCTTCCGGGGGACACACTGGTTCTCTGACAGTGAAGACAGGGATTCTGGTGGGGGCAGGGAAAAGCGTTCCTAAGGAATATTAGGGGCCTGTGGAGATAGGTAAAAAGACCTGGGAGACTGCAGGAGGCCACCTCATCCGGAGGGACTGGAAAGGCACCACCATCTTACTGGATGACCTTGGGAAACTCACTTCCCTTCTCCGGTACTGTTTCTTTTCTGAGGTGGATGTGGGAACCTGGTGATCGCTGAAACCCCACAAACCCCTTTGTTTATATAACCTAATGGGAGTCTGTAGATACGTTCAGGAACTCGAGTTGGGTTCCAGATCCACCAGGGGCGGGCCCTCGGCCTTGCACAGATCACTTCGACTCTTAAGCGCCTCGACTGCTTCATCTACCAAACGAAGTGTGTCACTCACAGCCCCTGCTCTCCCTCCCAAGGGTTCAGGAAGAATGAGGGGGCCAAACAGCGAGGGCGCCTAGAAGCGCGGTTCCGACGCACAGCACGGCTGGTCTGACCCCCGCGCCGCCGCCAGGTCAGGTCCACCAAGCCTCGTGTGACCCTACTCGCCCGAAGCGCTCGGAATCACCTCTGCTCAAGTTGGTGACCTCAGCTCGGCCCGGCAGAAACGGGAAGCCGGGACGGCTGCGACCTTGGGCGGCTGCCTCCCGGGCCCCGCGTGAGCCGCTGCCTCTCACCAGTGTTCGGCACCTCCCGGTACCAGGCGCGGTAGAGCTCGCGCACCCTCCGCTTGGCCTCGTTCATGTCCCGACTGAAAATGGGCTTCACCGAGGTGCTGGCCACAACGGCGGCCTGGCGGAGTCCGCTCGCCGCCATCTTGCTGAGAGATTCACTTCCCAACTCCACCCCGTTTCAACCTGGAAGTCCGACCAAGGAACGAATCTTTTCCCTCATTGGCTAGAACTTAAAGTCCCGCCCCCTAAATGCCACTGGTGGGCGGGAGAACGGCTACAGAGCTCTCTGATTGGCGGAGAAAACCTCTCTCTCTCTCTCTCTCTCTCTCTGGGTGGAGACAGGCAGGTGCAGGCTGCGCATGCTCACCTGCGGAATCGAACAGTCGGCCGTTGGGCGTCCTAATTGTCGCCCGGCCGCGCTGACAGGGGCGCTCGGGCCCAGGCTGGCGGCAGAGCCCGAGCCTGCTGACCGGCGTCCACTGCATCACGCCCGCGAGCCGCCCCGGGCGCTGGTGTGGTAACGCACAGGGGCGCGCGCTTCGTGGAGCTTCTATATCAGCTCGCCGCGCTCGGGTCATGGGCCCTCCCGAGGTAGATAATGGCGCCTGGGCTGCTGTGTCGTCGGCCTGGCCCCTCTGCAGATTTTCTGCAACTGTTTTTCCCCACTTTTAAGCCAACTTTTTCGAAGCTCGGTATAGATGTTCACGCGCTCTCCTGGCCTTGAGCTTCTCTGTGCTTCTCCAAAGCCCAGGGAGGTAGCTTATATCATCTGTTCCCATTTTAGACGGGGACGTTTCATCCCAAACTCTAGATGAAACTCTGTGAAAACAGCCCAGAATTTTGGAACTGGAAGGAACCTTAGGTCGTCCATTCTGAGTACCTCTCTTTTTCCTGGTATTTTTCTTTTATTTATTTAGTTAGTTTTCAGCCATGCCTGCGTGGCATGTTGGGGTCTCAGTTCCCCGACCAAGGATTGAACCCATTGCCCCTGTAGTGGAAGCTTAGAGTCTTAACCACTGGACTGCTGGGGAAACCCCTTTCCTGACATTTGTCTACTGAGGCTATCTCTGAACGTCAGAGGGGAAGCCTAGAAGGGTAAAAGGAAAAATAACAGCTAACAGCATGTCAGGCGGTGGGTAGATATTGTTAGTCTTCCTTCATCTCCTAGATCAGGTAGGTCCTGTTAGCACCCCATATGACAGGTGAGAAAGCTGACATGGTGCAGGCTAGGTCACTTGCCATTTTAGGTTCTGCCCCAGACTGACTGCTGTCTCTTCTGAAAATGCAGTTGACAAACCACTTATGAGTGTTAGGGAAGGAGAATAAGTCAGGGCTGAACTTAGCTTTGAGACCTCAGCCACCATAGCGGATGGACCTGCATCTAGCCCCGTCTTTTCCATTTTAAAGAGTAAAAAATTGGATTTCTCCCCTTGTGCTATTTTTTAAATGTACATTTAAATGAGTTGTGCGTTTAAAGAAAGCATGTAATGTGTAAGTTATAAGGGATAACAGAATGGGAACTTTTGAACTTCAGTACCCGCCTCAAGAAGTTGTAGTACAGTTAAGATTTATGTAAAGTGTTCAGTTCAGTCATGTCCGACTCTTTGCGACCCCATGGGCTGCAGCAGGCCAGGCCTCCCTGTCCATCACCAACTCCCAGAGCTTGCATTTAAAGTGTGCAGTGCTCCTAGTAACCACTGTTTTACATTCTTCAGGCACATTAACTAGTTGAAGCTTCCCAACACACCTGTGAGGTAAATGCTGTTATACCCATTTTACAGATGAGAAAATTGAAACACAGTGGCCAAGTTACTCGACAATACTGGATTGAGACCCAGGTAGCTGCCCTGGTTCATGCTTCTGCCTCCTCTAGGCATAACCACTATCATGAATTTAGTGTTTAATATTCTTATCTACTGAAAGAAAGTAAGGTCTGGATTTCCATGGTGGCCCAGTGGTTAAGAATCTGCTTGCTGAATGGATTTGATCCCTGGTCCAGGAAGATTCCACATGCCTCCAGGCGTCTGGGGCTTCCCTTGCGGCTCAGCTAGTAAAGAATCCACCTGCACTGCAGGAGACCTGGGTTCGATCACTGGGTTGGGAAGATCCCCCGAAAAAGGGAACGGCTACCCACTCCAGTATTCTGGCCTGAAGAATTCCATGGACTGTATAGTTCATGAGGTCGCAAAGAGTTGGACACAACTGAGCGACTTTCACTTTTCTTTCTAGGCATCTGAGCCACTGTGCCCTAGCACCTGTGAGCCACAACTACTGAAGCCTGCACGGCTGGAGCCTGTGCTCTGCTGCGAAAGAAGCTGTTGCTCCGAGAAGCCCATGTACCACAGTGGGAGAAAAGCTCACATGCAGCAATGAAGACCCAACGCAGTCAGAAATAAAGTCTGAGGGGAAAAAAAGTCTCTAAAACAGCTCACAAGTAGAGGGAGAATATTTTCAAATCATCTATTCCATAGGGACTTCTATCTAAGATATATAAAAGACTTACAACTCAATTTTTTAAAAAGCCCTATTTGAAAATAAGTAAAGGTGACACCACCAAATGCTAATAAGAATGCAGAACTGCAGAAACTCTCGTTGGTGAGAATACAGCCAGTGTAGAAAACAGCTTGGCAGTTTCTTACAAAAACCACTTGCCAGTGGTCCAATGGTTAAGACTTCAATCCTTCCCTTCACGGGACTCAGATTTCATCCCTTGTTGGGAAACGTTAAGATCCCACATGCCACGAGGCATGGCCAAAACACAAAAAACTAGCATACTCTTACCACATAAGCCAGTGATCACACACCTTGGTACTTAACCAAATGAGTTGAAAGATTATGTCCACACAAAAACCTGCACATGGATATTTATAACAGCTTTGTTTATAGTTGTCAAAACTTGGAAGCCACGAAGAAGTCCTCCAGGAGATGAATGAATAAATAAACTGTGATATGTTCAGACAATGGCATATTCTGGAGTAGTAGAAATGAGCTATGAAAAGATGTGGAGGAAACTTTAATGGACATTACTAAGTGCAAGAAGTCAATCTGAAAAGGCTACCTTTATGGTTCTAGCTATATGACACACTGGAAGAAAGCAAAACTATGGCGGCAAAAGATCGTTCATTGTCAGGGACTAGAGTGGAGGGAGAGAGGAACAAGTGCAGTACAGAGGGATTTTAGGGCAGTGAAACCATTCTGAATGATATTGTAATGGTGAATACATGTCAATATATATCTGTCCAAATCCACAGAGTGAACCCTAATGGAAACTATGGACTTTGAATGGCAATGATGCATCAGTACAGGCTCTTTCATTTTAACAAGTGTACCACTCTGATGGGGGATGTTGAGAGTGAGGGAAGCTGGAGAGTGGGCATGGCAAGGGGTATGTGGAAACTGTACTCCACTCAGTTTTTCTATGAACCTAAAACTTCTCTTTAAAAAGTCTTTTTTTTCTCTAATGGGCAAAGGCTTTGAGTAGCTGTTTCTCCTAAGAAGTTATACAAATGAGCAGTAATACATGAAAAGACACTCAACATTATTAGTCATATGTAAATGCATATTAAAAAAGCAGAGACATTGCCAACAAAGGTCTGTCTAGTCAAGGCTATGTTTTTTCCAGTAGTCATGTATGAATGTGAGGGTTGGACTATAAACAAAGCTGAGCACAGAAGAATCGATGCTTTTGAACTGTGGTGTTGGAGAAGACTCTTGAGAGTCCCTTGGACTGCAAGGAGATCCAACCAGTCCATCCTAAAGGAAATCAGTCCTGAATATTCATTGGAAGGACTTATGCTGAAGCTGAAACTCCAATGCTTTGGCCACCTGATGTGAAGAGCTGGCTCATTTGAAAAGACCCTGATGCTGGGAAAGATTGAAGGCAGAAGGGCACGACAGAGGATGAGCTGGTTGGATGGCATCACCGACTCAATGGGCATGAGTTTGAGTAGACTCCAGGAGTTGGTGATGGACAGGGAGGCCTGGAGTGCTGCAGTCCATGGGGTTGCAAAGAGTTGGATACGACTGAGTGACTGAACTGAACTGACTGAAATGCAAATCAAACCCATAAGATACCATTTCTCACCCACTAGAATACATTTTTTGGTGGGGGATATTGATGTAGCTTAAGGAGTAACCGCTTTTCTGTGCCCCCTCTTGCCTCTGTTGGTGCCTAGTGAATGTTAAATTGGGTTGGATTGAAGACTCAGCACATAAGAGACTTGTGCTGTCGGTAGTGGAATGAGAACTAGATCCCGGAACTCTACCCGGGCCTGATGTTTTTCTTCTACTCCATCCCTCCTCTTACCATCCTCTCACTTCCTATCACCTTTTGGCCTTGATTTGAAGCTCGTCTAAGATGGTTGCATCCTTCTTCCTGAGATGACCTTACAGTCAGAGATTCAAGCAGAAGGCCTTTTGGTTTCCAGTAGAGGTATATGAGGTCATGGGGTCCCAAGATGGAAGCAAAAACAAGGGGGAGGTATCAGGAACTGATTCATGAGGGCTGAGATACACAGCTGCACATTGCCTTATACCCTTTTCTTTCTGGCCTCTATTATTTTTCTGGCCTCAATAGGGATGGGAAAGCAGCTTTTACAATTTTCCCTGTGTTATGTTTAGGGACTTCCCAGGTGGTGCTAATGCAGGAGACATAAGAGACACAGGTTTGATCCCTGGGTCGGGAAGATCCCCTGGAGAAGGGCATGGCGACCCACTCCAGTATTCTTGCCTGGAGAATCCCATGGACAGAGGAGCCTGGAGGGCTGAAGTTCATAGGGTTACAAATAGTCGGACGTGACTGAAGCGACTTAGCATGCACTGTGTTACATACTACACATTTTATTTTTGGCTGTTCTGGGGCTTCATTGCTCTGTGGACTTTTCTCTAATTATAGCAAGCAGGGGCTCCTCTCCAGTTGTAGTGCACAGTTTTCTCAATGTGATGGCTTCTCTTGTTGCTGAGCACAGGCTCTAGGGTGTGTGGAATCTTCCCAGACCAGGGATTGAACTTATGTCCCCTGCATTGACAGGAAGATTATTAACCACTGGACCACCAGGGAAGTCCCATACTGCACATTTTAAATTAAATTTATGTGGTAGTTATAGATTCATATGTATAGAAATAGCAGAGAAAGATCAGATACACATTTTACCCAGTTTTTCCCAGTGATAACTTATTGTAAAACAATAGTACCATGTCACAAGGATACTGACACTGATCTAATCAAGATAGAGAACATTCTCCTCACCACAAGGATCCCTCGTGTCACCCTTCTCCTTTGTTGTTGTTCAGTTGCTGTCATGTCCAACTCTTTTGTGGCCCCATGGACTGTAGCCTGCCAGGCTCCTCTGTTTATGGGATTTCCCAGGTAAGCATACTGGAGTGGGCTCCCATTTCTTTCTCCAGGGGATCGTCACAAGTCGGTGATAGAACCCATGTCTCCTGCATTGACGGGAATTCTTTACCACTCAGCCCCGTGGGAAACCTCTCCTTCCTTATCCCCTCCCTAATCAGGGAACTCCACTTTGATAATTTTGTTAATTTATGGAATATTATATAAATGAAATCACACAACATGTAACGTTTCAGATGGGATTTTGTTTTGTTTTCCCTCCACATAATTCCGTTGAGAGTCATCCAGCTTGTTTTCTGTATCAGTAGTTTATTCCTTTTTTTTTTCTGAGTAGTATTCCATGGTATGGATTTATCACAAGTTAATCATTTACCTTTAAAGGACATCTGGGTTGTTTCCAGTTTGGGGCTATTATAAATAAAACTGTACATATTTATGTACAGCTTTGTGTTAACACAAGACATCATTTCTCTAGTATAAATGCCCTGAAAAGCAATTGTTGGGTCATGTGTTTGTTGAATACTTAGTTGTGTAGGAAACTACTAAATTATTTTCCAGAGCAACTGTACCATTTTACATTCCATTTAGCAATATATGAGTGACCCAGTTCCTGTTCTACTTTTGGTGCAGCAACTTTTTAATTTCAGCCATTTGATAGATGTGTAGGGATATCTCATAATTGCTTTAATTTACGTTATGTCTAGTGATAAGCATCCTTTCACACTCTTATTTCCCATCTTATATAGCGAAATGGATTTTCATGTCTTTTGCCCAATTAAAAAAGTTTTTTTTTTCTTATTTATTTTTTTGTCTTCACTATGTCGTGCAGGATCTTTAGTTGCAACAATCAGATTGTCTAGTTGTGGCGTCCCAGCCCAGTAGTGACTTGTGGGCTCCAGAACAAGACAGCTTTAGTAGTTGCCCCACTCAGGCTTAGCTGCTCCACGGCATGGGGGTCAGGGACCAAACCTGCATCCTCTGCATCGCAAGAGGCATTCTCCACCACTGGACCACCAGGGAAGTCTGTGACAGTGTTCTAATCAGATGGTTTACTTGTTGAGTTTTGAGAGTTGTTTCTGTGTTCTAGGTGCTAGTCCTTTGTCAGATACCTGATTGGCAAATATTTTCTCCCACTCTGTAGCTTGATTTTCTATCTTTTCAGCAAGGTCTTTCACAGAACAGGAGTGTTTAATTTTGATGAAAGCCAATTTTTTTTTTCCTTTTATCGATTGTGTGTTTGGTGTCAAATTGAAGAACCCTAGCTGTCGGTTCAGCAGATTTTCTTTGATTGTTTTCCTAAGAGTTTTATGTTTTACAGATAAGTCCATGGTCCACTTTGAGTTAATTTTCATATGGGGCATTAACTTAGATTGAGGGATTTTTGTTTTGTTTTTGCTGATGGATGTCCGATTACTCCAGAACCACTTGTGGAAAACCCAGCTTTTTTCCACTGAAATGTTTTTGTACCTTTACCAAAATTCAGTTAAAGTCTACAATAATCAGGACTTCCCTGGTGGTCCAGTGGTAAATAATCCACTTGCCAATGCAGGGGACATGGGTTTGATCACTGGTGCAGGAAGATTCCACATGTATGCCCAGGAGCAATTAAGCCCGTGGATCACAGCTCCTAGCCTGCACTCTAGGGCCTATTAGCCACAGCTGCTGAGTCTGTGCTGCAACTACTGAAGCCTGCACACCTGGAGCCTGTGCCCCACAAGAGAAGCCACCACGATGAAAAGGCCAAGCACTGCAACTGGAGCGTATCCCCTGCTCGCTGCATCTAGAGGAAGCCTGCGTGCAGCAATGAAGACCCAGCACAGCCAAAAATAATAATTTTTACAAAGTAAATTCTAATAGTTCTCATAACAAGGAGAATTTTTTACCTAAATGAGAAGATGGATGTCAACTGAACCTATTGTAATTATTTCACGATATATGTAAATAAAACCATCATGCTATATGTGTTTAAGTTTTACAGTGATATATGTCAGTTATTTCTCAATACAACTTAAAAAACTAAATAAAAATTATGTAATCAGGATTTGATTGAGATTTCATTGAATATGGATTGAAATTGAATATAGGAATGACATCTTGGGAATCCCTGGTGGTCCAGTGGTTAGGATTCCATTCTTTCACAGCCAAGAGTGTGGGTTCAATCCCTAAGAACCCACCAGCCATGTGGTGTGGTTAAAAAATATATATATAAATGACATCTTTATAATGTTGAGTTTTCCAAACAGGAAACACAGCATATTTTATACATAGTGTGTGTATGTATGTTCACACTCTAAGAGAAACCCCTGACCTTTGGAAAGGGATCAGAGAACAGAACATTTATTACTCACAAAGCATCTTGTACTTGTTCCCCACATTAACTCTATTTTCTGCTGTATCTGCTGTTAGCCCGTAAGTAGAGAGAGTTCTTAATGTCAGATATTGTATTTTGTGTTCTAGAATGTCTACGTTATCTATTGCTATGAACAAATTACCTCAAAACTCTCAGCTAAAACAATAAATATTTGTTATCTCACAGTTTCTTGTGGACCAGGAAACCAGGTGAGGCTTGTTTATGTGCCTTTGTCTCGAGGTCCCTCAGGAGGTGGCATCAGTCAGCTGGCACTGTGGTATCATTGAGGGCTCACCTGGGCCAGGGAAGAGAGTGTGAGCTGGTAGCCACGTCATGGTTGTCAACAGGCCTTGGTCCCTCATCACTTGGACCTATCCATAGGATGCCTCATTATAAGGCAACCGTCTTCCCCACCATGGTAAGTGTTCAGAGAGTGAGTGAGTATTCAAGATGGAAGCCACAGTCCGTTTTTTGTAAACTTATTTGGGAAGTGACGTCTCACTTCTACCAAATTTATTCAATAAATCCAGGCCACATTCAGATGAATAATAGGAAGTTGAGATTATTTGGGACTATCTTAGAGATTGTCCTATTTTATTTTATTTTTTTACAGGCTTGAATTTTCTGTTGAATTACTCTAACGGTTCATCTATTTTGTCTATCTTTTCATCTGTATTCTTTAACATGCTAATCATAGCCATTTTTAAAGTCCTTATCTGGTAACTCCAATATCGAAATTACCATTGAGTCAACTTCTCTATTTATCCCTCAATTATCAGTTAAATTTTCCTGTTTCTTTGTAAGTTTAGTAACTTTTTATTATAAGCTTGACATCATGGATATGTTGTAGATTATGTTAATTTTTCTCTAAAGGAATATCAAGAAAAAGGATGTATAAATAACTTAATCCCTTTGCTGTACACCTGAAATTAATACAACATTGTAAATCAACAATACTCCAATACAAAATAAAACCAACCACAAAAGGTAAAAAGGAATGTCAAGTTTTGTTTTGACAGGCTTTGAGGCTTGAGTTTAGGCTTCAGTTGATTGGAGCTGTTTTAATTCTGCCTACACTTGTAAGTGTAGTCCTTATTCCTAGGGTGATGCTTTTCTGGAGTCTTAACCGATGCCTGGAACATGAACCAAAGTCTCTTCACTTTGGCCAGGCCCAGTCTCCAGTGTCATCCAGCAGGTGTGTTCGATCCCTAGGTCGGGAAGAGCCCCTGGAGAAGGACATGGCAACCCACTCCAGTACTCTTGCCTGGAGAATCCCATGGACAGAAGAGCCTGGCGGGCTCTAGTCCATGGGGTCGCAAAGAGTTGAATGCAACTGAGCATGCATGCCTATAAGTAGTTGAATTTATTTTGTCCCCTTTTATATTTGTTTATTGTGGGAGGGTAAATCCAACATGAGCCACTCCCTCATGGTTGAAACTTTGAAGTCCTCAAAAAGCATAAATGCAGTGGGAAGCCAATATTTTACCAGCTTTATTTTTATTTCCACGATAGTTGTTTATTTTCCCCAATAGACAAGTCACTTTCTAGGGGTGCCACGTCCTTTCTTATCTTTTTGGGAATTTTAATAATGTTTAAAGTTTCCTGTGATTTTCTCTCCTCTTTTCCTGGTCATTGGGGTTTTTGTTGGTTTGTTCATTTCTTCGTATAGTGTTGTGCCTCTCTTTTCTAGTGTTGGTATTCTTAAAATATTTGGCAAGTTCTGTTCAAATGTTCAGGTCTGTCTTTGAGAGTCTCTGATGGATTCTTCTTGAATGTTTTTATTTACTGAGAAGTATCATTATTCTCTGTGGAGCCAGGATAAGACATTGCTGGCAGGGTGTACTTTGTGGTTAATCTGGGGCACCGGGGCTCCTGTTGCTGCTGGTGTTACCAGCCATCCAGCACTTTTCTGGCCAAGGAGTCTCACAGTTACTGCTTTTACCTGTGCTTGATACATCTGTCTTGTCTGCCTGCCTCGGGTGGAAAGAGAGGAAGTTGGTCATCTTTTTGCTTCATGTGAATCCCCAAACCAATCATCCTGATAAGCTGCTCTCTCGCTCCCCAGATCCATCACCTGATGGACAGAGACACCCAGGGACCCTCCACCTCTCACAGTGATGTCCTCCTGCCTGCGTTTTGTCCTTTGGTTTCCTCTGTCAACCTCATCCTGCCCGACTTCCACTTTTGAGAGATTCCTTATGGCTTCTGATTCAACAGGGTATTATTTTTTGCTTTCTGGAACTATTATGAATTTGTTTAAAGATTTGCTTTATTTTCCTTGTTTTTGAGGTAGGAGACAGAAGCAGCGCACACAGGTGGCATCTTGGACTTAGTGGCTCCTGAGAACCTTTCTGTTGTTCTGATGCCAAAAGCTGACCTGGCTTAGCATAGAATTCTTGAGTCACAATCATTTTCCCTCAAAACTCTGTAGAACAGTATTCCACTGTGCTTTAACACTTAGTTCTTCTTGTGAAAATTCTGATGTTGTTCTGATTTCTGACTCTTATTCTTTTTAGGTAACCTGTGCTTTTTTTTTCTCCCATCGTAATGTTTTCTTGTTCTTTATATTAAAAAATCCAACCAGCATATGTATACGTATGGAAACTTTTGTGTTACTTTTGCCTCATTAAGTTAACTTAAAATTATGTGATTTAAGAGTTAAGGCTTCCTTCACTTATGAGTCTACATTCAATCTCCATTCTGTTCCACCTATCTTGACGTCAGTAATCCTATACTGTATTGATTATTGTCCAGCTTTGTTTTTTCAAAATTCTAGGTCCTTGGTGCTTCCATATGAACTTTAGGAATAGCATATCCATTTCAACAACCAAGAAAGTTTGCTGAAATTTTTACTGAGATTACACTGAATCTATAGATCAATTGGAGAGTGAAATTCACATTTTAATAATTTTGAATCTTCTGATTCATAACCATGGTGTATCTCTTCACTTGCTTAGGCCTTTAATTTCTTTTAACAGTGTTTTGTAGTTTTTAGTGTACAGATCTTCCACATATATTTTGTCAGAGTATTTCATATTTTTGATACCATAATAAATTTAAAAATTTTCTGTTTCTAATTGTTCATTGCTATTATATAGAAATATAATTGATTTTTAATACATTTTTAGAGCAGTTTTAGGGTCACAGCAAATGCAGTTGACTTTTATATATTGATCATATATCCTTCACTTTGCCAAACTCTAGCAGCTTTTTGGATGACCCCATAGGATTTTATATATGATCATGTTGTCTGCAAAATAAAGGTAGCTCTACTTCTTCCTTTCCAATATAGTTACATTTACTTCTCTCTTTTATTTTTTATTTTATTTATTTGACTGCTCCAGGTCTTAGTTGCTGCACACAGGATCCTTGGTTGTGTCGTGTGAGCTCTTAGTTGCCGCATCTGGGATCTAGTTCCTTGTTCAGGGATTGAACTTGGGTGTACTGCATTGGGAACTCGGAGTCTTAGCTAATGGACCACCAGGGAAGTCCCTATTTTTTAATCTTTGTAGTTCATTGAAAGAAGTGATCATTATTTAATGACTGAATGTGTCAAATTTGAAAAAGATTAGTATAATCAATAAGTAAACTTATGATACACATACAAGTGAAAAGTTTTGTCTCATTTGCAATTTGCAGCATAAATTACTGGAGAAAATGTTATAACTTATAAAATTAACACCAATAGTTTTATAAATTATATATGCAAAGGGCTACATCACTGAAATCATGAGGTTCTGTTTTTGTTTGTTTGTTTGCCTCTCCATGGGGCATGTGAGATCTTAGTTCCTTGATCAGGGACTGACCTCTCACCTCTGCACTGGAAATGTAAAATCGTGACAACTAGACGGCCTGGGAAGTACCCTCCGTATATCTTTTTTTAATTATGGTTCTGACTCTAGAAATTTATTACTCAAAATATACAGTTTGACTTCAGGAAAAAGATCAACAAATGATAATAAATCAGATTTTCGAATGTTAGGTTGATTTCTGGACTAGACTAGGCATGGGAAGGGAAGTCACAGTTATGTGAACTGTGAACTTCCAGATGTTCAAGCTGGATTTAGAAAAGGCAGAGGAACCAGAGATCAAATTACCAACATTTGTTGGATCATAGAAAAAGCAAGAGAGTCCAGAAAAACATCTACTGCTTTATTGACTATGCCAAAGCCTTTGACTGTGTGGATCGCAACAAACTGTGGAAAAGTCTTAAAGAGTTGGGAACACCAGACCACCTGACCTGCCTCCTGAGAAATCTGTATGTAGGTCAGGAAGCAATAGTTACAACTGGACATGGAACAACAGACTGGTTCCAAATAGGGAAAGGAGTATGTCAACACTGTATATCATCACCCTGCTTATTTAACCTATATGCTGAGTACATCATGAGAAACGCTGGGCTGGATGAAGCACGAGCTGGAATCAAGATTGCTGGAGAAATATCAATAACCTCAGATATGCAGATAACACCACCCTTATGGCAGAAAGCAAAGAGGAACTAAAAAGCCTCTTGATGAAAGTGAGAGAGTGAAAAAGTTGGCTTAAAGCTCAGCATTCAGAAAACTAAGATCATGGCATCTGGTCCCATCACTTCCTTGCAAATAGATGGGGAAACAGTGGAAACAGTGGCTGACTTTATCTTTTTGGGCTCCAAAATCACTGCAGAAAGTGACTGCAGCCATGAAATTAAAAGACACTTGCACCTCGGAAGAAACGTAGACAGCATATTTAAAAGCAGAGATATTACTTTGCCAACAAAGGTCCATCTGGTCAAAGCTATGGTTTTTCTAGTAGTCATGTGTGGATGTGAGAGTTGAACCATCAAGAAGGCTGAGCACTGAAGAATTGATGCTTTTGAACTGTGGTGTTGGAGAAGACTCTTGAGAGTCCCTTGGACTGCAAGGAGATCCAACCAGTCCATCCTAAAGGAAATCAGTCCTGAATATTCATTGAAAGGACTGATACTGAAGCTGAAACTTTGGCCACCTGATGCAAAGAGCTGACTCACTGGAAAAAACCCTGATGCTGGGAAAGATTGAAGGCGGGAGGAGAAGGGCACAACAGAGAATGAGATGGTTGGATGGCATCACCGACTCGATGGACATGAGTTTGAATAAACTCCGGGAGTTGGTGATGGACAGGGAGGCCTGGCGTGCTGCAGTCCATGAGGTCGCAAAGAGTTGGACATGACTGAACAACTGAACTGAACTGAACTGAGGCATGGGAAGGGAAATCTGGTGTTATGCTTCTTATTTGACATCACTGCCCCATTCAGGAGTGTGGTAGGTTTACTGATGGGGTAAGGGAAAAGAACTTCTCTTTCTTGACTTAGTTTACGGCCTAAAACCTCCAGTACCTTGTTGTATAGAACCAAAGAATGCTGATATCCTTGACTTTTTCTGGAATTTAAGGAGAAAACATTCAGTATTTTACCATCAGGTATATTGGTAGTTCTGCTTTTCATAGATTTCCTTTGTTAAGTTGAGGATGTTCCAACTACTCCTAGTTTGCTGGGAGGTTTTTTTTTGTCTGAGGAAGAGATAATGACTTTGTCAAATGTTTTTTATGCCTTTGATGAGCTAATCTTATGATTTTTGGTTTTTAGTCTATTAATATGGTAAACTATATTGATTGGTTTTGGAATGTTGAAACAGCCCTGCATTCCTTAGGGTAATGTATTATCTTTTTATATGTTGCTGGTTTCAATTTGATAAGATTCTGCTAATAATTGCATCAATGTTTATGAGAGATACTGTTTTATAGTTGTCTGGTGTCATCTTTGTCTGGATTTGGTATATCCAATAATGCTGATGCCGCATTTAGAGAATGACATGGGAAACACTTCCTCCTTCTTTTCTGGAAGAGTTTGTATAGAATCGGTATTATTTCTTTCTCCAAAGTTTGGTAGAACTTACAAGTGAAGCCATGTGGGCCTGAAGTTTTCTTTGTGGGAAAGTTAAGTAAATTCAATGTCTTTAATAAATATAGAATTATTCCAGGTTGTTATGTTTCTTCTTGAGCTTTGGTACTTGGTGTCTTTTAAAAATATTGTCCATTTCATCTACATTGTCAAACTTACCAGCATAGCGTCTTGTTTATGATGTTCTCCACATAAGCCACCTTTACCATCCTTTTTTAAAAATAGTTTTATTTATTTACTTGTTATTTTTAACTGTGCTGGGTCTTCATCATGGCTTGGGCTTTTTTCCCCTCTAGTTGCAGTGAGCAGGGGCTGCTCTCCAGTTGTGATGCACGGGTATCTCATTGCCGTGACTTCTCCTGTTTTGGAGCACAGGTTCTGGAGCATAGGCTCAGCTGGGCTTATCACTCTGTGACATGTGGGATCCTCCCAGACCAGGGACCCAACCTGTGTCTCCTGCATTTGCAGGTGGATTCTTTACCACTGAGCCACCAGGGAAGCTCCACCTTTATCATTCTTGATAGTGATCATTTGCATTTTATATTTTTTTCCTGATGTGTTCTGTCTAGAGGATTGTACATTTTGCATCTTCTGATTTTATTGATTTTAGCTGAGGCATGTGGGATCTAGTCCCCTGATCAGGGATTGAAACTGGGTCCTCTGCACTGGGAGTGCAGCGCCTTAGCCACTGGACCACTAGGGGAGTCCCTCTTTTTCTGTTTCCTGTTTCATTTCTTTTCACTCTGATCTTTAAAGTTTCTTGTGCTTACTTTGGTTTTTATTTGCTCTTCCATTTCTACTTTCTTAAAGTAGAAACTGAAGTCATTGATTTGAGACATTTTTTATTTTCTTTTTTAATTAATTGCATTAGTTTTCGGTGCACAGCAAAGTGACTCAGTTGTACGTGTGTGTATATATATATATATATATATATATATATATGCTTTTTAATATTCTTTTCCATTATCGTTTTTTACAGGATAGTGAATACAGTTCCCTGTGGTCTACAGATCAACCTGTTGATCAACCTTGTTGTTGATCTATTATATGTATAGCAGTTTATATCTGCTAATCCCAAGCTCCTAATTTATCCCTCCCCCACTCTTTCCCCTTTGGTAACCGTAAGTTTGTTTTCTACAGACATTTATTATTTTCTAATATGGGCATTTTAGTGCTGTCAGTTTCCCTCTATGTACTGCTTTAGCTGCATCCCACAAATTTTGATATATTTTTAAAAATATTTACTTGGCTGTGTTGAGTCCTAGTTGCAGCATGTGGGATCCTTGCGGTGCACAGTCTCTCCAGTTGTGGCACGTGGGCTTTGTTGCTCCTCAATATTCAGGATCTCAGCTCCCCGACCAGGAATTGAACCCATGTCCCCTGTACTGCATGGCAGACTTCCAACCACTGGACCATCAGGGAAGTCCCTGATATATATATTTTTTTTTCTTTTCTTTTTGTTTAACATTCTTTCTTTTTTATCTTTTTATTTTATAAACATACATGATTTTTTTTTTTTAAGGTTGTACTGCAAAGCTTCCAAGGCTCGAACTTGGGCCCTTAACAGTGACAGTGCAGAGTTCTGACCACCGGACCGCCAGGGAATTATCTATTTCACACACAACACACGTGCATTTATTTGTTTTTGTCTGCTCTGGTCTTCAGTGCTTTGCCTGACTTTCTCTAGTCGCCGTGAGTGAGGGCTACTCTTCGCTGTGGTGCAGGGCCTTCTCCTGCTGCAGAGTGTGGGCTCAAGGTGAGAGGGGCTCTACAGCTGCAGCATGCAGGCTCAGTAATTGCAGCTGGAGGACTTAGTTGCTCCATGGCATATGGAATCTTCCCAGACCAGGGATTGAACCCATGGCCCCTGCATTGGCAGGCAGATTCTTATCCACTGCACCACCAGGAAAGTCTTACTGTTACTATTTTTAAATTTATTTGGCTGCACTGGGTCTTACTAGTGGCACATGGGACCTAGTTCTCTGGCCAGGAATAGGAAATCCGCATTGGGAGCGTGGGCCACTGGGTCTTAACCACTGGACCACCGTGGAAGTCCCCATATATATATTCTTTAGAGTGTGTTGTTTAGTTTCCAAATATTTGGGGATTTTTCAGGGATCTTTCTGTTACTGATTTATAATTTAATTCTATGTGGTCCAGGAACATACTTGCAATTACTTAAAACTTTTAAGTGATAGAGGCTTGTTTTGTGGTTGAGAATATGGTGTTCCATGGTAAATATTTCATATATATGTGGAACTAAGATATTCTTCTGTTTTAACCACTGTGGTTTTGTAATTATTATTTAGTTTACAGTTGTAGTAATTTGGGGAGGGTGTAAAAGCTATTGTCTTGACTCAGAAGATGTCTGTTTGATGTCTTCAAGCTCCTCTAAGGGCAGTCTCTGTCTTGTTTATCTTTTTGTGTGCTTAGTTGCTCAGTGGTATCTGACTCTTTGCGACCTCATAGACTTGCCCACCAGGCTCCTCTGTCCAGGGGATTCTCCAGGCAAGAATACTGGGGTGGGTTGCCATTTCCTTCTCCAGGGGGTCTCCCCAACCCAGGGGTCGAACCTGCATCTCCTTGTGTCTCGTGTATTATCAGGCAGATTCTTCAGCACTGAGCCACCTGGGACCTCACCATATTTCCGGCCCAGACTGAAAGCTCAGCAGACATTGGTTGAATAAACGGATGACACTTAGAAATGGTCCGGTTGTGTTCTGGCTTTTTATTTAAAAAACAAGATTATTGAGTCATGTGAGTGAATCTTATGCACCTTTGTGTCGCTGCAGGACTCTGAGTGGAGCTTGGCACATTGTGGGTGCTGAAGCAGCATTGATGGCACTGAATGGACCCGAAGAGATACCTACAAAGGTACCGCCTCTGACTGGTGGGGATTTACATCCACCCTGAGGCAATGACAAGCTACTCTGGTCAAGGTTGGAAAGGTTGTCCTGTCATAAAGCCCCCAAAGACATGATGTCACACACAGACACCGCTTACCTTGTGAAAGGGAGGGGCTGTGTGCTGGGCTCCCAGGCTTAGCTGTGCCTCAGTGCCCTTCTCAGTGTGTCCTGGAGCGGGAGGGGAGGTGAATAGGCTGCCTGCACACTGATACGGTCAAAGGATACTCTGCAGCTCGCTAACATCCTCAAGGTTGGTAGATCTGGTAAGCACTTTCAAAAGGCCGCCCTCAGTAAACCACCCAAGCAGGTGATAATTGTCTTGACGACTCCTAGCCTAACTTTTCTGCCTCCCTTCCTATGTGGTAGTCTCTCTTCCCTCCTCTTCTTCTCTCACTCAGGACTCATTTTCTCTCCTCCAAACCTTCATTCAGAAAAAGCCTGATATCTTGCTTTTTGAAAGCTTACCGAAAGCTTCCTGTTGAATATGTTCAACAGTATTCTCAGTGTTCTCAACACCTTCTCAGTTTTCTCAGAGAAGGTGTTTCAGTAGGAAGGGAGGTCTGGTAGTGCCCCAGAGAGAGAGGAAATGAGCTGAGGCCCCAGAAGGGCCCCCTGGGCTTGGGGACTAGGAGCTCATTGATGACTTTGGTGAGAGATATCTCAGAGGTTGATGGGAAGAAAGACATTGAAGTGGGTTGCGGAGTGGAGAGGAGTGGTGGAGAGGAGCGGAGACATGCATAGCAGAGTCTCTCAAGGAGATGGTATGAAGGGAAGGGGACAGTCAGGATGGCGCCTGGACAAAGGATGTGGGCTGAAGGGACAAGAGCTGAGTGATATGATTACATACAGATGGGAAGAGAAGGAAAGACAAGTGAGAGAGGGCACCCCCAAACACCAGGTTGTGAGAAGACCAGAAGAATGGAGTACAGGAGGGGGTGAGCCCCAAAGAAGGGGGCGCGTTCTCTTCCCCTGAAGAGGAAGTGACCTCTGAGAAGCAGAGAATGAACGAGTCTAGTAGCAGAAAGTCTGGGAACACCTGTCTGATAGAGCCTGTGGGCCCAGATGAGAGTAAGGAAGGCGGACAAGGGGCTGGAGGTTGAGAGAGAGATTCCTTCACAGTTCCTGTGGAAAATGGGGGACTCAAGGGGAACAGAGGCTCCCCAGGCCACGCTGAGGTCCACCTCACCCTGGAGACCTTGACTTACCCTGGTCAGTTTATATGCAATTCAACGCTGAAGGTGAGATTCTAGACAGAGAGGGTGCTTTTGAAAGGCTAGGGAATCTCCCCCTGTCCTCCCAAGAGTATTCCAAATCTGCTGCATAACACTGAAAATACTTTAAACTGGTGGTAGTTCTTAATCATTTTTCTTTACTATTAGCCGCCTACCTCCGGGGTCATTTTACATCAGATGTTCAGTAGAGCTGTACCTTTCCCCTTAATCCTCTCCCAACCCACCCTCCCCATCCTGACCCCTGCACTTTTCCAGTGGGAGGTCTGAGGTCTTGGGAGAAATTCCTGAGCATTTTCCGAGCTCTGAGTACTAACCCACTCCATCATTCTGAGTTCAGCCTCAAGCTGCGACCGGCAGGCTCTCCCTTGGATGAACCCTGCTGTTGGGGGTCCTGCCATTTCCCCAGCTGCCTCTGGCCCCTTGCAGTCCCTGCCAGCCATGGAGTAAAGGAACACCAGGCCCCTGGGGCAACATGATGTACTGACTGATACCCATCTTCTCTCTTTAGACTGAAAATGGTGTTTGGTCTGTGCAGCCAGAGAGAAAGGTAAGTTTATGGGCCCTGTTATCAGTCCCTCATCAACCAGGAAGGGGACCCCCTCACTGGGTCCCACGAGGAAGGGGTTTTGTTCGGCCCTTTTCCTGACTGTTGCAGTGTCTCTGGGACTCAAGGTCAGCGTGGAAAGCCTGGTATAGACAGATGGGACATGCCTGTGTGTGTGTGTGTGTGTGTGTGTGTGCGTGCGTGTGTGTGTAGACAGGGTGCCAGCATCCTGGCAGTGCCAAGACTGTGTTCCAGGGTGTTCTCAGGTGGCCTAATGGTGAGGGTCCGGCACTTTCACTGTGGAAGCTCGATCCCTGGTAGGGAAACCATCCCACGTACTATTCAGAATGGCCAGAAAAAGCTCTGTTTGTCCCAAGGGAGGTGTTCTAGAAGAGCAAGATGGACAATGGGATACTATTTCTAATCCAAGCTGGAGGACCTGTCAGTCCAGAGGAGGGAGGGAGGGATTTGGGAGGCTGTGGGTCAAAGAGCTAATACAACCCATGAATGAACAGCTCTGAATGCTGAGCCAAGGCTAAGCCCCTGCCTTCAGGATGGAGGGGCAAGATGGGAAAGGAGAAGGGAGTGGATCAGAGAGGCCATGTGGACTCCAGGCTCCAGGTCTGGCTTTTGGAATAAGCAGAGGCCCGGAGTCATGACGGCCAGTGCGCAAGGAGCCTGGGCTAAGCCCTGTCACGGCTGCCAATCTGTTCACCCACGGGCGCTGACTGGACGCATCCTGGTGAAAAGGTGCTGGGGTTTGCATGGGGGGACCTGAGGGCACGAGACCCCAGCTTCACACTCTGCTCTGCTTTCTTCCAGGCTCTGTGGCCTCCTCTACGCAGCACAAATCTTCACTGTTGCAGGTGAGGGCCTGGGTGCTGGGGTGGTCGGGGGAGTGACGGCAGGACCCAGGGAACGGGTGCTCGTCTCCAAGCCACTTCGGTCTCCAGCTGCTCCCCGAGATTCCCAGAGGCCCCCTCCTGAGCTCACCATGCGCCTGGCTCGCCAGCGCTACCACACTGCTCAGAACCAAGCTTGGCCTTCTTCTTCCCTTTCCTCCTCTGTGCCTCCATGGTAAAGTGGGGCCTGAACCTGTGTCTGACTCTAAAACCCATGCATCCTCCCCAAAACTCGCAAACTACCCCCTCAAAACACTTAAGACCAAGTCATACCCTATGGCAGTGATCTTCAAATATTTACTTATACCTTTTGAATAACACCGCTTCCCTGGTGGCTCAGATGGTAAGAAGCATCTGCCTACAGTGCAGGAGACCAGGGTTCGATCCCTGGGTTGGGAAGGTCCCCTGAAGTAGGGAATAGCAACCCACTCCAGTACTCTTGCCAGGAGAATCCCATTGATGGAGGAGTCAGGTAGACTACGCTCCATAGGTTGCAGAGAGTCGGACATGAATGAGTGACTTCACTTTCTTTTCTTTCATTTTCACTTTTAATAACTATCTCCTCACATGTGTAAATTAATGTCTAATGTCTTCCATCACACATCAAAATAGTTTAAAAATATACCATTTCTGTCATCTTGTACATACTGACATTTAAAAATAACTATGTTACTCTTGAAAGTTTTAACTAGTATTTCTTCATCTACCTGCAGGCGTGGTGTACTACTATTTTCAGGGGTCTGTGGGGAAACCAGCCCCTGGCCATGAGATTGCTGTGGAGCCATCACAGGTGGGGACGGCTGTCAGAGGCTAAGGGGATCATGTAGCACAGAGAGGGGTCATGCTGTTTGATCAGAAATGGCGGACCCACTGTGTGTGTGTGTGTGTGAGGACTCCGGAGAACTTCCCTGTGTTCTCTGCAAAGTGTCGACCAAAGCCCCCTCTACCACCGCCGATCGCCCCCGCCCCCACGGGCTGGCTGTGTGGTCGCCTCAGGGCTCCGTGGCCATAAGCTCACCTCAGGGCTCCGTGGCCATAAGCTCACCTCAGGGCTCCACGGCAGCAACCTAGACGAACCGACAGGAACAGATGACCCCTGATGTGTGTGAGTTGGCTTGGAATATGGTTCCGCAGTCACATGTGAGGGGGGTGGTGGTGAGCAGGACACCTGGGGCTCCATGTCCTCTTGGACCTTCCAGGTCCAGGACCTGTGACTGGAGCCCCTACTCCCAGCCCTCTGTCGGAAAGACACACGTGGCAGCCGCAAGTCCACTGAGGGCAGCGTGCCAGATCAGGTGCTGCCCGTCTGGTCAAACCTGGCAGCACCCCAGCAGCAGTCTGCGTGTGCGGGTTGGGGTAGAGCCAGTAAGCACGTGACGGTTTCAGTTGAACGGTGAGGGGAACTTAGTGTGTGTTGGCCTCTAGCCAGTTAACGTGCGGCGGTTTCAGCCGAGGAGTGGGGACTCAGCCACACCTGCTCATGTGCCCCTTCTCCCCGCCTCCCACCTGCAGCTCCCACTTTGTGGAGGAGGAAACTGAGGCTCCCAGAGGGACAGTGACTGGACCCAGGCTGCCCCAGATGACACGTCGGTCATTGCCTGGTCTCTGGAGGCCTCCCCCTCACCCTCTGGTGCTACTGGGAAGAGGATCTTCCCGGGGACGAGCTTCTCTGTGACCCAGCAGCACGGAGACGTGTGGGCCATGTAGTTAGAGAGTGACTGTCAGAGGCTGGAGAGCCCCTCACAAGGCCCAGGTGGGCAGGGGGCTGTAGGGCTTCCCAGATAGCTCAGTGGGTAAAGAATTCACCTGCAGTGCAGAAGACCCCAGTTCGATTCTTGGGTCGTGAAGATCCGCTGGAGAAGGGATAGGCTACCCACTCCAGGATTCTTGGGCTTCCCTTGTGGCTCAGCTGGTAAGGAGTCCACCCACAATGCGGGAGACCTAGGTTCCATCCCTGGGTGGGGAAGATCCCCTGGAGAAGGGAAGGGCTACCCACTCCAGTATTCTGGCCTGGAGAATTGCATGGACTGTTTAGGTTTGCAAAGATTTGGACACCCCTGAGCAAATTTCACTTT